>CM037854.1:104129564-104245311 GCA_021234595.1 Delia radicum
ATTTTTGCCGATTTCTTTTAGTTTTAGGGATTTTTTTTATTTTTTGCGATTTTTTTAAATTTCAGCGATTTTTTCATTTTTGGCGATTATCTTTAAATTTAAGCGTTTTTTTTATAGTAATTAAATGTGCTAAAGTCCCGTTTTTTGTTTCAAATTTGAAATTTTTTTTTTAATTTCATCGATTTTTTTTAACGTTTTTTTTTCATTTTTGCTGATTTTTTTATCTTAAAGATTTTCTCAATTTTAGCGATTTTTGGCGATTTTTTAAATTTTGGCAATTTTTTTCAATATTGGCGATATTTTTAAATCGATTGATTGAGTTAAAACCGACTGAATAAATCGAATGAAGAATTTTTTCTTTAAAGCTCTGTACATATATTATATTTTGAAAATATTTTTCCACAATTAGGCTGCAAACACTTGGAAATAAACTATAAACTAAACACTATCACAAATACTACAGTTATACATTTTTTTTTTTTTAAAATTCGCAATAATTAAAATTTTTTTTTGGGTTTGTTCAATTTGTTTAATTTTTTTTTTTCAATTTAAAAATGTCAAAATATTTATTACTATTGTAAGTTAGTATATTTACAAACTTTGTGCGTAAAAATTTTATTTAACAAAATAATACTACTTGTAGGCATAATGTGTTTAATTGTAAACACATAATTGGTAAAAATACTGTAAGTGGGTATTATTGTATATAAAAGTGTGCGCAAAATAGTTTTACGCATTTTGATGTATAAATTTACCGAATTAGCGTAATAATACATGAAACTTTACTCGTTTTATAGTAGTAAATTTACAATCATTTTTAGAGTGTACTTATATTTGGATATTAATTTGAAGCTGCCAAATTTTATCATGTTTATAATTTCACGTTAAATTTTTTCTGTTTATAACTTCACGTTCAATATAACATCGAGCTAATCGACTTTTGGAACTTTTGGAAATAAATTGTGCTGTCCCGCATTTGTTACACTGTGAGCTAAAGTAGGAAACCTTAAGTTTAAGAATGCGTTCGGAACTTTAAATTTCATTAATTAAGGACTGATTTAATTGATGTTGACTTTTGGAAATCTTCTTGATCAGATTAGTCTTATAGTAAAAAACTTATTTGTTCGCTGACATTAAAATCTTAGTTTTTGGAATGACTTTGCAATTAATTGTCTTAATAGTGAAATGTAAAAAAGAATTTATTTTCGAATTTTGTCTTAAAAATTGGGTAAGTTTTAGAATTTTTTTATAATGATTGTTTTAACGTTAACAAAATTCGGGTTCCGTATCATTACCAATAAAGCATAAATTCTGCATTAAGATACCATTTAATTGGTTCCAAAACAATCTAAAAGATAAGTTTTTTCGCTAATTAAGATTTTTTTTTTATTATTTTTACAGAGAAGCAACATTCAGGAAATTCTTTCTATTTATTAATGTGTTGTTACTTTGGAAAGTGAATAGGGGAGAGATGAAGGGCTTCAAACATATCAACACTTTAATTGTGCGAGATGATAAGTCTTAGAACATTTGTTGCTCTCCACCTGATGGGGAGTTATCGAACTTATTGAAGCTTTTTGGTTCAGAGCCCTGATTCATTATTTTACTTCGTTGTGGTTAAGTGCTATGGGAACACCGAAGGTTGGAGCTTTAATACATAGGAGGGATAGAAAACTATACATATTATTTTTTAAATTGATCGAACCGGGGACCATCTGTGTAACAGCCCACAGCGCTAACCATTACACCACAGCGCCCCCAACACTTTCTAGTTAAAAGGTTGTGTGTCAATTAAGAAATTATATGTAAAAAGTTGATTATCCGACTTTTACTTATTTAAAAGTCGAAAAGTCGAATTTTTTAATTTTTACAAAAGTCGAAAAGTCGATTTTTTGTTGCAACTATATAACCCTACACTCAAAAAAATAAGTTAGTAGAAAAGTTAGTAAAACGTCTTGTAAATCAGGTATACTATTTTTTAGCAAAATTTTTGCTAAAATCGTGTTTTCAGCTAAATTTTTGTTATACTTATTCAGCACTTAACTGTTTTATACTAATGCTTTACTAATGTTTTACTAATTAATTTTGCTAAAAAAAAATTGTGCTGATAAGCACATTAATAGTGTGGACGACAACCATATTGAAAGATATACGCAGAATGAAAGTAGATGTCGCGGCATGTCAAGATGTAGTAGAGAAGAGGAAAATGATACTAAAAAGTACAACTCTAATAAGACATATAAAAAAAATCAACCATGGAAGACTTTTGTATCTGTTTTTCATACATAAAACAAAATTGAGGATTTAAATAACTTAAATTTTGCGTTGTCACCGGCTTGTGAAAATAATTGTCTATTAATTAAATAAAAGACAAAATAAAATATTTATTTATTTAAACTAAATGCTTATATGTGTGGTCGAATTGCTAACAAACATATACAGAAATGTAGACAGAGTAAATTGATAGACAAAGACACACATCTTAGGTAGATTTTTTTATGGTTCCTTTTTCTTATTGCAAAAATGGTTGTTTTTTTCGTTTCGTTTGTTTTTGTTTATTTTTTTCATTTCGTTTCTATAATTATCTTCGGCAGTTGCGTTAGCATCATTTAGACAACAATTGATGTAAGTAATTGAAAGACAATTTTTGTTATGTTATATATATTTATTTCTATATATTTTCAGATATTAAATAAATTCATGTCGTCAATGTCGAAAAATGAAAATTTTTATATTTCGTTATTATAGTAAACTTATTTTTAAAAGAATCACAAAAATATGTTTTATGATTTTCAGCAAATAAATTAACTAAATTACAATTTTTCTACAAATTTTTTGCGTTTTTTTTTTCAGTCTACTAAAATTCAGCAAAAAATTTATTAATTTTTAGCAAAGCTTTTGTATTTCTAATCTACTAAGTGTTAGCAAAACTTTTGCTGAATCTACAAATTTTGCTGACATTAGCAACTTTTTTGCAAGCATCTTCCTGACTAAAATTTTGCTGACTCAGCAAAATTTTTTGCTAACTTTACAAACTTTTTTTTTCGAGTGTACCTTAAGCATGTTTTTATAAGCAAATTCCATATTTGGTGGCTTGAACTGACATCGAATTGTTCGCTCTACAAACAATTTCTTGTTGGAGCGCAGATTTCTCTTGTGTGGACCACTCTTGTATATGTTTTGTTCTTGTTTTAACAACGTTGTTATCAGAATTGTTTTCACAACGATGTCTGCCATGTGTCTGCCATCAAACATACTGCCTTATCTATTTTTTGTTTAGAGGCATCATTAACAAGAAAATAAAATAAACAAAAAAAGCTAAATGTTAAAAAAGTTAAATAAATTACATTATTATTGTATTTAAAGCAATTTGCTTTTTATTTATCAAATAAAAAATGTGAAAAACATGAAATTACAATAAATTCATATGCGCTTAGTACTACAAAAAACTAAAAATAATGAATGAAAACAAAAAATGTTCATCACGTTTACCCCACCTCCAACAAATAACAAATTTATAACCGTTATACCAACAAGAAATTGTCGATGAATAAACAATTCGATGTCAAGTCAAGACACCAAATTAACTTGTTGTTGTTTTTATGTAAAATGCAGATGCAGCTTTCAAAAAACCAACCAACATCTACATTTATTATAGAAATGCACACGCACACAAGCACAGGCAGACGAAACCATTGTGTCTATGTATTTAACACATTCGTTCCTGTTAAATACATATACACAATTATTATTTTCCTTTATCTCTCTTTAAAATATATATTTATATTTTGTTAGAATAATTCATACATTTTGCTAGAGTCATAACTTCTCACTGAAACAAAAACATTTCATGTAGAAGGAAAGGACATAGTATTAATAGTATTCGTTAGAAAATTTTAATTTAAGTAAGTTCAAAAAATTTAGTTTCATAGACACAACAAATAATATTCAGAAAATATCAATTGAAACTCATAAAATATTATTTTTATTAAAAATGATGACGATGATCCAGAATTTAAAACTATTTCTGATAGTTTTTGGGTCTCCAAAAGAAACCGAATTACAAATGATATATTTTTAATTTCAAATCGAAAATCATAATTTCAATCAATTATTTAATAAATAAATCAATTTAAACGAAAATTTGGAATTCATTGTTGTCGATTTTGTTTACGTAAATTAAAAATATATATTTTTATAAACTTTAGTTTGAATGAAAACATGAATTCCTATTTTTTTTCCCCCATTTTTAACCTTTTTTTTTTGCTCAATCACTGGATTTTTTTCTTTATAAACTTTATTTTGCATGAAAATAAAAATTCCGATTAATATTACAGCTATTCTTACACATAAAATATGAGATTTTTATTTATTATCTATGCATGGAAACAAAATTTGGAACATTTTCAAATATAATTGAAAATTAAAAATGAAAAAAAAAATAAAAAAAAAAAATTTTTTTACAAAAAAAAGAATTTTTATTTAATGCACAATAAAGTTTACAAAGAAAAAATAGCATATTTGTGGATTTGTAATCTAGTTATTGAGCAAAAAGTGAAAAATGGGGGAAAATGGGAATTTTTAAGGCACCGGATGGATGCTTTTTATTCGGGAAGGATTGTTCCACATTTTTTTTCTCCTATTCAATATCTACAACTTTGCTTCAGACACAAAAGAGATATTCCGTACGGTATACCGAGATATCACCGTGTTAAAATATAGAAAACTGATTAAAATCCGAATTGAGCCAACAAACTCGTATAGCCATTAAATTATTACTGTAGCCAACTTGACAAAACGAATGATGCAGAAGTTCTTATTTTTGGGGCTACTTTCACGTGCAATTCTCAGAATTGAGTCCCAAAATGATGTGTTGTAATGTGTTAATATTTAGAATTTAATAAAATCGTACAATAATAAATAAAGTTCATTTAGCTTGAATAAAATTATTTTCACAAAGATAATGAAACTTTTTTCATGAAATAATCTATAAAATGTTTATCTGCAATTTTATAAAACTTTTGTTGTATTTATGAAAGCTTCATAGATATGCATAATAATTGATGTCAAACGATTATGAAACATTTTCCTCAATTTGATGGAACTTTTTTACTGAGAGAAGATAAGCTTTTTTTTTATATGTTTAGTTCAATTTGTTTTTCAAGAAAAGTTTTTTTTTATTCCGAATACAATTTTTTTAAATATGCAATTTGCTAAATTAACAAAGTGTTAGCTCTTGGTTTTGCAACATTAGTAAAATGTTTTGCCGAAATCAGCAACAAAAATTAATAATGTTAATTCGTAAGAAAAAAGGCATGTTTTGTGAATTTTTTGTGACGACACAGTTCAAATCTCTTTATTAAAACTAATAGGACATTAAAGCATAACATTTGAAGAATGTGGTATAAAATTTTCAGGAAGAAATATTAAAAAACACGGCAATGGCAGCAATTATTTGGGCGTGTCTCAAAAAAAAGTAGACTCATTACTTGCTAATGGGTCATCTGAAATAAAAAATCAAAAAAATTCCCAGGTAAAGCTGGGAGGGTTTTTCAAAATATTAATTATTTCCTCGTAAATTATGTACAGAAACAGTATTCAAAAGGATCGGTGCAGCAGTTTTGAAGTTACGAATGGCACCGACTTTGAAAACCTGAGTTGTGGGAAAAACGCTTTAAAGTTTTGAACACTAAAAAATCTGAGGTACAATTTTTCTAGGTCGATATAATCTCGAACCAGCTGATTGTCTATCAGGTCTTGTAATTTGTTTAGGCGTTTTAGTAATAATTTAACCAAACTTGATGAAAACAGAGCTAAAATTATACAAAAATAGGAACGCACGTTATACTCTACACTGACATACTTGACATAAAAAAATAAAAAAAAAATTAAATACCTTAACCACCCATTAAAAATTTTCTTAGCTAATTTTTTTTTTATAATACTGTTAAACACTTCAGAACTAGCATTAATAAGTAACTCAGCGGTTTTTGGTGAAGTTTTGCAAATATAAGTCTGCTATAACAATAAAATTTTTTGCTGTCACAAAAAAAATGTTGCAGGAATTTTGGTTTCAGCAATAAATTCGTTAAATTTGGTTTCATTCAAAACTACACTCACAATATTTTTTCCGTAAAGACTACTGAATATACACATTAAATTAACTGAAAATCAGTTAAAAACAGGACTACATACCTTTCGTTTAAAACAATTCTATTTTTAATTTATTTTTAACTGTTGAAAAATTAATTGACAAAATCCATAAAAACAATAGATTTTCGTTTATTTCAATACTCAATATAACAACTTTTTGTTTTCAATATAAAATTTTAACTGAATATTTTTACTACTACTGACAGTCCGTATTTTTGTTTATTTTGTTTATTGAATAACAGACAGGAAGTTGAAAAATATATTTCTTTGGAAATTTAACTGTATATTCCATTGAAACAACTTTACCGAATAAACTTTTAAATAACTGTTGATTTTTTATGGAAAAGTTCTTGTGAGTGTATAACCTCTGATAAAGTCTAATTGAAAATAAAGTCTAATTATACCGTTTATTTTTATTATTTCTTTTTTTTATTAAAACGGTAGCCAACCTTGATTACATTAATTTAAAAATATTATTTCCTACACTTTATATACATTTCTAAATTATCTATTTTAATTAGATGTATTTTTAACTTATAACTTATGTTAGTCGTAATACTTATGCTAATTTTCTTCTGCTCTTTCTTCTATCACGTCTGGTTAAAAAAAAAACTCAGCTAATTGCAATCATTGTCTGATTTTTTTTAAATTTAATTAGCTTTTTTTATTGTTGTCATGTAACCATGACAATAAAAACAAAAGAATTGTTTATTACTATCACGAATAAAAATTTGTATGTTTTTGTTTTTAACTTATTTTTTTATATTTATATTTTTCATTTAATATTTATAATTTTTATATTTAAAACTAAAATATACAGGGACAAAAGAATTATAACTTTTACTCAAAAATTGTTTTTGTTTTTCGTATATTAATTTTTAAATATTGTTAACATTTTTTTTAATTGGCACTGTCGGATTAAAATATTAAAAATTATACAAAAACTTTTGAAAACATGATTTTTGCAAAAATGATAGAAATGATTTTTGTGAGTATTTTTTACAATATTACAGATATTAACAATTATAAATAAAAATCAAAGCTTGGCTATAACCAAATAGAGTTTTCGAAAGTGCCAAAGAGTACAAAATGAAAGTTTATTATTCTTCTTTTTCGTTATTATTAGAAATTTTCGAATATTTTATGATTATACTGCAATGCTGGCAACATAAAAATATTTTATATGATGAATGGTAAAATTGTTATTCGTAGATTTCCCAAAAACCTTTCTCTGTAAAAACAAAAACAAATTAAAGTATCCCAGTGTAGAAACGGTAATGAAATGTCATTATTTTTCTCACTACCAATAATGACATCAGAATACTTTCTGCTTTACTTTAACACAAATAAAAAGGAATTATTAATAAATCGTTAATTTTCCAATTATTTCAATACAACAAAAATGCTTACTTATTTTATCATTATTTTAAATATAAAGTAATCATCCAAAATTTTTTGGAAAATTTATTTTTAAATTCATTATTTTTTCACTTCTATTAAGTACATATATAGCTACTAATTTTTGATTTTTTGAAATCCGGAAATAAAGACATTTTGTGCAAGCAAGTCATTTATGTTTCTATCTATCAAGTATAATATGTCTAGATAGCTCAGATGGTGGACCGGTTGACTGACAATTTGGAGATCCAGGTTCAAATCCCGTGTAGGCACAGTTTATTAAAAACTGTGGTAATAATTAACAACTAAACATAGCTTTTTTAGAAAATAAGTTCGCAGTAAATTTCGTCATACTCAAACTAAGTTATGTATATAAAAACAAAAAACTAATATAACTGTAAAAAATATTACTTGAGCCAGAGTACACACTAAAAATTTTTTATATAAATAGAACATTTTTGGTCTTCAAAGATTAGTAACGTCATGATGCTTGTTAGGAAAAGACCTAACCACGTGGTTGATTACTAAGAAGACAAGAATGGAGCAAAATTGATTATTAATAGGTTTTTTGTTAAAGTTCTGCCTATTATATAGGCTCTAGCTTTTCTAAAACTTCGGGTTCTGATGAGATCTTTAGCCAGATCGAAATACTAGTATCAACCTAGCTAATATGTTTGATTTGCTTTATTTTTGTAAATATACGGAGGTTGAAAGCTCGTTATAAATTGAAAATAACATAAAAATAATCTCGATGTATATAAAAACAAAAAACTAATATAACTGTAAAAAATATTACTTGAGCCAGAGTACACACTAAAAATTTTTTATATAAATAGAACATTTTTGGTCTTCAAAGATTAGTAACGTCATGATGCTTGTTAGGAAAAGACCTAACCACGTGGTTGATTACTAAGAAGACAAGAATGGAGCAAAATTGATTATTAATAGGTTTTTTGTTAAAGTTCTGCCTATTATATAGGCTCTAGCTTTTCTAAAACTTCGGGTTCTGATGAGATCTTTAGCCAGATCGAAATACTAGTATCAACCTAGCTAAAAATGTTTGATTTGCTTTATTTTTGTAAATATACGGAGGTTGAAAGCTCGTTATAAATTGAAAATAACATAAAAATAATCTCGATGTATATAAAAACAAAAAACTAATATAACTGTAAAAAATATTACTTGAGCCAGAGTACACACTAAAAATTTTTTATATAAATAGAACATTTTTGGTCTTCAAAGTTTAGTAACGTCATGATGCTTATTAGGAAAAGACCCTAACCACGTGGTTGATTACTAAGAAGACAAGAATGGAGCAAAATTGATTATTAATAGGTTTTTTGTTAAAGTTCTGCCTATTATATAGGCTCTAGCTTTTCTAAAACTTCGGGTTCTGATGAGATCTTTAGCCAGATCGAAATACTAGTATCAACCTAGCTAATATGTTTGATTTGCTTTATTTTTGTAAATATACGGAGGTTGAAAGCTCGTTATAAATTGAAAATAACATAAAAAATAATCTCGATGTATATAAAAACAAAAAACTAATATAACTCTAAGTTACGGCATGTTTTTAACCTAACTAGTTGAGTTAAATAGATGATGTTTACAATTTAACACTTTAAGGCACGAAGAATGTTGATGAAGGCCGTTGCGGGCTAGAAAGTTAACTCCATTCCTGCAGGTGTCAAATAACTTTTTTCTAATTGTTGTTTCTGTTAATTAAAGTAAATTATCACAAATAAAATTATAATTTTTCTGTTAATATGGAAAAATATTCATGATCTTTAACCGAACTAACCAACAACTCACACACAATTTATATAGATCAACAATAAAAATTCACTAAAAACAAAAAATATTTAAAAACAAAAACATATTTTAATTAATTTTTTTTTTTTTTTTTTATATTTAGAATCATTAGTTTTGTGCATACTGGTAAGCATATTGTTCACCCCAAAATTTTATCGTTACTAATATGTCAGTATTTTGCGCAAAATCCCCATATAAAAAAATGAGATTTGTAATGACAGTTGTAGGTTCTTGCCATTACCAAATATGTATTTATATAACCACTGATACGGTAATACTTTTCTACACTGGGATACAGGGCAAAGAACAAAAAAAGGAACCAACAAAGAATCTGTTGGAATCATACTCCTTAACCTTCATACAATCCTAAAAAAACTACCACTTCACACCCTCGGGGTCGATATTGATTCCATAGAAAAAAACATTTAATGCGCATAAAAAATGAACATTTTTTTTAAGAAGAACACAAAAAGAAAAAAGTTTATAAAATGTATATTTAATCTACACTGAGTAAATTAATTTAAAGGCATTGTTGTTTGAAACTGCAAATCGTGGCAGTTAGTATGGAACTTCTTAACTACTGGACCGAATGTAACGAAACGTAATTAATGTATATTAAATCTACACTGAGTAAATTAATATAAAGGCACTATAGTTTGAAACTTAAAATAGTGGCAGTTAATATGGAATTTCTTAACTACTGGAAAGACTGTAACCAAACGTACACATACGCAGACTAGAAGTTAGGCTACAAAAATAATCATATAGTTACCCTGTCTTTATACTGGATAAGCTACGAGGTGAAAAAGTAGGCCATCTCGAGAGTTTAAAATTTTTTGGAGATATTCTCTCCGTAACTATAAATTTAGTGAAATTTAAAGTATATTTAACAATATCAAGAATATAGTGTTATGTTAGTTTTTATTTTTCAAAAGTTGTTAAACCGAATAAGCCTGTAGCTAACATATGGCAACACAGAATCTTTCCAAAATGTTCTCATCTTGTTGTATAGTTCCTAGATTAAACAAATCTAGGAGATATTGCTTTTGGAAGTTACTATTTGTAGAAATCATCCTTGGCCAATATGGGTAATATCAAGAACCAAAATTTCTTGTACAAAATTTGTCAAATATTGGCCAATTATTTGTCTTATATGGTTACACCTAATTGGTAAGCTCCTTGTTTTGCCAAAACACGCAGTTAGGCTCTTTATTTTATTACAAAAGTTCTCTCTTCTTTACACTCATTTTGGCAAAAAAAAATATGTGCCTTCCATAAAGATTAAAATACAATATTAACCAAAAGTTATATACATATTTTATAAAAAAAAAAAACGTTAAATCGTCACTTTCAACACAAAAAGTGTACAAAAAGTTTTGTCAATTACCTAAATGAATTTAGTACAGTAGAAATCCCCCCCAAAAATGTTTGCATAGGCCCCATTATTGTGAAAAAAAAAAATAAATGCTTATTTTCGTAAAATTTTATTAAAAAAACATTATTAACAGTTTTCAAAACTTCTTCAAAAATTAGGTTTAAAAAATTTAAAACATGTTTAAAAATCTTTCGTAGGTCCAGCAACAGTCAAAAACGACATATCAAATGCAGGGTAAGAATCTTTTTATTTATTGTGTTGGTTATTTGCTCCAAATTATTTTTAATTCTTAATTAATTTTTAATTCTACACACGTTTAAGGGTTTTCAATATGTACACACAGAGAAATAAAGTGCCAACCGAATTGAAAAGTGTATATCAATAGCATCAACTCAGTTAAAACAACGATATTTATTTTATATGACTGAATATTTTGGGAGCGGCAACTAAAACTTAATTGCATTTACCGAACTTTGTTGTGAAAACTAATGATCAGTTGTACTAACTAAATTCGTAATAACGGAATTAACCAAATTTCAGTTGGCAAATAGCTAAATTGTTCTTTGTGTGTATAGTAGACCACCCATAAAATATATGGGATTTTCTAAAGTGATTTTTTCTGCGCTCCGGTAGATTGGACCACGAAAATAATATGCGTTCAAAGAGTGGGTCATTTGGTTGCAAACATGCCAGTCGTTTTGAACCTTTAACCCCAAAAATGGCTTAAAAGCACTTCAAAGCTTTTTTGCGCTATATATTTTGAAAGCGATGTTTTCCAAAAGAAATATTGTACAAGTTTGTTTATGCAGCATAAGAGGACAAGATTTTCTTCATATAAAGTTCTTACCTCAGTATGAATTGGTGCTGTAAGCGAACAAAATCAAAATTTGTGTGAAGATTTTATTTTAAACGACCCTCGTTAAAATTTGGACGGAGGCAATTGGCATCGACTGTCACTATTTTGTAGAGTAAGATATGTCGTTTTTATAAATAATATTACATTTGGAACATATGTATGTAGGTTATTCCGCAATAGAAGAGTCGAGATTGAGCCTGGTTTCAGGGAAAAAGTTTAATCGAATACCACTTTATTTTTCTGTGTGCATGCAGCACGACACAGATCTGTTTAATTTTTATTTTATTTGCACTCATAATAATCCATGTTAAAGATACGAAAAAATGTCAAAACAAAAAAATCTTTTGTAAAATAAACCAATTTTGGTATATTTTATATTTTTATTTTTACATTTTTTTCGTATTGCTATGCCTGGATTACTATCAATGTATGATATCCGATTTAACATATTTAAGGTGACCGGTATTTATTTTTTTTTTTCTATATTTTGAAAAAAATTTCTAATTAAAAATAATGATTTCAATAAATCACAAATTTATGTTCAAAAATATATTTAAAAAATGTATTTTAATAAATTGTTTAAATAAATTGGCTTAATTTTCAAAAAGCTTCATTCAGTATGTTTGAACATAATCTAAATTGTATAATGTTTTTTTTTTTTGTTTTTTGATAAAACGCAAAAATGTTTAACAATTCTAGTTTTTAAATTAATTTTATAATTTAAAATTTTTATGCATGTTTGTGTTCTGTATAAATTTTATAAAATGTCCTTAAGGGGTTAACCCTCTTTAAAAATCAACATAAACAACAATATTTAAACAACTATAAAAAAATTGAAAAAAATTGTTTTTAAAATAGAAGAACACAATATTGAATATTTATCTAAAGATTATAATTTAAAATACGGACTATCATGGCAACCCTTTCGGCTATTTATATAAAATTTTTAAAAAGGTAAAATCTGTATTGCTGCCATAAGTACTTTCACTAAAATTCTTGTAGTATATAGAAAAAATTCAATCTACTGAAATGTCAAATAAAAAAATCAATAAATAGAAGAAATCTGTATGTCTCAAACCCCTTAAGCTGACAAAGTTTTGAACAGAATTACAGTGGACTATGAAATATGAACAGTGGACTATGGAATATGACATTTATGTGTACAGAGAGAGAAAAAAAAAACAAAGTTAACTCAAATATTTTTCATATTTGATTTAAAAATATTATTTATTTATAAAAACATATGTAAAATAAATATAAAGGTACTTAAAATAAAAATTTTAACACGTTATTTTTGCAAACTCATGAAGAAAAAAACATCAGAACTTAAATTAAGATTAGAAAATGTACTTTAAATAAAAATTTCATTTAAGTGTTTCTTGTGAACTTATTTTATAAATAATTTGTGTAATATTTTTAAGGACATTAATTTTTAAAGTTATGGCTTAATAATTTCTATAAATGTTTTTATTTCATGGTGTTCATCACTCCATACAAATTAACTTAAGAATTAACTTGATCTTGGGCAACAACCCACGTTCTTGCCCACAAATTCTGCAATGATCTTGGAGCGGTCTGAGGCGTAATGGGTATTTAATTCATGGAAGTGAAGACTTATTCGTTAGTCCATTTCTGTATGTACATTGAGCGTAATTTAAAAATACTTTAATTACTGTTTTATTAATATATATATGTAATTAATTTTAACTTATTAATAAAAAAGTTTATGAAAATTTAAATTCTTTTATATTCAACAATTACTAACAAGTGGAATGGAATACTAGAAAAGAACAAATTGGTATACTAAATTAAAATATTTTTCAACTAAAATTGAGTATTTTTCTTTTAAAAACGAAAAATGAGAACAAATTAAAATTAATTATAAAAATATAAGTAAAAACATACTTTGTAGTAAATCAACTGCGTTTTCATTTTATGAAGTATGTTTCTACTTAATTTTAATACTTTTTTTCTTAGTGTACGAGTATCATTTAGAATAATAATGTGACTTGTTAGAGGATATAAATAAATTAGATTTTTGTTTGTCTTGTGACAATATTTTCCACTAAAGTTGAAACACTATATAAATAATCTCTGAACCTATCGAAAAGTTCGTAGCGCGCAACTGCACTTTCTTGTTGGGATTAACCTTTCAAAATACATAAGAACTAAGTTTGAGTATTTAAATCCGAACTTAAAACAAGTTATATTCTGTGAATACATATGTACAATTTGTACAGTTAGAAAAATTTGAAATTATCATTAATACAGTACAAAAATAGTTCCTAAAGTTATGGCTGACTTATGGCTGTACAAATGACCAAACATTTCACCTATCCCTCGATGTACAAAATAGATAGAATCCAGAAAAAATCGCCTCCGAAAATCTTGGTATGAAAAATCGTGTAAATCGAACAAAGGCTTAAAATGCTAGTTTTTAATATTTGTTAGTCATAAAAGCTTTTAAAAAAAACGTTAAACCTAAGGAGAAAAATTCGTTATTAGCAGCCAATTTTTAAACAAAGATATTTTGTTGAATAATTTTTAGTTTCAGCTCACACAGCTAACCAATTGTAATACATGTACGGATTTCAATCTTTGAAATCTGAAAATATTTTCTACTTTCAACAGAAGTATAAAACAAAACATATTTTTTAGAAAAAGATATAGAGTTTCTGTGAATTTTTGTTTTTTAAACCAAAAGTTTTTCTACAAGAAAAAAAAGGATTCGTTATTTTAATTCACTAAAAACATAGGTTTTAATTATATTTTCATTTATGTTTTATTTTAGTTTTGACCAATGTTGTATCCCTAAATTAGAAATGATTACAAAAATTTCTTGACCTGATTTTAATCCAGAAAACAAAAATGCTAAAGCCTGTCAACATTTACGTTATATTGTATATACAAATTTTGTATATCTAATAAGTTAAAAGATTTTGCCGACATTAGCAGCTTTGTTGCAAGAACCTTCCTAACTAAAATTTTACTGACTCAGCAAAATTTTTTGCAGACTTTACAAACTTTTTTTTGAGTCTACAATGAAATTAGCCGAAAAATAGTAAGCGCTACTAACATTTAGTAAAATATAACTATCACTTACAGTTATTTATTCAATAAACAATTATTTATTTAATAAACACAAATTATATATACATACATATTCTTCATTTAATTTTATTATCGGATAAATTACACAATTTTAAAATATAAATATTTTAATATCGGTTTTATATTTCACTTTTTATTTAGTTATTTTTTTTTTCCTTGATCATTCTTGTCCGTCTGTGAATTTGTATGTGTTACTGTTTGTTTCGGTTGTCTTCATTGATACCATGCAGATTTGTATGAAAATATTTCAGGCCTGAAAAAAAATATTTATTTATATCTACTTTCATAAATAAATATATCTTTTATAGTAATTAAATGTGCTAAAGTCCCAAAACTTATTTAACAAATTGTGAAAAACAATCTGATGTAGGCGTGTCCCTATCCGGATTTCATTCCTGCCCAAAGAAATCTTCAGGGGACTTTGTTATTAGACTTTCTAGAGATATTTGTTATGTTAAATCACAAACTCAATGAGAATTTCTTGTCCTCGTCTAGGAGCGAGATTCAAAATTTAAAATATCAAAGAAAAAAACAAAAACAACAACAAAATATTGTCACAATTGGCTTTGTCATCTTCCAAATACTACTCTGTTTTTTTGACAGACCTAGCAATGTAGTGACATTTATTCAAGTAAATCAACAATAGAAAATCATATGTTTTCTATTAGTGTCAGTTACATTTAAATTTGCACAAGCACCTGCATATTTGTTATCTTTTATTTTTTGTTTGCTTCTATCTTAGCCGGCTTCTACTGCTGAAACACTTACTGTTTTGCTGAAACATAACCATGGGTTTTCCAATAAATTATTTAAAAAACAAAACGGAATGTCAGAAAATGTAAACTTTCTGAAAGAAAACCTTGGCAAATCTATTACAAAAAAAGCAGGTATCATATATGTTTAAATAAACACATTTTTTTCCAAGAAATTACTTAACAAGCGCTTGTTGTTGGAGTTTTTATGTGGAAAGATAGAAATCGGTCTTATTTTCACATACAATAGACCTGGTACTTTCAGGCCCATCAAGTGATCGAGATTTTTAAACCGATAATGTGGCAGGAGCTTTGGGAACCGATACTGATTTCATCAACCCTGGAACTAGTACTTGTCTTTTATATTCCGATCACGTAATATATACTTTAGGATCCGATCCTGTTTAACATACCACAATACAGGTACTTTCAGACTCATCACGTGATAGATACTTCTAAGCCTGTCACGCCTGTAGTTTAGAAACCGAAATTTTTTTCACATATCATGTGATATATGTTTAAGAAGTCTTTTTTTACGTATCACTGTACACTTCCCAATTCCCAGATGACTCTTACTTTCGCGCAGGGTCCTTATATTAAACATAGGTACCCCAAACGTACATGCATGTTTTGTGTTACTATATGGTAACCGCAGGGTGTTAAGGGTTAAACTTGTTTTTTTTTTATTTCTATGTTGAAGCATAAAAACTATTTGAGTCATAGAAAACCTTTTACTCTACTTTATTTTCGTTTTTCTTTTTTTCGTTTTTTTTTTAGGATGTCTTATTTAACAACCCTAGTCCGGAATGTCGTTGTAAAATAATTCATATACAAAAGATTTTTTGGTATATTTTACATATTTTTATAAAGGATTTATAAAGGATTTTATTAAAATACTCTTAGTAAAAAAGGTAAAAAATGTAAAAAAGAAAAGACACGAATTTAAGTTAAGTTAATATGATTTGAAAATATAGCATTTAAGATATACTCTTAAATATTTTTGGTTTAAAACAAGCGACGAAAATAATTCGAATTTTTAAATTTGACATTTAAATCAATTGCACTTTAAAAGAATACCTTTGATGATAATCTAAAACTGTAAGTTCTTAATGTCATAAGAAACTTTTAGTTAAAGCAAGATTGCGTATTTATGGTAAATTGCATTCGAATTATTTGGTCGAATTGTCTCAAGTTTTCACTATATATATATTGATATCAAATGTTAAGTAAAAAGAGGTTGCAAATATTGAAATTCGACAATCTATTAACAACAATTTCATACTGTTAAATTTTATAGAGTGTAATGCGAGTATGATCATATTCGGCAATTATTATTTTTTTAAACACACTGAACCCGGAAAAAATAACTGCATATTTGGAAGCAATACTAATTATGCTTTTAACTTTTTTATTGCAGTAAAGTGATGGTAAAAATATTATTAGCCTTTTATCAGTACAACTTTTGCAATGCCGTATCGAAGCGCTTAAATAACCGCATATAATTGCAAATGCTTTTAAAATTAAGATTTTTATTTACTGGCTTTGTATGTAGTTTGCAACTCTATTTGCATATGTAAAACTATTTTATACAGATTTAAAATGCTCTTCATAGTTGACTTTGGATTTAGTTATAGAAGCATATTTTTCATTTGTATTGTGTGTTGCAAAAATGTAAATTTATATCAGTATGGAAATCTAGTTTATTTTGTATTATTTCTCTATTTCAGGAAAAAAAAGATTTTGAATTTATATCTATGTTGCGTTACTCCTTTGTGCAACACAAAGTACAAATTAGATATTATTTGAAAACATAATGTTTGTGTTTGTATTATATCGACTTTTATAATTTAATACTATTTAATAGATAATATTTCACAACATGATATTTCAAAATACGGATGGCGTAATTGAAATATTTCGGTTTTGAGATTATTATATATTCATATAAACTTTAAACGCTCATTCAATGCTATCATCAGTTTCTTCCAAAGGCATATAATTTCCCACATCAAAAAGTCGTTACACAAAGAAAACTATTTAGTTGTGAAGAATGAATCGTTAGGTTTAAATAAACGAAATGATTGTTGGTGAAATGTTTGAATACACATTCGATTGCGATAACCAAATAATTTAATTACAGCAACCAAACCATTTGGTCGAGCTGAATCACTTTTTTTGTGTGCAGTAATAAATAATATTTCAAAATGTTAAGTTTTCTTCGATCTTCTTTTTTTTATTCTTTTTAGTTTAAACGAGCTTAAGATCATTTATTTATTAATTATTTATTTCCAATATTTCGTCTCCACATCGGGTGACTTGTTCAGGGAACAAATGTGGAGACGAAATATTAGAAATAATAATTTTTTTTTTTTTTTTTTTTTTTTAAAAGAGAGGCAACACTCAGGAAATACTTCCTATATTTAGTGTGTTGCTTTCTTTGGAAAGGGATAGTATAGAGATGAAAGGTGGGGAAAGATGAAGGGCTTCAGACATGGCAACACTGTAATTGCGCGAGATGATAAGTCTTAGAACAGTTGTTGCTCGCCACCTGATGGAGAGTTGGCGAACTTATTGAAGCTTTTTGGTTCATAGCCCTGATTCATTATTTTACTTCGGTGGGGTTAATTGCTATGGGAACACCGAAGGTGGACGTTGCGATACGTATGAGGGATAGAAAAAACTCATACATATTAGTTTGATGTTGCCGGCACCGGGGATCGAACCCGGGACCTTCTGTGTAAAAGTCCAACGCGCTAACCATTACACCACAACGCCACAATTAATAAATAAATGATCTTAAGCTCGTTTAAACTAAAAAGAATAAAACAATGTTTCAGATATGTCAGCTTATGAAAATCTTTTTGAAAATACAAATATATATTTTTATTTATACACTGAGAAGCATAAGTGTATCACAAACCAACAACTATCACTTTAACAACCTATAATTTCTATAAATTTTACACAAATGCAATCAAATTTTCATATTACGTTTTTACAACTGTCTTGTCTCTTTCAAAAAGGTTTATAAAGATCTGATCACAACAACAAATACACGAAGGCATAATGTAAATAAATCAAAATGATACAGTTTTGCACTCACTATTTATTTTTATATTTTTTAAACAATAATATATTTTTAATATCTGGCCCAGTAACCCTTAGCCTTTTTAAAGTCCTGGGTGCTATTAGGTAGACTTTGTGTGTACCTCTGCGACCCTTGGTGCGCATCGATGGAATTATGCGCAAGGAACAATATTTGTCCATCCTGTAACAAAATCCTCCTGATATAGTGGAAAAAATGGGTCTTGCTGCTCAAAAAGTAATTTTTCAGCAAGACAATGACCCCAAACATACCGCACATGTAGTGAAAGACTGGCTCAAAAAGCAAAAATTTGGTGTGATAAAGTGGCCTCCACAATCTCCGGATATAAATCCGATCGAGAATTTGTGGAGTCACGTCAAATCGCAGCTTGAAAAATATGCCAGTAATCCAAAAGGCGCGAACGAATTGTGGGAGCGGACGAAGGAAGTGTGGGAGGCGATTCCTCCAGAATTTGTGCAGAGGTTCACAATCATTCTGACAGATCTATTTTTTTTGTGGGGGCATCACTAACATGTAAATAAAATATAAAAAAAGGAATATTTTAAAAAAGTTAAATAATGTACATTATTACATTTAAAAAGAAACTTTTTATATAAAAAAAAAAATAATTGTGAAAAACATGAAATTACAATCAATTAATTTGCAAATTACTTCTACAAAAAACAAAAAAATAATTAATGAAAACAAAAAATTCTCATCACGCTTATCCCATCTTTAACAAACAAACAAATTTACTCACTTTATACCGACAAGAAATTGTTCGCTGAAAGAACAATTCAGCGGCAGTTCAAGACATCAAATTAAAATTTTTTAAAATTGCTAACGACGCACAGCATCACATTTGCTCAAGTAAAACGACAAAACTCAAAAATAAAAGTTTGCTTATTAGTTCAGTTTTTTAGATTTTAATAAATAACATTCTAACTAATATGGAAACAAACTTAAAATACCGGGGAAGCTTCTACTTCTTAAAAGATGGGTGCCCAAATTTGCATTACATAAAAAAGGAATTCCAAATAATTTAAAAAAATATTCAAAAATATCATTTTCAGTAGAATATAACTTATTAATATCACCAGCTATCCCGCGAAACTGATTGTAGGATATGAAGTGACTTCCATCAAACCCATTTTGTAGCCGCGAGTGCAGCAGTCCGCAACTGTAAAAATCTGTGGACATTTATCATACACCACTGGACGTATATATTTACAATTTTTTTTTCGTTTGGTGCTCCAATAAGTTTAAATATATTTTGGGACCGGTAGATGGCGCTGAACAAATTTACGAATTTACGAATATGTTATTTATGGTTGCATTTATGGTTCGATTTTTACCATATTCATAATGTATATTGGTTACGAAACAAGAAAAAAATACAAAAACGACCCCGTTAGGTGTCACTGAAATCGAGATATTTACAGTTGAATATACGATCCTGTGTGGCCCATATTTGGAAAGTATATTCATTATGTGGAAAGAAAAATTTTAACCAAAAACAGAACCAGTACACTTACATAACAAATCTCAACAGAATTTCTGCCCGAATAACTGCCAATATTTAACTACTAACGAAAGTGTGTTTTTTAAACTAACCGATAGAAAAAGTTGAAAAATATATTTCAATGTATTTTAATAGATTCATCATTTGAAAACAAACTTTATGTATAACTTTATAAATAAACTTGAATCGGTAACAGAAAATATATTTTGAGTGTATGCAAATTGTTTAATCAAAGTCGAACACTCTTTGGTATGAAATTTTCAGAATTCACGAAATTTGCGATTGCGATTAATTATTTTTAATTTTTTAGTTCAAATAAAATATTAAAAATATTATAGCTTTGAAACTTCATTTTCCATGTCATGTTCCGTAATAAATATATGTAAAACAAATATTACAACTAAAGGGTGTTTTTTATACAGGTATAGATCTTTGAGTTGGCAACACATTTTCAACTAGCGGCTATTTTGCCAAGTGAGTTATGTTTAGTTTGGTTTGGCATTTCAACATGAATAGACTGAGGCCTGAACAACGCTTCCAAATTGTGCAAATTTATTTTGAAAGTCATGGTTCTGTTCGAAATACATATCGCGCACTACGTCCATTTTACGGTCATCATAATCGTCCATTAGAGCAATTAATTCGATTAACTATGGAACGTTTCCGCACCACGTTTATTCTAAATGATAATATGCATCCACAGAGACGTCGTACAGTGCGTACAGAAGAAGTCATTGCTGCTGTAGAGCGTAGCGTAGAGGAAGACCCCAAATCAGTATATGCGGCAATGGTGACTGCTATAGAGCCATTATTACTAACATTTTCGTTCATCAATTGAACAACCATGATGTGCGGGAGCTGTGGTTTCAACAAGATGGAGCAACCTGTCACACAGCTCGTACCACAATTGATTTATTGTAGATAAAGTTTGCCAACCGCATAATTTCAAGTTTCGGACCCTTGGATTGGCCTCCAAGATCGTGCGATTTAACGCTGGTTGACTATTTTCTGTCGGGATATGTGAAGTCGATAGTCTACGCCGATAAGCCCGAAACGATTGAGCACTTGGAGGACAACATTCGCCACGTTATTGCCATATACGGCCACAAATGTTGGAAAAAGTCATCGAAAATTGGACCTACAGTTTAGACTACGTCCGAGGTCATATGCCAGAAGTCATATTTAAATTATATACCAGAAGATTATCTTGGGCATTGTGGTGTAATGGTTAGCGCGTTGGACTTTTACACAGAAGGTCCCGGGTTCGATCCCCGGTGCCGGTAACATCAAAATAATATGTATGAGTTTTTTCTATCCCTCATACGTATCGCAATGTCCACCTTCGGTGTTCCCATAGCAATTAACCCCACCGAAGTAAAATAATGAATCAGGGCTATGAACCAAAAAGCTTCAATAAGTTCGCCAACTCTCCATCAGGTCGCGAGCAACAACTGTTCTAAGACTTATCATCTCGCGTAATTACAGTGTTGCCATGTCTGTAGCCCTTCATCTTTCCCCATCTTTCATCTCTATACTATCCCTTTCCAAAGAAAGCAACACACTAAATATAGGAAATATTTCCTGAGTGTTGCCTCTCTTAAAAAAAAAAAAAAAAAAAAATCTTTCGAATAAAGTAAATTTTATGTCAATTTAAAAAATTCATTTTTTTTTTATTCCATTTCAAAGTTCGATACTTCTATAAAAAAAACACCCTTTACTAACTAAAAGGCAAATTGTGACGATTTACCCTCATTTTCACAATGTCCCGTTAGCTACTAGATGGGACTTTGACTAAGACATTTGTTGTTTTTTCCCATATAAATTTTCAATATAAAGGTTCAGTAAACGGGACTTAGAATTAAAAACTTTTATGTTGTGTTATAAAATTAAACATTAACTAATTTAAATTTTTATAATTAAAAACCACTGAAATATGTATTTATTCTGTAAGCACTTCCATCATTCAGTTAACTAACCATACAAAGACACCAGACTGGCAAAGAGTAATAATAAAAAAATAAACAGACATACACACTGCTATTTTTATCGCAAATGATGAATTTCTAAAGCAATTACATTAACAAAATATTCCTGAAAAAGTTAGACAAACACGTACACTCATACAAATAAGTCTGTAAAAATAACAGAAAAAGTTCCCAAAAAAAAAAGTTCAAAATTGCGTTGCAGGAAAAAGCAGTCACGTTGCAGGAAAAAGCAGTCTTTTTGCTAAACAGCAAAAAAAATTTAAATCTAAATTATTAAATTAAGCGTAAACTGTTTTATCTATATATATAAAACTTATTTTCTGTTCGTTTGTTCTCTATACAAATTTGCAATTCTCAACGGCT
Organism: Delia radicum; assembly: GCA_021234595.1. Lineage (NCBI taxonomy): Eukaryota > Metazoa > Arthropoda > Insecta > Diptera > Anthomyiidae > Delia > Delia radicum. Next base: position 104,151,977 of record CM037854.1, read on the forward strand.
TTTCCTCAATTTTGGCATGAATAATCATCGGACCTCAACTTAGATCGTAGTTTGATCGACCACGCCCTCTTCAACGCCTACTTTTGACAAAAAATGTAAAATTAAAATTTTTTCACCTTTTTTTTAACTTTTTTCGTTTTTTTAAATACAAACTTCTAAGAAAGTTTTAACGGATTTCTTTGAAATTACTCACATATATTTTATGATTCCCGAGGAAGGCCTCAGTAAAAGTTTCATTATCAGAGCCCACTTCAATGCCAACTTCTGATCAAAAACGTCAAAATCAAAAAATTCCACTATCTGTATATATATAACTCATTTTCTGTTTTTTACAGTTATATCTATTAGTTTTTTTTTTTATATACATCGAGATTATTTTATGTTATTTTAAATTTATAACGAGCTTTCAAGCTACGCATATTTACAAAAATAAAGCAAATCTAACATATTAGCTAGGTTGATACTAGTATTTCGATCTGGCTAAAGATCTCATCAGAACCCGAAGTTTTAGAAAAGCTAGAGCGGCCATAATAGGCAGAACTTTAAAAAAAAACCTATTAATCATCAATTTTGCTCCATTCTTGTCTTCTTAGTAATCAAGTACGTGTTTGTTTTTTCTCAGTACAAATTTGCAATTGTCAACGCATTTTCCTCAAATTTGGCATGAATAATCCTCGGACCTCAACTTAAATTGTAGTATAATTTTCATAGAAGATGCCCACCTCAACGCCTACTTTTGACAAAAAAAGTAAAATTAAAATTTTTTTCGCTTTTTTCAACTTCTTTCATTTCTTTTCAAATACAAAATTCTAAGAAAGTTTTAACGGATTTCTTTGAAATTACTCACATCTATTTCAACATTTCCCGAGCAAGGCCTCAGTAAAAGTTTAATTACCATAGCCCACATCAATACCGACTTTTGATCAAAAACGTCAAAACCAAAAAATTCCATTATTTTTAATAAAGCTTATTTTTTTTAATTTGAAAGTATTAAATCCAACAAAACATTTTTGGAAAAACCATTTCGTTTTTAAGAATTTTTTTCCCCCGTATAATGTACCTACTGATTTTTTTGCAATGTCTGTATGATTTCATTTTTTAAAATTTTTATTTTTCCTTACCGTTTTTGGCAACAACAAGTCCATAAAAAAAACAAAAAAAAAAATTGGTTTAAGGATAAACTTTTTGGAAACCATGCGCTGAAATCAATATGAGAAAAAATCAATCAACATAAAATTAATTTTCTGTTTGTTGTTCGCCATGCAAACTTTTATTTCTCAACGGATTTCTTTGAAATTTTGTATACTTGATATTATTACTACATTGAAGGTTGCTGTTATGCTGTTTAACGGTCACGCCCAATTTTACACCCACTTAAAAAAAAAGTGAATTTGTTATTTAATAGTAACATTTTCAAGGGATTTCGCTCGAACTTTGTACACATGTTCCTTATACCTCAATGGATATCGCCAAAACTTTGTATACAAAATCCTTCTACCACAGGCCAGGTTTCCATACAATTTCTAATTGATCACTCCCACTTTTTCAAAAACATGTGAAATTTGTACAGGCCACATTCGTTGTTTGCTAAAACAATTTTTATTTTCTTACGGATTTTGTTCAAGTTTGGCACTCAAAGTTTGTACACCTAGGGCGAGTTCAGCAAATACTTATATCCTACCGCTACCATGTAAAGGCCAACTGTGTTATTTTTTAAAGTGTGACGGTTTATAAAATTTATAGGGCCCAGTTTGGATGTTTCATAAACAAATTTTTATTTTTACTAGATTCCGCAGAAATTTTAAAAAGCTGGCCCTCCAAAAGATCGCTTTATATATTTTTATGTAATAGAAATAATATTAGATCAATTATATATACAGCCATTCAGGTTTTTTTTTTACTTTTATACAAATTTTGTACAATTTTGAAAGAAAATTCTCATAATCATTAGAAAATTATAAACATTCATGTACTTTAGTAGAACTTTAAAATGATGCTTTAAGAATTTTGACAGTATCATAAAAACAGGGCACACTGCAATGAGTGATGAGGCATCTGCAGCGGTCGCAGGAGCTCCTGGGCTGTTATAATAATAAAGATAACGGATTGGAGAAAAATAGGTATATATTTTAAGTCATTGTTGTCACTATGTGTTATTTCAAACAGATAGTTATAAATAATAAGACAACTAATATACGGCTCTGCTTGTATAAGGTAAAAAAATTACAGAATTGTATCTGTCTTTATTATTTCCTTTTTTCCTTTTGTATGTACTTCGTAATGATATATGTCAAAGACTGCAACGTAATCTAGAATTGATTTTCCAACGCTTTCAATATGCATTGTTAAAAGAAAAATATTTTTTAAATGATTTCTTTAACTTTGTTTAATATTATAAAATATTTAAAAAAACACAAAAACAAGTTAGTATAGTCCTTCAATCTTCAATCTTTAATCGTTAAGTTTTTTTCTTTTTTTTTTAAACTCTTGAATATTTTTTATAGTTCTCTTTTTTAGTTTATAATAAACCTAAAAAAAAAAGTTTCTAAATATCTGTACAATACAATGTATTCACTCCACTTGTCTATTTTATACTGACAATATAAAATAAAAACACACTTATTGAAAAACAAACAATCGCATTACAACGACCTCTTCTGGTTTTGATTTTGAAAATAATAATTTTAGAATTCAGCAAAAAAAATTAGTTAAAAATTTAGTATTTCATCAAATTAAAATAGCATAATTTTTAACTAAAAATGAGTTTAAAACTTGCAAAATTGGATTACTAATTTTTCTACTAACTTGTTTCTGTGAGTGTACCCACACAAAATGTTAACCATTAAAAGGACATCATCTGTTATTGTAAAATAAGTTTAAGAGAATGAGAGAGATATTTTAGGAAATAAATAAGCAAGAGTTTAACGACAATTTAAACTTTAAAACAATTTTGTGAAAGCAATAAAACAACAGAAAAAATTTCCAAAAAAAAATCGAATCTTCAACAAAAGTGTTTTAAACTTTAAAACAATGGAAAACTTCTTTCAGTTTAAAGTTAAAACTATTGTATGTAACATTTATATTGGAACTTAATAAGTATTTTTATACAAGTAATTTCAAAAATTTTCTATACCTGGTTAAACTGACTTTAGATGATTTTTAAATTGAGAAAAACTATGGTAGACTAAAAAAACAATGACTTGCAAAGTTTCACGTTGTAAAGTCTTTACATAAGAATTGATGACAATTTAAAAGTAAAAAAATTAAAATAAAATGCCTTGAAACTTACTTATTAATTTATTAATAAACGTTCTTTTGCTCATTGGTTTTTAACTTTCAGACCGAAACCAATACAAAATAGCTATATTCACAGAAAAAGTAATTTCCATATCGCTGCTAGGTAGCGTTTCACAAGTGAAATCAAAGTTTTCCGATTTTTAAACTATAGCAGTTTTTTCCGTAGGTTTTTTGCGACGTTTTGAGTTTAGAGTTTTGAGAGCAATATTTAAAAATTATTTAATTTTATACAGATTGAGAAAAAACTAAATTAATATCAGCGCACCAATAACTGGATACGAACATCACAAACTTAGAAGGAAATGACGTAAATTTTTTGAAAATATTTTTATGTTTGCATCTGATATTCTCAATTATTTGTTAATTGAATTTCTGAGTGGACTGCGTTAGCTAAGTTTCTTAGTAAAAAGCATTTTATAACGCAAAAGTTTTATGAACTGTTTGAAAATTTTCTGAAATTTAACTATTTTTTTTTGCATTTTTTTATATAAAAAACATAGCTTGAGTCAATAAATAGGTATCTACAGTGAGTATTGTCGTCTGAATAAATTCATAAAAAATTTCATTCCCAGCGGCAGTTTTTCCAAGCACATGTCGCGTTGTGACAACTAAAGCGCTGTATCAATTCCGCCAAAACGCACACAAACTAAAAGACTTTAATGAGCCTAATACCAAAATCGAAAAGGCATCAACAAATTTGTAGGCCTTTAAATTACATGGATCAAACAAACTTACTAAAATCCAAAATTCATCTTTATAAGGTCCGTATCATATTTTTAACCCATCTATGAAATTATACTTTGGCAACTCTATAAAATTTAATCTAATCAGGTCACTTTGAATACTTTAATTTGGTTTTAATGGGCAGAATTTCAGTAATTAAAATATTTATTTGGTTTGAAACAACCCAGAAAAAATGTTTCAGAATAGATTACCTCTAAACCTGTTCTAGAACAGCACCGGTTACATGGAGTCGGTTCTGGAACAGGTTACTGGGCGTCAAAATGTAAGGCTTCTGTGAACCAGTTATGCAACTGGTTCATGAACCGGTTCTAAAGCAACCTGTTCTTGTTTGTAGGAAAAGAAGCTATTGCAAATAGGATAAGCTCCGTTCACTCATAATAATCCATGCATATATACATATGTATATGCATATGTACAAATTTTCGTTTATTTTACAAAACATTTGGTTAATTTGAAATTTTTTCGTAATTTTACTCATGGATATGATCGATTGCAGAACAGAAATTGGAAAGTGTTAAAAGATAGATTAAGTTTTTCTACAACTTGTTATTTGGATTTTACTATTAACTATTCCCAGTACGAAAATGTGTATTGTTATTAGCAATATTGACTATTTTGTGAAGGCCTTTTTTTCCTCTAGTTTTATAATTATAACGCAGATACAATTTTTTTTTTTCGTTTTTAAAAAGAATCCACAAAAAAGCCGCTCTTTCAGAATTTGAAAAAGGACAAATTTTGGCTTTTACAACCCAAAAAATATTAATTTAAAAATTTCGCTATGTCTAATAAGTGAAATAAATGGGTACGCCATTAAAATTTAATCGACATTTTTACCACTATTTATTTTTATTAGCTTAAATAATCTTTAATACAAAGAAGTTTTGTAATATGTTTAAATCCAAATTTGACCACTCTGTAAAATAGCGGATGTTAGATACTCAACAGGGTTAAATTGCGAATCACTACACTCAAATAATCCATGCTAAAAATACGAAAAAAATGTCAAAACAACGAAATCTTTTGTAAAATGAACAAATTTTCGTTTAATTTACAAAATCTTTGGTTATTTTGACATTTATTTGTATTTTTACGAATGGATTATTATCAGTGTATAAACCAAAGACTTTCTATGCGGCTCAGATCTGGTGAGCATACTGACCAGGCTTTCAGTATCTTGCATGAAAATGCAGTTTTTCTTTGGGGTGGTAAAAAGCCTAAAATCCGAACTTTATAAAATTTTTATTTTTGCGAATTTAAAAATATTTAATATCATTTCCTGCGTTGTGGTGTAATGGTAAGCGCGTTGGACTGTTACACAGATGGCCCCGTGTTCGTTTCCCGGTGACGACAACATCAATTTAGAAAAATAATTGTGTGAGTTTTCTATCCCTCATATGTATCGCATCGCCCGCCTTCGGTGTTCCCATAGCACTAAACCCCACCGAAGCAAATTAAAAATTTTCAATAAGTTCGCCAACTCTCCATCAGGTGGCGAGCATTTTTTCGCTCATATTTTTTTTTTTTTTAATTTTGACTAGAACTTATACCATGTGTACAATATCATAAGAAGCAATATTTTTAATAAAACAAATCGAGAAAAAAAAAAACGTTGGCTGTAATTTAAGGAAAATTGTTTTAGAATCAATTAACGATAGAAAAAACAATTTCTAAGTTCCTTTCAGTCAACGAATTGATCTTAATGCAATGACATAAGCCATAAAAATTGTATTAAATAATTAATGTTTCTGCTTAATATTTAAAATCGCAAATATCGCGAAAACGAGTTTATAGTTTGAAAAGTATATATGTCCAATAAGTTCAGGGTAGCCGAATTTAGTTCACTAGCTGTGTGACCGGCTAGTCAACATTTTTGACTAGAACTGATAATTATGTTAAATATAAACTATGTTCAAATATTTTCGTGTTTATATCGCGAATATCTCAGTATCGCTAGCAACTGAAAGTTTTCTGAAACCAGATTCGTTACAGACGTACCACAGATATAGAAATATCATATCATGTTATATCACTTAGTAATTATAACACCAATAAAGTACTGTATATAGCTCATTTCCAATCCACAGTAAATATTGTTGTAGATAGCTCAATTTAATTTTGCAAAAAAAGGAGTGTTAGAATGATCTTATAAATTTTAAATTAACACTATAGATGACCTTTACGTCACTGAATATTTTTCCATCAAAGCCTCATATTGTTAACAACTTTAGACAGCTCTGTTTGAATACAAAACAACGATATATTTTATTAAAGCCCGTTATAAATTCTTTACGCTGCACTACTAAATCCTTAATAATATCGCAAAAACTTATGTTTTCCTTAACAGTTTTTTCATACCTTCTTTTACTTCATAAATACTTAAAAACAACAAAACACACAAAAAAGTTGTTGAAAAAATAAAATTTTCTGACAACTTTAACTCACAAACTCTTTTATACACTATTGTTTAATATAGTTTAAGCGTCCCGAGTAAAAAGAATTATAATTGGTTTTATATTTGTTCATCTTAAAATATATTATAATATTTGATTGTACGAGGGCGGATAACTAAATCCCTGACTTTTTGATTGAAACACATTTTTTTTGCAAAAAAAAAATTATTTTTCAACATAATCTCCTTTTAGCTCAATACACTTAGTCCAACGTTTCTAAAATTTTTGTATCCCTTTTTTTTAAATCTTCGTTAAATCGGTCCAATAAGTTGGCATAATATTCGCCGTTTATTGTTTTGCCCTTTTGAAGGTAATCGATGTGGATTATCCCGCGTGCATGCCAAAAATCTGCTGCCATCACCTTATTGGCCACGATTACGTTTATGATAAATTGAGAGCAAACGCGGCACCCATCTTGCAGACAGCTCTCTTTAACCCAACTGATCATTTAAAATCGAAACCACACTGCCATATGAAATGCATATGGCATCAACAATCTCACGCACTTTTACTCTTCGATCGGTATTGACCTCAATTGAACGTCCAGAACGTTCAGCGTCATTTGAACTTGTGCGACCGCAACGAAAGTCAGTAAACCACTTTTTTCAATTGAAATCGATAATGCATAGTCGATATAGTATTTATCAAAAAAAAAAAAAAAAAAAAAAAAAAAAAAATTTCTGACAACTTTATCTCACAAACTCTTTTATACACTATTGTTTAATATAGTTTAAGCGTCCCGAGTAAAACAAATTATAATTGGTTTTATAAAAATATATTATAATATGTGATTGTATGAGGGCGGATAACTGAATCCGTGACTTTTTGATTGAAACACATTTTTTTTGCAAAAAAAAAATATATTTCAACATAATCTCCTTTTAGCTCAATACACTTAGTCCAACGTTTCTAAAATTTTTGAATCCCTTTTTTTTAAATCCTCGTTAAATCGGTCCAATAAGTTGGCATAATATTCGCCGTTTACTGTTTTGCCCTTTTGAAGGTAATCGATGTGGATTATCCCGCGTGCATGCCAAAAAACTGTTGCCATCACCTTATTGGCCACGATTACGTTTATGATAAATCGAGAGCAAACGCGGCACCCATCTTGCAGACAGCTTTCTTACAACCAACTGATCATTTAAAATCGAAACCACACTGCCATATGAAATGCCTATGGCATCAACAATCTCACGCACTTTTACTGTTCGTTCGGTATTGACCTCAATTGGCCGTCCAGAACGTTCAGCGTCATTTGAACTTGTGCGAACCGCAACGAAAGTCAGTAAACCACTTTTTTCCATTGAAATCGATAATGAATAGTCCCCATAGTATTTATCAAGCTTTTCCTTGGTTTTATTGACGATTTTTTTTCGCAAAAAATAATGTTTAATGAGCACTCGAAATTCACTTTGTTCCATTTTTAAAAAAATCCACGAGGTTGCGTGTTTTAAACAGCTGTTAAACGCAAAGTAAATGACGGAACTTGCTCAAAATTTGACAGTAGTCTTTTAACAGGTGGTACTTGATGGGAGCAGTGTTGCATTTCATATAACTACGAGGGAAGTTCGAAAAGTCGCGGACTTATTGATCCGCCCTCGTATATACGCATATAACGACATATTGTTAAATATTAACCTTTATAAAATAATATATTAAGCATATACATAATATGATATTGTCATATATAATAATACATTCCCATATATAACAAAATATATTGTGACATATAAGATATATAATTTCTCTAGTAAAAACATCTCCATATAATTATGCATTATTTTATAGAAATATATGTGTAATTACATGCTATTATATGTAAATAGATATATTTATGAATATTTATATATAATATTTGTTCCCTCTAATTGTTTACTTCGATGCCATATATAATTATATCTACATATCGACCAATATATAATGTTTTTTATTTTGGATAAACCGATATCTTTACCTACTCATAAATATATGTAAAGATATACCGTTCCATACCAAAAAATGTAGATCTTGTTTTATATAACACTATCTATTGCTGCATTTAAAGTCTAATGTGTGTATATTAGTCTGTCCCAAATATAAAAAATTTACGAATTTCGTCACCTACTCAAATTTATTGAGCTGTTTGTTTATGGATAAAACAAACATTTTTTGAGTTTACTTTTATTTGGTACCCTCGGCATTTGTAGACTTAGAAAGTAGAGTTTAAATACTTATACAATTTTAATAGAATAATTTTGGTCCACCACAAGTCATTTTATTTATTACTTGTTTTAAATTGAAATATGTGATTGAACAACAATTTTGAAATGCATACCCAAAAATATGTTCAGTAAAACTGAACCTTTGGACCCAATTTTGTACATAAATGCAACAAAAAAAAAAAACGGTTAGCAAAGAATTCTCGATTTTTTATTTTTTCCTTAATCAACTGATCAACTCATCGTTTGAGCACAATTACGTAAAATTTTCCATTTTTGGGACACCCTGATGTATATTTCTCTTCTTATTATCCACTTAACATCCTGTGGAGCATACTGCCTTACGGGTTGTGCATTAAAACTTAAAAAGGCTTATGTTGGAACTTTTTTGTAAACCTCAAAAAAGTTTCTTAATTTTCTTTGCGTACTTTACGGATATGATAGGAAGAACATACTTTGTAAGAAATTGTTTTAATTACTATTTTTTTTTTTATTAATTAATAATCATGTAATTACAAATTATATGGCGAACCCACTACCCCCACATTGATAAGCCAGATCGCTAACAACTAGCCTGCTGGGGAGCACTATATGAAATTGTATATATTTTTACACAATCATATACAAAAATATAACATTTATTGCAATTTTACCAGACTAAAACTCGGATCTAATTATATTTAGATGTTTCAGTTTACCTACAATTATATACAATTATATCAGGTCAAAATCCGGATACAAACACATCTGGTATTTATATAATCACATATATTTGTATCAGTTTAGATAAAAACTGACACAATTAGATAAACAACTGAAAAAAGTCAAAAACAATTCTACCGGGCCATAATTCGGATATTACTATATCAGGCGTTAATCTAATTGCATTAGATTAGATCAAACCTCATACAAGTAGATACAACTATATGGGCCCATATTTCGGAAGAAGTTTTATAAGTTTGCATATCGCGCCATACAGAAATTGATTAGACTACATAAAGCTCCATATATTTTTTTTTTAATCGTGTTATAATACATATAATATTTACATAACAATATTTTTGTGTGTTATATAAGATATGCTTATATATGGTACTATATGAATAATGCAATTCAATATATATGAAATTAAGATTAACAATTAAGATTATTATATGGTGCAACATCATTAATATTTTCCATGCGTATTAGACATAATTACATATTGCAATATATAACCTCTTATGTACTAATATACGTACAGATGCCCAAATAATTTTTCTATAAATGTTTTCATATTTTTATTAATTTCATTGGATACAATATAAATCCAATTTGATATTGAAATTTTTCATTCTTTCCACCATTAATTATTTATCTTTTTGAATCATATTGGATTCAAGTAGATCTATATTCATCCCACAGGATATTTTGGAATCCATCAGGACCTCAAATTAGATATTTTTGGAGACCTCAAATTTGAAATAAATTTTGATCTAACTTAATCCGGTAATGTATTTAGGGGATTTAATCGGATATTACTGGATATCACAATTTTGATATAAACTTGGATAAGTATCAGTGGCGTACCCAGGGGGGGGCCCTGGGGGCCAAAGCCCCCCTGAAATATTTTCGATTTTTTATTTTATTTTTGTTTTGGTTAGTATGTAATAAATGAATTTATAATATTTTTTTGAGACTATAATTTTTCAAACTAATGTTATATTAACTGAAATTGATCTATGCAAACACTACCATAAAGACCATCAAATCCGCTAGATGCTATTCAAGATTGCAACAAGGAGCTTTTTCCAAACGTTTACATGTTTTTACATTTACTGATAGTAATTCCTGTTACAACTGCATCCGCGGAGAGAAGTTTTTCCACCCTAAAAAGAGTGAAAACATATTTAAGGAATTCTATGGGTGAAGCTAGACTTGGTGCTCTAGCTCTTGAATCAGTGTATCGAGAAAAGGTTGAACCTGACAAAATCATTGACACTTTTATGAAAAAAAATCGTTGAATTAAATTTTAAGAGTTTTGTTAATAGTATATAAGGATCTTAATTAATATGATAGCTCACTTTAAAAATCAAAATTAAATTATTTAATTGATACATAAATTTGTTTAATATTTCAAAAAAAAAAAAAAAACTTGTTTGTAGATATAAGAAAATTAAAAAAAACAAAGACATGTCAAAACATTTTTGCTTCAAAATTGCTATCATAACTGGGTATAACGTCAATGGTAACTTTCCCATCCAAAACTTATTTAACAGATACAAAATATTAGTGTCCGACCGAACTCATTTTTTTCGGCCGAAGCCAAACTTCGGCCATTATATCAATGTTCGGCCGAAGCTGAACTTTTTGTTTAAATAAAAAAAATTATAAATTGTTTTTTTAGATCAATAAATTTAAACCAAAAAGTTATTAAACATAAACAAAATACAAACTTATAGGTATATTTTTTAAAAAAAATCCTATTTGGAAAATAGTTTTACTATTTTAAGTACAAAAAAAGAATAAAATATTTGTATTTTACTATATTTTATAGTCAAAGAAAAATAGTTGATCGATTTTTAAGTTGACATAGAAAAAAAAACTTAAACTTTAATATTTAAAATTAAAAAGTTTGATATTGTAATGACAGAAATGCAATTTTTCCGCATTCACACCATGTGAATTGCTTCGTCTATCAGAATACAGCTGTCCGGCAGCGCTAAAAAGCTGTTCGCTAGCTACACTAGTTGGTGGGGCTGATAAATATTTTATTGCTACAGCTTTTTTTATTTGTAAATGGACTTGAATTCCAATACTCAAATATATTTATATTTCGGGACCTAAGGCTCCGTAATAAACATTTTAATTTCTTTTTCAATAAAATTTTCGTTTGGTTCTGCTACTTCTAAGTCTGGTACTGCATCATGTCTATCCTAAATTGATGAACCTGTTATTCTCTTTTCAGGATTACTTACCACTCGAATTTTTTTTTTTTTATATTTAATTATATCGCATTGAATTTGATTATTCGCTTATAAGTCTTGTAGCTATATTTCTGGTAATTTTTTTTTAAACTCTTTTGGCTTTTGAAATTTTTCACACACATTGATATTTAAATATCGGTGTTTTTTTTTGTATTCTATCATATTCAACGTTGTATTTTTTATGTAGTTTTTTTTGTAAATTCTGAAAAGTAAATATAACCGCAGTTGTTATTTATTTGTGCTTTTATAAATAATCATAAAAAGTTCGGTAGTTCGGCCAAATTCGGCCAAAATTTGGCCAAACACCGAACTATGCCGAACTTCACTTTTTGGCCGAACTACGAAGCCGAAGCCGAGTACTTAGATTAGATTATACGGCACTATGCACAGCGACCAACTTAGGTCTTTTGTGCTGCCTAAAGTTACCCTAAATTCAAGCTACCTATAAAGCCAAAAATCCTATTAGGCAAAATCTTCATAATGTCCGAAGGGGAGACAAAGCGATCGCCAAGAAACTTGGCACGCCTTTCACAAAGCCTCGGACATTCGCAAAGAACATGTGTCCGTAAGACCCCTTTTGCGCAGGTGGTATTTGAGATTGCAGTGTTCAGTCAGGTAAGACACCAGGGTACTCAAGTCACCCCTCCCGAGGGACAAGAGTCTCCTCGATCCTGCACTGGAAAAAGAGATTAATCTCTTAGCCTGTCGTTGGCCAAGAGAGTTTTCCCAATAGAGAGAGAATTCTGATTCCCTCCACGACCCGAGCTTCTCCCTAACATACCCCAAAGGTATACCACAGAATGGTTCAGGGCCAATAAAGGGCATTCGGGCCCCGCAATTAGCAAGACAATCTGCCCTCTCGTTGCCCTCATGCCAGGAACCCACCCTAAGGTAAGCGAGTTGCGTCCGCCAAGTCGATTAAGAGCCAGAATGCATTCCATGACCAGACCAGATGACACCTCATAGACATTAAAGCCCTTAATGCCGCCCGACGGTCAGAAAGAAGCCGAGTACTTGGTCGGACACTACAAAATATTAAATATAGGCTCTCGTATGTAACAAATTATATGCTTTTCATACAAACAAAAATTTAAAAAACAAAAATTGAGCCCCCCCCCCCCCCCCCGAAACAAAATTCTGGGTACGCCGCTGATAAGTATCAATATCTATCTATATTAAATGGTATTTGTATTTGAGATGAAAATTTTTTTTGATCGGGGTGTTACAATATTGTCAATTAATAAACGTATATATAAACAAAAAACACTTTTATACAGACAGAGAAGAAAAAACGTTTTCACGCAGATACAAAAACAACGTTTCGACTATAAACTTTTCGTTTAAAATGAAACTTATTAGAGTCAAAGAAAAAAAATGAATAAATAAAGGCAATGAAACTTTTGGAGTAAAACTGTCCTTGGGCCATATTTCGTCCACTTTCTTTTTATTGCTTTGTGAAAAAAATTTAAATTATAAATAAACGGTTACCACTGAATTTTAAGCGGATTTTTTGTTTTTAATTTAAAAGTTTTTCATTGCAAAGTGGATAAAACAAGTAAATAAATATTTAAGTAGACGTATGAGCTATTTTTTTTTTTATATTAATATTGATCATACGTATATTAAAATAAGACGTGTATAAATATATGTACATACCAAAGCAAAATCAAGCGTGTGCCAAAGTAAACAATAAACTGAAAATAAGTTTTGACAAATATTTTTGTCTTTAAAAACTTACATATGGTCACATAAAATCCAAAAGAACGTATGTATCAAAATTAAAAATTTAGTTTTTGTATGGCTATGATGTTGTTAACCAAAATACATCTACCCACAAAGGGTTTTATTGCAAATGGAAGAAATCCATTTTTTTTACACATAACACGAATGATAAATTTTTTTTCTAAATAGCAACTATTATATAAAAAAAAAATAGCTATAGACATTTCCAAATTAGGCACTTTAAACATTTTTTTAAAGGAAACTTAAAAAACACGTTTTTTCATTTTCATAAAACTCGTGTATCAATTTTAATTCCAGGAGTCGCTGACTCGCTCATGTGGTTTCGTCCAAATTTAGAATTTATTTTGCTTTGATTTGACCATTTACATTGTTCAAAATATTTGTCATTTTAAAGTCAATTTCTTTGTACATCTGGTCTTATGACGATCAGTGACGATACCTAATGTTTAATTTAGAGTAACGTTTTGTTAAAAATATTGTTCTCATCACATTTTTGTAATTTCATATTCACTTTTGATGTTGCTTTTTATATTCTTCAAATTTTCTTTACAAAGGACCGCTACTTCTTATGTGTTATACAAATAAGAATTTTTGGTTCTTTGCTTATTTGATATTGTTAGAAAAGTCAGTTTATGAGGGTAAAATACTGCGGTGAGTTGATCTTAAAATATCTGCATTGAGCTATCTATAACTTTATTATTTTTGATTAGAAATAAACGCACACTTTTTATACATAGAAATTAAACAATATGTGTGACTCTTATTATGGGAATATTTTGGTGTTGTTAAATTCGTCCATCGCAAACGACCCACAGTAGCGCCTGTAGAACAAGTGAGGTGGTAAAAATCAAAAATTTCATGTGCCCCTAAAAAATACTGAATAAACCTATTTTATAGGAAATTTGGCCAACGATTACAAATATGGCACTCTTATTACAATCAGATTTTTTGACCGATTTTCAGTGTACATAAAAATGTAATTTTGTCCGCTTTCAGATGCAGAATCTCGAAAACTAGATAACGGATCATCATTCTTTTTAATGTTATTGATAGATATATTTATTAAGAGAAGATTAAAAAAAATAGACTGTTTGCTTTGTATTGGTCCACGTACTTTGATATTTACAAACTATCCATTTTTTCAATATTTCTCAACTTTGGTGGAAAATAAAAAAAAGCTATTAAAAACTATATTTGCCATATTTTCAAAATAAGTTCTTAGATTAGTCCTTTACTTATTGCAAAAAATTTCCAGCTGCCCGTCCTTGCCCCATTTTTTGCTAGAGGTAAAATTTCGAAAAAAGACATGGTTCAAAAAAGGTGTCGCATGCAATTTTGGGCAATTAATAACATAGAAACGCGAAACCCCATTCTTATTGTTATTATTAATATATATGATTTTTGTTTATGACTTTAGGTAGATTATACTATATATTTTAAAACAACCTGTTGCGAATAAATTACTATTAAAAAATTAATTATGTTAACCTTTATATTAAATATTTAGATTAAGATATTGAAACAAAGCCATTTTTGTTTTAAAACATTTTTTTTATAATTGTTATTAATTTCAAGGTTTGATATAAATTGACATTTTGTTTTTCATGGTCCGAAAAGGGTTAAGGTTGCAAATGGGGTTGGGTGTAAACGCACTAATTGTTTCAAATCAGTCTTTCTGAACACTTCCAATGTCGTGACATTTGACATATAAGGTAACGAGTTGACAATTCGTTGCAGCGGAAATTCTTTTTCTGCAAACTCGTGGAGGTGAAAGTAAGATTTTAAAGTTTTCTTGTAATAATAACTGGCAGAATAATTGCCTTGAGTTTAACAAATTAATTTATAACTGCGCATTTATTGGAAATAATCAAAGTAAGTGTTAATTCTAAAACATTGAAAGAATACAGTGTGATTATTTATTTTCCTAGTTTTTTTGTTAGTTTGCCCTGCAAGCCAGAGTTGTGTGCTTAAAGGAATCAATTATTGCAGCGAAAATTAAAAGGCAACTCCACTGGGTCGTGCTTGGCGTTATAAACGTGGCCTGCGTGGTGGGGTTCCTTTGCTGGGTTTGGCTGGACGTCCTCCGTTCATCATTTCATTTGTACACGTGTCTACGTGCACGTAAACCCGTACCGGCTATTGGCCATTTAAATTTATGCACGTTGATCTTTAATAAAAGATTCCAACCCTTAAAGTTCTTATTCCAACTTTAATTCGGCATCAGCAGTCACATACGTTTTGTAGATTCTAGTGGCTGAAGGCTCTGCTTACGCAGGCAGAGCAAACAGAATTTAAAAGATCTACAATTTGCAGCAACAACAGCATTTTGCAGTTTGTTGGTTTTTTTTTTTGTATCGTGTGGAAAAGAGCGTAAGACAACGAAAACAACGAGTACTGTCAACAAGACTGTGAGTAATTCCTGTTGGAATATTTAATTTATTTATATTAACCCCACAATCGGCACACATTTATTGTGCGATATTTATTTTGCCATATAAAAAGGGCCGATTCTCACTCCATGAGAACTTAATTGTTTAAAAAAAAGAAAAAGAAAAGAAAAGCAAAAGCAAAAAACAAAAAAAGGCAAAATTAAAAAAGTAAATGAAAAATTAAAAATGCAAAAATTAAAAGATTAAAAATCAAAATTGAAAATTGAAGTAAAAGATTGATGATTAAATTAAAACATTGAAAATTAAACTTAATAGAAAACCAAAAATATAAAAAAAAAAAAAAAAAAAAATGTTTATATAGTTAGTATAACTAATCCTACTAACATTATAACTTTAATATTTTTATACAGACAAAATGAATGAATTAAAAATATGAAATTTATTAATAATATAATAAAAATTATTATGGAACATTAAATAACTTTGTAGTGTGAATGTTTAGGAAACAAACCAGGCGAAGCAGACGGACGGACATGGGAGTTTTAGGGGAGTGTAATATAGGGTAAATTGAACGGAACTTTACGGAATAGGGGCCATAGCAATTAAAAATTGTACTGACGACTATGGCAAGGTTGGAGGGACAAGTCAGGGCTATCGTTAATATCTAGGATAGCAGGGTTAAGGAGGGGAGAAATCATAAATAAGATCAAATTTTATGACCGGGTACGATTTTCGTGCTACGACGGACCGTGTCAATCTGGCCACAAAGAACCTACCCACATCCGACGAGCTAGTTCGTGCTTTAATGCAAGCGTACCCGAGTGGCTGGGTAGACATAAAATTCAACATTGGTCCGCGCGTAACACTGGCGCCCAACGATGGCAACAAAATGCGGTAAATTATGTTGCAATCCCTTCGTAAACCGATTAAGGCTATAAGCTTAAATAAGTTTACGTCGAAGAGTTTTTATAATATTTAAATTATTTTTTTTTTGATACGGATGGGATTTGGTTATATGTGATTTCTGATACGACATTAATTTTTTTTTATATTTTTTATGGACTAACTTTAACTTATATGGAGGGTTTTCCGATATCTCAATTTGTCGGTCAATTGGTTACGGTTGATTGTGTCGGAAGTAACTCCACATAAGTAAAAGTTGTTTTCGGGATTTCATTTTAGCTGCCTATTTTGAAGTTTTACTTTGGGTAGTGAGGTTTTAATGGGGTTTTGGAAACGGGACCGCATCGTAGTGGCGGCCATCCCATTTTGGCGGATGATTTTGGTCTATTTGGTTGTGGTAGTCAGTATGATGCTGATTTAGAGACAGACGGACTGGACAATTAGGACAGAGTTTCGTTTTGGTTTGTGAACTTGCATACACACTTTTAATATATGAATTTATATTTTTGAAAAATTTAGAATATTGTAAATTATACCAATTTAAATACTTAATCAATAGATTTTATTGTAAACGTTTTGGTAATTGGTTGGCATATTTATTGGTAAAAAAAAAAAAAAAAAAAAAAAAAAAAAAAAAGAAAAAAATTTTTGAGTTAAAAGGATTTTCTAAAGCGGAAAAATTTTGAAAATTGAATTCACGTTAGTCTTTAAAAATCTGGTTCATTTATTGCTTATTTTTGATTTATCGATATTGATTTAAAATGGCTGACGGAGAAGGTGGAAACGATGAGATCAATCTAAGGGGCGGTAAACAAGTTAAGAAAAAGGCTCCCGTAGACCCGGCTAAGAAGCAATTAGAGGAGGAAGATAATTCAGCCGACGGGGCTGGTTCAGTTCAACCACCTAGTGGGGACGACGGGACGGAAAGCATGACACTTCTTATTAGACGCTTTGAAAGAATGTTTGTGCAACATCAAATGGATATAAGCCGTGCAACGACGGAAGCTGTTAAAAGCGGGGTCAAGGGTATTAGAAAAGATATAGATGGTATTGCAGGTAGAATTTTAAGTTTAGAAAAAGATAATTTGGATCGACAACAACAAATGGCTGAAAATGCCTTGTTAGAGGAAAATTTATCTAGGCGACGCTTGTTCGAAGAAACGCCAGCTTTTACACCACAGCAGGCAAATAATTCATTTTCTAATGCCAATGATAGAAGAGGCAAACGCGTTCGCGATTGGGGCTTAAAATACGATGGCAGCCAAAAATCAATACCAGTTGAACGATTTTTATTTAGAGTGGAAATGTTGCAAAAGAAACATAGCATATCTAGTGAGGAGCTTTATGCCAATTTTCATTTATTATTAGATGGACAGGCCCAAGAGTGGTACTGGCTGTATATGGAAGAAAATGCGGAATCAGCTTCCCATACATTTTCAGATTTTCGTGTAGCATTTTTAGATCAATTTCGTCAGGCCGATTGCGATGAGGAAATTCGCACGGCAATGAATGAACGTAAGCAAGGCTATAGTGAGCCATTTGATGAATTTTATGCAGCCATACGTGGCATGGCTTTTACTATGATAACTAAAATTCCCGAACAAAGTTTGGTGAATATTTTGAGAAGAAATTTACGTCCGCGTATTAAAAATTTAATTTTTGGTTGTAAGATTGAAAAACTTGAGCAGCTTAGATTAGAATGTAGACGTGCTGAAAAACATTTATCAGAATTTGAAAATAAATCAGGTCATAAAAAGAAAATTGAAGAGCTCGACTGGGTAGATAAAGAACCAGGGGATGCGCGGGAAGATAAAGCTTTAGAAGCTTTTGAAAGGCGCCCGCGTACTTTTGACCCGAACGACGCTAATCGTAGACCTGGTCCGTCTCAACCAAATTTTTTCCAAAAAGACGATAAAAGACCTTCGTGTCCTTGCGATTCACCGTTTCATAAATTAGCGTGTTTTAAATGTAATCAGCCAAATTTAAAATGTTTCTTATGCGATAAATGTGAGGCGGAAAACAGGAAGAGCGACGATCAGACCGGGATAAATCGTCAGTTCAATTCGATCCCGGAAAAGACCCCCAAACAATAACATCAGTTTTGAAAAATCCGCAAATTAACCCTCCGAAAACAACCAACGATTTAATTTTAACTTCAACTTTTGAGGAGCGACAAAAACGTTATAATAAAGTTAGGGCGAGAATTTTTAGCGATTTTGAAAACGAAAATAGTGGTAACAGAAATTTTAGAAAAATAAATACAATTCGGCAAAAATCTAAATTTAAAAAGGCGGAAAGAAAAGCTATAGAATCAACTATAATAAAAGATTCTAAAGATCGACGACTTTATAAAAAAGTAAATATTAATGATTTTGAAATTATGGGAATGCTCGATAGCGGCGCAAACATTACTTGTTTTGGTAATGATGCCCTGGGCGTGGTGGAAAAGCTAAATCTTAATATAGAAACTATTAATGATGAGGTAAGAATGGCCGGTAATGAGGTACAAGCCGTAGTTGGTAAAGTTAGGGCAAATGTATCATGGATAGGTAAAACTGTTCCTATGACATTTTATTTAGCACCCGGTTTACGACAAAAACTTTATTTGGGTATGGACTTTTGGGATGAGTTTAATCTGAGGCCGCAAATAGAGGAAATAGATTTGTCAAATAGGACCGATTTTGAACTTACACCTCTACAATCCCAACAACTCGAAGCCGTCAAAAATTTGTATCCATCGTATACAAAGTTAGGCTTAGGGAGGACTCACATTATGGAGCACTCTATAGAGGTTTTTGATGAAACCCTGCCCGTTAAACAAAAATATTACCCGATGTCACCAGTTAAATTAAATAAAGCGTATAAAGAAGTCGATAGAATGTTAGCTCTTGATGTAATTGAAGAGAGCGATAGCGCCTGGAGCTCTCCAATCGTTATTGTAGAGAAACCAGGAAAAGACAGGTTGTGCATCGACCTCCGAAAAGTAAACGAAAAAAACGAAAAAGGATGCTTATCCTGCCCCTCACGTAGAAGGAATATTAAGTCGCCTCCAAAACACTTTTTTTATCACCAGTCTGGACTTGAAGGATGCCTTCTGGCAGATTCCTCTCAAGAAGGCATCCCGAGAGAAAACAGCGTTCACAGTCCCTGGCCGGCCGTTATACCAATTTAAAGTTATGCCTTTTGGGCTTTGTAACGCCAGCCAGAGACTGTGTCGTCTGATGGACCGTGTGATACCTTCGAAGTTAAGGGAGCATGTTTTCGTTTATATCGACGATTTGCTGATTTGCTCACCAGACTTTGACTCTCATCTTCAACATCTTGCAGAAGTGGCAAAGTGTTTATCTGGTGCAGGTTTAACAATAAATTTAGAAAAATCAAAATTTTGTCAAAAGGAAGTTCGGTATCTAGGATTTGTGATAGGCCAGGGTGAATTGCGGACGGATCCGTCGAAAATACAAGCCATGTTAGATTTTCCTGTTCCTACCACTGCAAAACAGCTCCGCAGATTTCTCGGTATGTGCGGATGGTATAGGAGGTTTCTGCCAAATTTTGCCACAACCACTGCCCCTATGACCGATTGTTTGAGAAAAGGCAAAGAGTTCAAAATGTCTGAGGAAGCTCTTCAGTCTTTTGAATTTTTAAAGCTAGAATTAACCTCACCAAAAATTTTAATAAACCCCGATTTTAATAAACATTTTTATTTGCAATGCGATGCCTCTACGACCGGCATTGGCAGCGTGCTATTCCAGCTCGATGACCAGGATTGCGAGCGCCCGATCGCATATATGTCGCAAAAAATTGAATTCCGCGCAGAAAAACTACACGGTCACCGAGTTGGAATGCCTTGCCGCCGTCGTAAGTGTGCAAAAATTTCGCCCATATATTGATGGACTCCCTTTTACCATAATCACTGACCACATGAGTCTAAAATGGCTCATGGGCCAGAAAGATCTCTCCGGACGTCTTGCTAGGTGGAGCCTCAAATTACAGGCATTTGATTTTAGTATAATCCATAGAAAAGGATCCAAAAATATCGTTCCGGATGCCTTAAGCCGTATGTACGTAGAGGAAATTTCTGAAATCTCTAATGGCATTGAAATTGATCTAAATGCGCCAGATTTTCAAGAGGCTGAATATCTCAGCCTTATTGAAAACGTAAATAAAAATGGTGATCTCCTTCCCGATTTAAAGTTAGCTGATGGGGTGGTTTTAAAAAGAACAAATTTTCGCACTGATGCACATAATGACAATATTTGGAAAATTTGGGTACCACGAAACCTTCGTTTAAGTTTAGTTGAAAAATATCATAGTGATCCGTCAGCAGGCCACGGCGGTATTAGTAAGACGCTTCACCGCCTTAGGGCAAAATATTTTTGGCCAGGCATGGTTAACGACATAAAATTGTTTATTAGCAGCTGTGAGGCATGCAAATGTTCAAAAGCCACAAATATGATTTCTCGACCGCCTATGGGCAATCAAATAACTTCAGAACGTATTTTCCAACGACTTTTTATTGATTTTTGTGGACCTTATCCCCGAAGCCGCCAAGGAAATAGTTATGTTTTCGTCGTATTGGACCATTATTCAAAATTCGTATTTTTAAAACCGATGAGAAAAGCCACAGCTAGCGAGGTCGTCAAATATTTGGAGAACGATATTTTCCATATATTTGGCGTCCCCGAAATTATCGTTTCGGACAATGGCCGACAGTTTATTTCCGACATTTTTAGTGACTTTTTAAATAAATATGGCATCAGACATATGAGGACTGCAGTATATGCCCCGCAGTCAAATTCTTCGGAACGCGTTAACCGTTCCATGTTGTCAATTATTCGATCCTATATAAATGAAGCCGATCAGAAAACCTGGGATACGCATGTATCCAAGGCTGCTTTTGCCCTTCGAAGTGCTTTTCATGAAGCTGTTGGAATGGAACCATACCGCGTGGTATTTGGCCAGTCCATGATACAGCACGGGGACTCTTACGAACTGCTCCGAAAACTTTGCAGCGTTGAAGAACCGCAAACGGAGATTTTGCCGAAAGACAGCAGATTGCAGCTTTTAAGAAATCGGATTATTGAAAATTTGAAACAGGCTTATGAAAAAGGGAAGAAGAATTATGATTTAAGGGCTAGAAAAATAAATTATAGAGTCGGAGAAAATGTTTATAGGAAAAATTTTAAGTTGAGTGATGCTACGAAAAATTATAGTGCAAAGTTGGCCCCTAAATATCTTAAATCTGCCGTTTTAAGGGAAGTTGGAAATTCGTTATATGAGCTGGGAGACCCTAGTGGCAGATCTGTCGGCATATATCACGCGGAGAATATTAGAAGTTAAAGGTAAAAGTTGTTAAAGCTAACGGATTTTATGGACAAACGTAGTTTTGCTTTCGTAGTAAAATATTTTAGGTGGCTTAAGTTGATGATTTTGAGGAAATTTTACATGCTACTTTGCGATATTTGATGTTTTCCTTGTTAAAATTTTATAATTTTTACTTTAGGTATTTTAGCAATCTTCATATTAATTACGTTGAGAAAAATGGAATTCTATGAACGCCCTAATGTACAAAAATACGAAAATAGATTTATTAAATTCCCGGCCTTATAAATCAATGTCGTTAATTTAATTAGAGCATGAGACCTTCATGGGCCCTTGCCCCACGTTTATGCGCGTACCAAGAATTCAATAATCAAAATTTTTGGCTCTTAATTGGGAAAAATAATAAATTAATATGGTTTTTAGTAAATGATAATTTAAATAATCGCTTTTCGAGCCAACCAGCATCCAAAGTCGTTCGATTGACTCGCCCTGTTGCGAATAAATTACTATTAAAAAATTAATTATGTTAACCTTTATATTAAATATTTAGATTAAGATATTGAAACAAAGCCATTTTTGTTTTAAAACATTTTTTTTATAATTGTTATTAATTTCAAGGTTTGATATAAATTGACATTTTGTTTTTCATGGTCCGAAAAGGGTTAAGGTTGCAAATGGGGTTGGGTGTAAACGCACTAATTGTTTCAAATCAGTCTTTCTGAACACTTCCAATGTCGTGACATTTGACATATAAGGTAACGAGTTGACAATTCGTTGCAGCGGAAATTCTTTTTCTGCAAACTCGTGGAGGTGAAAGTAAGATTTTAAAGTTTTCTTGTAATAATAACTGGCAGAATAATTGCCTTGAGTTTAACAAATTAATTTATAACTGCGCATTTATTGGAAATAATCAAAGTAAGTGTTAATTCTAAAACCATTGAAAGAATACAGTGTGATTATTTATTTTCCTAGTTTTTTTGTTAGTTTGCCCTGCAAGCCAGAGTTGTGTGCTTAAAGGAATCAATTATTGCAGCGAAAATTAAAAGGCAACTCCACTGGGTCGTGCTTGGCGTTATAAACGTGGCCTGCGTGGTGGGGTTCCTTTGCTGGGTTTGGCTGGACCTCCTCCGTTCATCATTTCATTTGTACACGTGTCTACGTGCACGTAAACCCGTACCGGCTATTGGCCATTTAAATTTATGCACGTTGATCTTTAATAAAAGATTCCAACCCTTAAAGTTCTTATTCCAACTTTAATTCGGCATCAGCAGTCACATACGTTTTGTAGATTCTAGTGGCTGAAGGCTCTGCTTACGCAGGCAGAGCAAACAGAATTTAAAAGATCTACAATTTGCAGCAACAACAGCATTTTGCAGTTTGTTGTTTTTTTTTTTTGTATCGTGTGGAAAAGAGCGTAAGACAACGAAAACAACGAGTACTGTCAACAAGACTGTGAGTAATTCCTGTTGGAATATTTAATTTATTTATATTAACCCCACAATCGGCACACATTTATTGTGCGATATTTATTTTGCCATATAAAAAGGGCCGATTCTCACTCCATGAGAACTTAATTGTTAAAAAAAAAGAAAAAGAAAAGAAAAGCAAAAGCAAAAAACAAAAAAAGGCAAAATTAAAAAAGTAAATGAAAATTAAAAATGCAAAAATTAAAAGATTAAAAATCAAAATTGAAAATTGAAGTAAAAGATTGATGATTAAATTAAAACATTGAAAATTAAACTTAATAGAAAACCAAAAATATAAAAAAAAAAAAAAAAAAAAATGTTTATATAGTTAGTATAACTAATCCTACTAACATTATAACTTTAATATTTTTTATACAGACAAAATGAATGAATTAAAAATATGAAATTTATTAATAATATAATAAAAATTATTATGGAACATTAAATAACTTTTTAGTGTGAATGTTTAGGAAACAAACCAGGCGAAGCAGACGGACGGACATGGGAGTTTTAGGGGAGTGTAATATAGGGTAAATTGAACGGAACTTTACGGAATAGGGGCCATAGCAATTAAAAATTGTACTGACGACTATGGCAAGGTTGGGAGGGACAAGTCAGGGCTATCGTTAATATCTAGGATAGCAGGGTTAAGGAGGGGAGAAATCATAAATAAGATCAAATTTTATGACCGGGTACGATTTTCGTGCTACGACGGACCGTGTCAATCTGGCCACAAAGAACCTACCCACATCCGACGAGCTAGTTCGTGCTTTAATGCAAGCGTACCCGAGTGGCTGGGTAGACATAAAATTCAACCTTGGTCCGCGCGTAACAAACCATAATCCCGTTATTAGTCAAGGTTAGGTAGATTTTTGTTTTTCATTCAAGGTAGATTATGAAAATGTTTGTACATTAGGTAGATTTTTGTTTTTAATTCAAGGTGGATTAGACTATATATTTAAAAACAATCATTATCCCGCGATTAGTCTAGATTAGTTAGATTAGACTATATATTTGAAAAAAAAAATATCATAATTATTTTTCAAGCTAATTTTAACTAATTCGTGACTCCCAAATATAGAAATTAGGCAGTTAATTTAAACCACAACGGTTTGCAGAAAATATTTTTTAAGCTTTTCCGCTATCTCACTTGAAAATGTCGTTATTTTCGCATTTTTATTTTTATAATTACAAAATAGGATGTATCTCGGACACTATGCGAGATAGAGGAAATTGGACCAAAAATCATTATTCCGTAACTATAATGCGCATTCTTAACCACCTATACTCCCAGCAATAAATATGGACCTACCTCTGGTCAGATCCGCTGAAATTTTTTTTCTGATTTTGGGGCAGAATATCCAACTACTTGTGAGTAGTTGGATATGAGTGTGGGGTAGTGTAATAGTTATTTTTAAAAACTTTGAATTTTTGACGGGAAAACCATAGATAGGTAAGATTAAGATTTATTAAAAAAAAATACTATAGTTTTTTAACACTGTTTAAAAAAATTTTAGAAAGTTTTCCCGATTTTCAAAATGGACATATTTTTATAAAAATATTTTTTTTTTAAAAAACTAACACAATTTTTTTTAATTATATTTCACTCGGCCAACTCAGGAAAAAAATATTAAGTTGTTATAAGATTGTTAAACTTTAAGTACACTAGGCCAAAAATATGGTTAAAATTTTCGATTATTTTCACAGCTCCAATTACGAATAAGTAATTTTAAAAAATTTAATGATTTCAGATATTAAAATAATTTTGGTTGCACATCATGAATATTAAGTAAATATATACTGAAGGGATCTCTCTGTTTACCTATTTAATATTGGCGAATTAGGAGAAAGTCAGTTTTTTGATAAAAATTTTTTTTTCTAGGATTTATGACTAACTCCTTTCTTAACTGCAAAGACCATGGCGACTACACAATAAAGAAAATATATAGCGTTCTAAG
The DNA here is from genome assembly GCA_021234595.1 of Delia radicum. NCBI lineage: Eukaryota > Metazoa > Arthropoda > Insecta > Diptera > Anthomyiidae > Delia > Delia radicum. The sequence goes on from CM037854.1 coordinate 104,177,414, forward strand.
AAAGCTTTGGTACCCTGTGATGTAAAAGTAAAATAAGTTAAAACTTTAATCATAAACTTTATTACATATGGAGCCAAAGTATATGGTAATCTTGATGAAGTATCAAAAAATAAATTGTTATTAATAATTGTGGGAAATACGACTGAATATTTCAACATTCTTTGCAGATTTTGGGATGTAGTTTAACATTATAAATAAATATACGAAACGTTAACTTTTTACATAAGATTTTTTACACACAACAACCAGACTATTTATATGACAAGTTGACAATTGAAAACTCTTCACATACGTGCAACATAATTCCACCTGATTATACATATCTATAGTTTTAAATAATATGTCTTACAATATTTATAATGACTGAGATACTGTTAAGAAACTTATAGTCTTATTTGTGTCAAATAAGATAAAAAAAATACAGATACATATATTTTGCTGAAAGTAACAAATTTAACATTGTAAATTGTTTTATTTGATCACAATTATTCAGATGCAAAAAATACAACAAATAATTAGTAAATCGTTAAACCTAGGAATTTAAAGGATTATATATATATATATATATATATATATATATATATATATATATATATGTATGCACAGCGCATAGTTTAGGGACACGCCCAAAATTGTCGCCGGAATATGCGGTGTATAGAAAAAATTGTCCTCATCTTAAACGCTAGATGTATGAAAAGGCGCGAAAATTTTGGGGACAGTCCCCAAAGTAAGCAAATGTCCCTAAACTATGCGGGGGAATGAATAAATGTCTCTAGAGTATGCGGTTGTACATACATATATATATATATATATATATATATATATATATATATATAAACCTAGTTTTTCGTAGGTCAAAAATGTTAACGATGCGATAACGATGCTTCAAATATTTAATATTTTGGACTTAAGTTATTTTAATCTAATGAAACAACTTACAATGTAAAATTAGTTTCTTTTATCAAAAATATATTTTTTATAGACTTTCCTTCAAATCCGCCAAAATTAAATCGGTCTAAACGTTAAGTGGTTAAGGGTTCAATTTATTTTTGATCAATGGTGATAATCTTCAACTACGAGCTCATATATTAGTTCTCATTTAGTGTGAAAACTAGTTTATTTGAATGTTTGATGTTTTGCATTGGAATGGCACTTCTTTTAAAACGTGCTCTCATGATGGGAACGTATAAAATTCCCAAAATATAGAAATATATCTATCAACGCATTGGTGAAAAAGGTCAGTTAATAAATTTTTAAAACAAAAACTCTATAGATTATTTGTTAGGACAATATCATAATAAAGAAATACAGAGTATGGCCTCAAACTTGAATAATTTCCATTTCCATTGCACAATTAATAGTCAAAAAAACATAATTTTTATTTTTAATAAAAATTATATCAAACTTGTATATTGGAAAACTTATGATTTTTTTAACACAATTTTCTACAAATGAAATATGAAAAATAAAATGCACCCTTTTTTGGACATATTTATAAGACTTTTAAGAATATTTTTAAAATTTTCTTTTTTAACACATCAAATACTATTTTTGAATTCAGTTTTGTACCCTCAAATAATACTCCAAAAAAGTTAAATGTTTGAAGGTTATTGTTTCTTCAATTTCATTTTCTAAAAGAATTTCCTCATTTTAATGAATCTTTTTTGAGTATTTTTTGAATGTAAAAATAATAGTCACAAAAAATTTTATTTTTAGAGCATTCATTTTGAAAGGCAAAATAAAAGTTAACAAATTTGCAACATTTATGACTCTCAATATTGAAGACTCAAAAAAGTTCATAGTCATGAATGTGCTTTGAATAATAAATTATGAGTGCGCAGAATTTTGTTGGCTGGGATATTAAGATTTAAATGAAATCGTCATGATGCTTTGTTTGTAAAGATATGTTTTCATTTAACATCGTAACACCTTCAATGTAATTTTCCACATCTGCTTACACAGCTATGAAAAATAATTTTGAAAATAATTTTCAAATATTCACTTACACTAAGTGTCAAAAGATAGTATACAAATTCAAATTATTGAAATTTTATAATTTGTTGTATATGTGTTACAAATTGAGAATAAAGGAAATATAGTTTACACAATGCATCAGATGTTAAATAAATGTATGTAACAGAAGAAGCGTAAAAAATAGTCTTGTACACTCACTTTTGACTCTTGCTGTATTAAGTGTTTATAAATATTTGATCTGAAACCAAATCATTAGAAAAAAGCAAATAGATATGCTTTAATTTTAAATAAAAGCAACAAATCATCTGTTGGCAATACAATATTACTTCTATATCAATTTTCCTAAGATTACTATTAGAGAAACAGAATAGTACAATGTTGAAACATGAAATGTTAAGAGTGTTGATTTCAAACGGCTTTAACTTGTCTTCTATATTTCTATTTTATCTTCAAAATGTTTTATTGCTGTTCCATTTTTATATCTAATACCCTATATAGTGTAAAGTGAGTAACTATTTAGTTTGTTACATTGTAAACATTTTAGTGAAAACATATATTATTTTTGTGGAAACATATATTATATGCATTGGTCTAGAGAAATTATTTTTGGATATATAAATAAGCATTTTGAATGAAGTATAATTAATTCTTATTTGCCTTTCTTTAGTTACACAGAAATAAATTAAAAAATTCTGTTTGTTATATTAAACATGCCTCATTTTTGTAAATACAAAAAAAAGTTTTTAGAATTGGCACCAACAATGATGATTGTAATATACAATTACCCTTTTGATGATTTTTTTTTGTAATTTTGAATATTTGTTTTTAAACTATTTTTGTATCAAAAACTATAATTAAAAAGTATATCAAATAAAAAATTAGTTATAAATAAATATGAATTTAAAAATGAGTGAGCAACAGGTTTGACTACTGTGCCAAATATATACTCGTAAGGAATATTGATTTTATTTTTTTTTTCTTATTTTGTTATGACAGGCAGATTTAGTATAGACTTCTGCAACATACGCGGACTGAGAGCTAATTACTTTTCTGCATATGCTCACATTCGTTTTCATAGGCCGGATGTCTTCGCCTTATGTAAACCTCAGGTTTGTAAGGATACTGATCCACACTGGTATCACCTGGGTATCACCTTCTATCACTTTTTTCTTTAGGGGCCTTGCAATGTGCATTCGCGATGATGTTGTGTACCAGTATCAACAACAGTTCAACTATATTGATAAGGAATTTAGCTCTCTTTGGGTTATTGCATCGGATTTATTGCATTTCGGATTTCTATACAGAAGTCCAAACCTGGAATTGGCTAAATCCATTGATGGCTTCGATGCCCTTTCCGATTCAATTTCGAAAATATTGGAGAGTTGTCCGAATAGTGAAATCGTAGTTGCTGGAGGTTTTAATATCCACAACTCATCCAGGATTCGCCATTAGAGCCATACAACTCCCGAGGGACAATACGCTGAGCTTTTCGTCGCTCATAATGATCTTGCGCAACTTGTGAATGAGCCAACACACAATGTATGTGTTGAAGGGCAGTCGCGGAACACTCTCGACCTCTTCCTCACTTCTCACCATGAAAAGTACGAAGTGAAAATACTTGCACCTCTCTGCATTTCGGATCACAGTACTATTTCTGCATCTTTTTCATATTCTACTCTTCGTAGCGTTTCTCATTTAGTGCCGAAACGCTCCATTTTCCTCTATGAAAAAGCTCGTTGGGCCGAGCTTAACGATTTCTTTCGGCATTTTAACTGGAAAATTTGTTTTCTCGACGACAATGGCGATGCCGCTGCAGAAATGGTAGTCAATATTATTATGCTAGGAATGTAACTTTTTAATCCAACGAAGCATATTTCGGCTCAATCAAAACACAAGTGTTGGTTTAACCAGACTTGCAAAAATGCAGTCAGATCCAGAGAGGCATCATTCAGTAATTGGCGTTCGAATAAGAACGCCGTTACTGATCTGACTAATACAATCAATATAATGCACTGCAATACTCCCCTGAGTATTGGTTAAGTTATAAAAAAAAAAAAAATGCAAAAAATAATATTGATGCTTGCTTGTATTTTCCATAAAAATTTAAATTAAAAAGCAACAAATGAAGAGTATATCAAATTCTATAAAGTCGACCAGTTTATTTTGAATTTTTTTTCTTTTATAATCTTTCAATTTATCTTAAGATGAAATGGTCTTGATTTTTTTACAAGCATTTAGGTTTGTTAAAAAAAAAATATCCTTTTATATATTTCTTTTTCATGTAGCATTTTGAAGTTCAGTATTGTCGATAGATAACAACAAAAGTATTGATTTGTTATTTAAAAGTTTTACTCTAGTATACTTGTTGTTAACAAAAGATTTCATAGCATTTTAAGGTTTTATATAAGATGATTTGACAGCAATGCCTATAATATTTATGAGTTCAACAACAAATAAAAAGTTTAAAACTAATTCACTAAAAGGATTCTTTTTTTGGAAATCGAATAAAAAAATTAAGTCGTTTAAATAAGCTTTAAAGCCTTATTAAAATTTATAATAAAAAAGATGTCTGACATACAAGTAAGGAAAAAAGTATATGGTACAAAGTAACAAAGTGGCGTTATTTTTTAGTTAACAGCCTTTTTTTAAATTATTTAAGGTTTAATAATATTGAACATACCCTCAATTAAAACACACAATTTTTTTTGGCTATCAACTCTTTTTTAAAGATATAATAAAAGGCTGTCTAAAGTTCTTCTTTCTTCATATGAAATATGTATATGGTACAAAAATATAAATTGCTTAAAAACTTTAGATATGTTGTTTTTATTACAAATATTTAACATAAAACCTTATTTTAGAGTAAATCAAATGTGTTTCTCATAAAATAAATCAGGCTTTATAACTTTTTTGATCATATTATGCAAACATTTCAGTGAAAGATATATTTTTGCTAACAGCCTTTCTTTAAAATTAAGATCTATCTCTAAATATCGGTTGATACAAAATTATATCTGGGTAAAAATACATGAAAATGGTCTAAATTAAAATATAATAAAGATTGCAAAAACAATTTCTTAAATGGTTTTAAATTTTTATAGAATATAAGCACAGGAACTCGATAGTTACTTCATTGAACATTGAACTCATGGAGAACTTGAACACAAGTTGTAAACAATTCACTAATTCTTTGACAAAAAGTGTTACTTTTAACGTGGAGAGTAAAAAACGTAATTTAAAGATTTTACTACTAAAAAATATTTTCAAACATAACGTATTTTGCGTATTTTAAGATTTTTATATTTAGTATACACAGAAAGTAAGTTAGTTGGAAATCAATTGAAAAAATAAAATTTATTATTTTATTTATTTTATAGCAATAACTTAATTTGTTCAATTAAAACAGTTAACATATTCTTATTACCAATTATTTTGTAATACATCCATATCTATGCTGTAATACTTCAATAATTTGTTAAGCCAACCAGTACTGAATTTCAAAATGAATTGTGGTAATGACGGGTAGACACAACCGTTTCAAAAAACTAAAATTGGTACCACAAATTTCTTTTATCAAAGAAAATCAATCTAAAAAAAAATAAATAATAAATAGAAACACCTTATTGAACAAGGGCAAATGCTGAAAAAATCAAGAAAAAGGAAGAAAAGTTATGGTAAGTATAATTATAAAAATAACTAAATTGAAACTTTATAACAAAAGCGATATAAATTCTTTATTTATTTGAAGGAATTTCAGCAGTGAACTCATACACCCAGAAAACAGACTCGGTAGTAGCAACCGTATTTGTTGCCAATCGAATGTTTCAGTTGATGTGACCTAGTTTTTCGACCTTTAATTGTGCAATGAAAATGAAAATTATTCAAGTTCGAGGCCATACTCTATATTTCTTTATTAGGATATTGTCCTAACAAATAATCTATAGTAGTTTTTTGTTTTCACAAACATTTCAGGAATGTGTTGATAGATCTATTTCGGGAATTTTCTAGGTTCCTATCATCAGAACACGTTTTGAAAGCAGTAGTAACAATCCCATGCTAAACATCAAACATTCAGATAAACTAGTTTACTCACTACATGAGATCTAATATATGAGCTTGCAGTTAAAGATTATAACCATTGATCAAAAAAGAAATTGAAAACTTGCTTGTTATGTGCAAGGTCCACCTCTGGTGGATATTCAATACACTTTTTCTGTTTTTTTCTGCTTTTTATTTTTTGTTTCATTTATAAACAAAACAGGGGGAGTAAACTAGACTGTACTTTTAGTTAACTTTTTTTTATCATGTACTTATATTTTTATATATAAAACTTTGTTTTATTTAATACAAAATTAATTATATGTCAGCCATAACTGCAAATGTCGGTATAATGTAATAGTACGTGTACCTAAATTCGGTTGGCGACGAATTCGGTTATCATAAGGAATCTATTATCTGTGTGTATTTTTCATGTTTTTGTTGAATAACTTCCCAAAATAAAATGCTGTACACTGGCTTAAATAGTTAACACCAATTGGTTGCGTATACACAATATGTAATTCATCGCATTTATAAATCATACGCGACCTGTTCAACAACTTCTTCTACACATAAGTAAATTACAAAATTATGTTTGTAATATTAAACAAGTGTCATAGAACATTTGTTTAAATACATAAAAAGTTTTTAAATTGGCACCAATAATGGGTTTTTGTAGATACAAACACAATATTGTTGATTTTTTTTTAATTTTGAATTTTTGATTCATAACAGCCATACCTAAACAAGAGCGGCAAGCGGAACGTTTTTTACCGCCTAGCGTTAACGCTGAAATGTCATCCCTAAACAAGAGCGGCAACGCTACGTCAAATCGATAAAAACAGGGTTATCAAAATAAAAAATATAACAACCCTGATTTTTTGACAATAAAGTACATTACAATATTGGTGTTTTCTGATTTATGTTTTGTGTTTTGTATAATAACAAATATATATAAATAATAATATAAATAATAATAATATAATATATATACATAAATAACAAATATATTTTTTTCTGTCTTATTTTTTTGTTTATATCAGGGATGAGAAATGAGAATTTCATTTCGGTACCAATAAAATTTTCAAATAGTACTTTTTCGACTCGCAGAGTACTAAAATTATTTTTTATTTTATTTTTCTTAAAATTCATACAAAATGCATTAAAATAACATTAAATGTTATTGAACATAACTTTATGTTTATATGAATTTATAAAAAAATAAAGTTTTACTTTAAAAAAGTATATTTTTAAATTAATGTACAGGAACAAAGAACTCCAAATAAGATCCAAATTAAATTAATACAGCTAAAAAAGAATTTTATAAATTGGTTGATAATAACTTGTTAGAGATTTTAAAATTGTAACAACAAGAATTTGTTGCATTTAATAAATCTTTTGTTTGTATTAGATTTGATACTGTTGGAACATGAAGTCTGTTTCTGCCTTTGGTTTTAATCAGATTTTGGTATGGAAAAATTCTTTCAACGTTTGCAGAAGAATGTGGTATGGATAACATACCTGCAGCAATTCTTAAAATATCGGGAAACAAATATTTGTTTAACTCGTTTTTAATTTTAGATACTTTCGACCAGGAACTACATATATTTTCCTTTCTAGAAAGTTTTAGTTCTTGCCAATCTGCCAACGCTCTGTATTGGATATTAATGGCGTCAAAATTATTTTTTTCGTTTGGAAAATTTTTTATCCAAAATTTCACGATACTATTGGTTCTTCCGCAAACAACGTTTTCAGGTGAAAGCTTACTGAACCAAATTAAAATTTCATTATCAAAATTTACTCTCGTCTTCAAATCCTCACAAAATTTAATATAACATTTTTTGGAATGTTGTTTTATATGATTTACAGTGCCGGATTCAATATGATTTGTATTTATATACAAATCCACTTAAGTACCACAAAAAACGTCGTTTAGCGGAATATGGTTATCGTGTATATTTAATTGTAACGGTGTGCAATTATCTTACACATCTTTATTTATGAAGTTGCTAGCAATATATTAATAAAATTTATATATTAATAAAAATTAAAAAATAAAATGAATTAAAAACTTTAAATCGTCCAATAGTATCAAATGAGTCGCAGGAGTACTTTGGAACATCGAATAGTATCAAAAAAAGTACTATAGTATCAACTTTGCCATCCCTGGTTTACATTTGTTGTCTTTTGCAACTAACTTCACTATGAAACGCTCTGTCAAAATCGGATTTTCCAATTGCAAAGAGTTGCCGCCGCGTTGCCGCCGCGTTATTTCGGGATGCTACATACAAATTGTATGGGCATGAGAATTTTTGACAGCTAGAAAACGCTTGCCGCTCATGTTTAGGTATGGCTGTAAGAATTTATATAAGAAAAACTACAATTTAAATCATTTCAAACACATTATTTATTAGAAACAAATTTGAATTTAAAAATGAGGTTGTTTGAATTTACAAATTCCATTGTTGGTGCCAACGGTTTATTCTTTGTACGTTAAAATATGCAGAAAGTTGCAGAAATACGCTATAATAAAGTGAAAGGTAAAAGCGAAAAAATTTTAAAATTTAAAAATCTTAATATTACCCAGTAAAAAATGTTCGTGTTTTTAGAAGCAGTAAACAACAAATGCGCTGATGTAAGTGCTTACTATTACATGATATTGAGAAGCAGCAAAAGAAACGAATAATTTCCGTATAAACATAATCAAACAAAAATTTTGAGCTTACTGTTTTCCCAAACAAGGATGCAGTTTGTAAGCAGCTTACCCTAATCCCTTATAAGGATGCAGTTTGTAATGCAGAAAGTTTCATATCGTGGATTGTAAACGCTCTGTAAAAATTTTCTCGATTGATTTCCGATTGTGTTTGGTCTTTTTGAGTATGAAATAAAAAATAATTTGTCGTGTAACTGTTGCTGTTGAGCTAGCACGTGGAGTGGTTAACAAAATAAAATAATTATATTATATGTCAAAAATGTTAACAACAAAAAACTAATATCTGTAGAATTGTATATAAAATTATGTATATTACTTTTAATCGTAATAATGTAGACATGAAATGTGATTTTACTGAAACCCATGAAATCACTGCTTTTTATTAGCGCTGAAATCATCGCTCATTTTGTCCAAAAGTAATGCTTCCAAGTGGGAATCCGCTATATAAAAATCATAGCATATGTAAGCAGGTTTGTAAGGGATTATTTTCGGCTTACTCCCTTACAAACCTGCTTGCATGTAAGCAGCGTTTTTACTGGGTATAAACATATTATTAACAAAAAAAAAAAAAAAAACAAAAAAAAAAAAAAAACAATCAAAACTAATCAGCTATCACAAAGTAAGACCAATGCTCTAAATTTGTATACATACAATTTTGTTAACCATACGTTGTGAAACGTTTCATTTTGACACTTGCAATTTTAATTGTTCGTATTAGTTTAATTTAGAAAAAAAAAACATTTCGGTAATTTTAAAAAAATCTAGACGATTTGTGAATAATTAAGCTCATTTGTATTAAGCATTATTGTATTTATCATTATTGTATTTAGAATTATTATCATATTTTTTATTATAAAGCATTATTGTAGTTTCTGGACCGCATTTATAATCGAGTTTGTATATTATTGTGCACGAGGCAAGTTATTGTAAGAATACAAGTTGGGTTTAGCATCTTGTAATTAAAGGTAACTAACGATTTTATTAACTATTTTTAATAACTGTTATTTTGTACAAAATATTTTCTTTGCCAAACATAGATTTATTCCGTCATTATTGACTCTTTGAGACCTAAGCTACATGCAAAAAGTTATTGATTTTTCATGTTTAATGTAAAATAATTTAAAAAGAAGTGGGACATTCCAAAAATGACCATTCGATTTTAGTCGTTTTTGGAATGGATGTGTTTCGATTTAATTGAAAGTGAGAAAATTGGTATTCAATGTTTCTAAGATACACTCTAATTAATTTCTGTTGAAATATACCCAACTTAAAGTAGGAAACTGTACTCCTACTATAAGTTGGGTAAATTTACTCTATGTGTGTAAATGAAAAAAATACGCACATTGAGAGTAAGTTTGTGAACACAAAGTTGGTAAATTTACAATGGAAGTGCGTAAAATTTTGTTAAAATTTATAAATAAATGAGTAATTTTACCAAATTTTCGTGTAAAAAAACATGATTTACGTGCAATTATACGTATAAAATGCGTAAAAATACATATTTATAAGCGTAAAAACCCCCTAAAAATGCGAATCTTTACCTTCCGGTAAAAAAGAATAACAGCCCAAAAAATTTTTCAAATAAAACAAAAAATTAATTTTTAGAAAAAGTTTTATTAATGTGTTGTATAATAATAAATTTAATAATAAATATTTGTATATAAGTTGTTGTACATATACAGAGCTTCAAAGATTGAATTCTATTAAAAAAAAATTAAATCGGATTTTTTTAAATCGAATGATTTTTTTTTCAATCATTGCAAATTCAATAATTGGGAGTTCAATCTATTTTTTACTTAATCAATTTACAATTCTATCTATTTTTAACTTAATCGATTTACAATTTGCCGAAGTCGGCGAAACTGAAAAATACCGCCAGAATTGAAAAAAAAATCGCTAAATCGAAAAAAATATCGTTAAAATGAAAAAAAATCCCCAAAAATTTAAAACAATCTCCAAAATTGAAAAAAAACCGATAAAAATGTAAAAATTACTTAAATTGAAAAAATCGACAAAATTTAAAAAAAATCGCCAAATTAAAAATAAATTACTAAAATTTGCCAAAATTAAAAAATCGCCAAAATTAAAAAAAAAATCGCCAAAATTAAAAATATCGCCAAAAATTTCTAAAAGTGAAAACATTGCCAAAATGAAAAAACTTCAAAATTTAAAAACGGCAAAAGTAAAAAATCGCGAAAATTTAAAAAAAAATCACCATAATTGATAAAAAATTGCTCAAATTGGAAAAAGTTGTCCGTGTCTTTTATTTATCTCTGTTAGTTTTTGAAACATAGGCGATGCTTCAAATAAATACTCTTTTTTATCTGCGATGCTTACTTTTCGAGAAAAACGCGATTTACGAATCCAGCCAATCAATTAGAAATTTAAGATCGTTGTAGGGGTAATAGGGTTGAGTTTTGAATAATGGTGCAACAATTTTTTCCCCAGCTCCATTAGTTTTCGTAATATGTACCTTGTAAAAATTGACTAAATAAAAAACGTCTATAACACAAAAAGCAACTGGAAAAATGTTTGCACAGGTGTTCAAAACTCAACCCCAAGATTGGCTAGGTTCTTAGATCGCGGTTTTCTCAAAAACAAAACATTGCAAAGCAAAAAGAGAATTTATTTGGAACATCGCCTGTGTTTCGAAAACTTATAAAGATACATTTACAGCTATTTTAAGTTTCTCGTCAATATTTTTCGTTTTTCAATTTAAGCTTTCTTTCCAATTTGAAAATTTGTTTCATTTTTGGCGACTTTTTTTTTTGCAAATTTTTTATTTTTAATTTTGAAATTTTTTTCATTTTTAGCTATTTTTCTAATTTTTGGCGATTTTTTTAATTTTTGCCGATTTTCTTTTAATTTTAGGGATTTTTCATTATTTTTTGCGATTTTTTTTAAATGTTAGCGATTTTTTTCATTTTTGGCGATTATCTTTAAATTTTAGCGTTTTTTTTTCAAATTTGGAGATTTTTTTTTAATTTCAGCGATTTTTTTTTTTTTTTAATAATTTCAACGTTTTTTTTTTAATTTTTGGTGATTTTTTTTTATCTTAAAGATTTTCTCAATTTTAGCGATTTTTGGCGATTTTTTCAACTTTGGCAATTTTTTTCAATATTGGCGATATTTTTAAATAGATTGAGTTAAAACCGACTGAATAAATCGAATGAAGAATTTTATTCTTTAAAGCTCTGTACATATATTACATTTTGAAAATATTTTTCCACAATTACGCTGCAAACACTTGGAAATAAACTATAAGCCAAACACTATCACAAATACAACAGTTATACATTTTTTTTCCATTAAAATTGTCAATAAATGAAATTTTTTAGATTTTTTTTTTTTTGCTTTTTTTATAATTTGTTTCATTTTTTTTTTTTTCAATTTAAAAATGTCAAAATATTAATTACTATTATAAGTTAGTATATTTACAAACTTTGTACGTGAAAATTTTATTTAGCAAAATAATACTACTTTTAGGCATAATGTGTTTAATTGTAAACATCTAATTGGTAAAAATATTGTAAGTGGGTATTATTGTATATAAAAGTGTGCGCAAAATAGTTTTACGCATTTTGATGTATAAATTTACCGAATTAGCGTAATAATACATGAAACTTTACTCGTTTTATAGTAGTAAATTTACAATCATTTTTTAGAGTGTACATTAGGTTGTCCCAAAAAAAATAAAAATTTGGATTTTCTCGTAAGATCTTTCCTAATTTGGATACTCATAAGGTAAAGTATTTTTGAGAATTTTATCAGATTTTTCGGAAGTGGTTTAGAGGTCGCGCAAACCGATTTTGTACCAAAAATCGAGGCTTTTTGGGCTTTTATTGAATTTTTCTTGAAAATTGCTAAAAAATCGGTAATTTTTCGGCTTCTGAGTAAATATTCTTAAAGAAAATTATCCGATCTTTAATTTTATGTGCATAAGTAATAAGTTTCGTCAGGGATTTTGCACATTTTGATACATTATATAACAATTTTTGTAAATTTTCAACAAATATGAAAAATAATGCTTTATAACTTTTAAAATTTGTATGAAGACTAAAAAATCTAATGATGCAGTTTATAAGATTATGAAGTTTTAAATAAATTAGCAGAAAAAACAATATAATTTTCTCTTACCGTTCTCGAGTTATACCCTTTTTAAGCTTTGCACCCATTGTATGAAATTTTTAGTACTATAAGATTTGGGTATCCGATTTGTTGTAAACTTTAGATTATGAGATTTGAAAATGTATTTATTGTATGTCAAAGCTTAGTTTTAAGTGTTCTCAAGTTGTGGACAGCAAAAAAAGTAGCCAAAAAGCCGTTATCACTAGGTGGCACTGATATGGCTCGAACTAAAATTCATGATTTATTGGATTTGGGGGAACTACATCCCTATTTTTGGCAGATAGTCTATAGGTTTAGAGATAACAAGTCACAATACAATTAAAATTTTTGTAAACTGATAAGTGGAAGATACCAAAACTTTGCGTTTAATGCTTAGAAACCTAAATTTTTTTTTTCTTCTTTATTTAAACAAATTTAGATAAGTTTTGCTTAACATTAACCTACAACTAGTCTCATTTAGTGACTAACTAGTAGTTCATTTATAGATATTTATAAACCTACATGAACCAAGTAATAACAACGAATTAGTGAAAGAAAATTTAACAGAAGACATGATTAAAAATAAACAAATTCTGTGTTTTATTACAAAAGCTAGCCTAACTTTTTTTGAAGCCTGCAACATTTCTACTGATTTTTTACAAACGGATCCAGAAAAATGGGAAAACAACAAATCATTTCAGGAAGCAAAACACAAAGTTCAACAATTGCAAGTTGTAAATGATGTCGCAGAACGTGGTGTGGCCTTGGCTAATAGTTATATCAATATCACAACTTCTGAAACAGACTTTCTGAGTTTACTGCAGGGGGTAGAGCAGCATCGCAAGAACTCTAATAAATGATTTATAACAAATCTATTTTTCTTTGTTTTTAATATAATTGTTATGTATGAGTGGTAAGTAACTATTATTTTATTTGTAAAAACATTTTCTAAATCCAATTATTTAAAGTTTAAACCAATGCAAATCTAGTTCACACCTTATAGTATTATACATTTCATACAATGTGTACAAAGCTTTAAAACGGTATAACTCGAGAACGGTGAGAGAAAATTCATTTTTTTTCTGCTAATTAATTTAAAATTTAATAATCTATTAAACTGCATCATTAGTTTTTATAGTCTTTATACAAATTTTAAAAGCTATAAAGCATTCTTTTCCATATTTGTTGAAAATTTAAGAAAAACCGTTATTAAATTGTCAAAATGTGCAAAATCATTGCCGAAACTTATTATTTATGCACATAAAATTAAAAATCGGAAAATTTTCTTTAAGCATATTGACTCAGAAGCTGAAGAAATATCGATTTTTTACAAATTTTCAAGCAAAATTCAAAAAAAGCCCAAAAAACTCGATTTTTGGTAAAAAATCGATTTGCGCGACCTCTAAACCACATCCGAAAAATCTGAAAAAATTCTCAAAAATTCTTAGCCTTATGAGTATTCAAATTAAGAATGATCCCCAAAATTTTTTTTTGAATGGGACACCCTAGTGTACATGAGCTGTATAAGTTTCTCGACCTTCGGTGTAATTCGAAAAAAAACTCTACATTTAAAGCAAAACTGAGAAACATAACTAATGCTTTAAAGTAAAATAAAAATATTTTTTTTTTTTTGTAAAAAAAAAATCAAAAATAAATAGAAACACCTTATTGAACAAGGGAAAATGTCGAAACAAATCAATAAAAAGGAAGAAAACTCATGCTTCCTGTAAGTACAATTATAAAAATAAATAAAATTACGACAAAACGATGTATTTTTTATTTTTTTGAAAGAGTCTCGCACCATAAAGTATTCCAAGGAATCTGTGAATAATTAAAAAAAAATTCTCTGGATCTCAGTAGGAAAACTATCTCCTGAGGCATATCTATGAGAATCCAGTATTTTCTCCATCAAAATATATCCTTAGAGATGTTTGCATCACAAATTGGTAATATATGTTTGTATCTCTTATTTACAATTTTTTACCAAAAATATTTTAGTTAACTTTTTTATCATGTACTTATATTTTACATTTAAAAATTAAAATTAATTATATGGTAGTCGTAACTGCAAATGTCGTTAGTTGTAACCGAATAATGTGATAGTACGTGTAACTATCTAAATTCGGTTTGAGACGAATTGGGTTATCACAACGAATGTATTCTCTGTGTATACCTAGTATTGGGTAAATATTAATGAATTAAAAAAAAAAAGCATTTTTTTAACAAATTAAATTATTTTCAGAAATATTTAGGACGAAATAGCAGCAAAGAACCGTATAAGGTTACTAACAAATGTTCCCTATTATTTGGAATACATTTTGGTATGAACTAATATGTTAATATTTGGTACATTCACTAGAAACGGATTTTTAATTTTTTGTACAACTTATATTTACAGATGACTATAAGTGACGTACTGAATTTTAGAGCAGATTTTTATTGACATAACTTTTAAAATTTATAATTATATTAATTCACGTAAATCAAGCAAAATTCTGCTTATGTGAGCTTCTCTAAATCAAAATTTAAAGAAAATCCGATTCAAAACTGTCCAACAGCTTATAAAATGCTTAGTTTATACAACGGGTTCATACATTTATTTTCACAAAAACACATGTTTTGCCCAAAACATGTAAGTGAAAACACAGTATCAGTGTATAAACTGGCTGGTTTTGGAAATATAATCATAAAATCAAAATTATTTAAAAATCAATAATTTGATTGCTTTTACAAATTATGATACAACAAACACACATACTTTACAGAATGATATAAAAATTATGTTGATATGTAAACATTTTGACTTTGCAATAATTTTTATTTTATGATTAGGTTTAGCAAATCAGCCAGTTCATACACTAAGGCAAACAGAATTCTCATAAATTTTGTTTTGTCTGTTTTATGTAATGTCTCGGATTGAGTTAAGCCAATTATCGTTTTCTGTTGCTGACAACAGAAGATTAAGGCGATGCCTATGTAATAATTGTATTGTATATCGTTAAAATTATCAAACTTTTTGAAAGCATGAAATCAAATGATATGAAATACCATATTACATTTTATTTTTAACATATCAATCATTTTTTCTTACGTATTTATTAGTTATTAAAACAATATTCTTAAATAAATGGTAAGAAACATTCGATTTTAGATTTTTGAATAGTAAGTAGAACTGTTTAATAGTGATTTATCATTCATATCTCCATTTCATATCTCCCATTATTGGTGATGCGAATAGTCAAATTATTGTAAATTCTTTTTTGAAAATGACAAAATAGTGGGAAATAATATTTATGGGTGGATAAGGGTGGATAGCTTATGAATCAATCTTTAGATGAGTCATAATTGATCCTTATGACTCAAAAATTAATCGTAAAAGCTTTATAAATAGCTTAAAAAATTTTTCTTTTTCAATGATGCTCATATTTAGGAGTCTTTTATGAGACATAAAAGAGCGCTCAGAAAGAGGCTTCCAGAAGAGTTATCTTTTATGAGTCCTTTTGGACTCCCATTGTACACTGGGTATATTTTCAGTTAATTTAAACTGAAAAATATATTGAGTGTAAGCATAAGGTAACATATCTACAATGACACCCCTATATATAAATAATGTTTCAAGTCTTAAGTACTTAGAATTTATATTTTCTAATTTAATTTGCCATTACCAAGTAACAGAAGGCTTTGCTGGTTTGGCTTGTCTATAAAAAAAATCTTTAATGCTTTGGTAATTAAATAATATATAAAAAAAATTAATAAAAAAGAATACATTTGAATTTGAAAGTCACTGCAAACATACGCATATTCATTAGGGTAATTCAGTTTGGCTACTTGGTGGAATTTGCTGGATGCTATCAAAAATTGTGATAAAGAGCGCAATTTGACATACATTGGCCAAATTTCAACACCCTATGACGTTGGGAAGAACTTGCAACAGGGTCAAATATGTTGACGATATGGTTAAAAATTCCTTTTATTTATAATTTTTTTTTTAACTGAATATAATGCAAGAGTTACAAAAGATAATAAGCCTCATAAGGTCAAAATACGCTTAGTTTGCATAAAACTGACTGCAAGGACCTCCAAAGTTTCCAAAACGCTATTCAGAAAAAGATGAATAACTTTTGACAGATCCAACCATTATTAGTATTTTATATATCGAATGAAACGTATTTTAAATATCTTTCAAATGATATGCAACATAATATAGTTATTTTTTAAATCCATAAAGTTATAGATTTTTAAATAATTTATGTAAATCTAGTTTTTAATTTTTGTAATTTATTTTTTAAATGTCTTCATAAAGAAAGTATATTAGTTTACTTTTAATTTGGTATTCAACATTTCTGCATTTATTTATTTCTTTTGCAATGAAATAAATATAAACATTTTATTAAAAGTGGCGTGCCACGTGACCGGGTCTGACACCAGTACCAAAAGTTTTTTTTCATTTGGTATTACAAAATTGAATTAGTAATTGGGAAAGCCTATTTGTGTGGTCGCTGTGGTGTAATTGTTAGCACGTTTGACTGTTACACAGATGGTCCCGGGTTCGATTCCCGGTGACGACAATTTCAATTTAGAAAAATAATATGTGTGAGTATTCTATCACTTATATGTGTCGCAGCGCCCATCTTTGGTGTTCCCATAGCACTTAACCCCACCGAAGAATGAATCACGGCTATGAAACAAAAAGCTTTAATAAATTCGCCAACTCTACATCAGGTGGCGAGCAATAATTGTTCTAAGACTTATCATATCGCGCATGTTGCTATATTTGAAACCCTTCATCTTCCTCTTCACTATCCCTTTGCCAAATAAAGCAAGACATTTTTAATAGGAAGAAATTCCCGAGCGTTGCTTGTATTTAAAATAAAAAATAAAAATCAGCTTTTATATGTACTTGGAAAGTTTTTTAAAATACACTATGGTGAAAGCTGTTCGAGCTGGAACCGGGAGCGGTCACGTGGCCTATAATTTGTTATGCAGTTGTTCTTTTAGGGTGTTAATTGATTCAAAGGGTGGTTATTTATAATTTTATTATTAGCTAGCTTAAAAGCCCGATACTTAGTTATCAGTAGTTTTATATATCGGAATATATTAGGATGGAAAATTAATTATTTTTTAAGGAATTTGTTTCAATAAATTAGTTTAAGTGGATGTTTCTGTGATTTCATGTTTCAGATTTCTACAGTATTAGAATTCCGTAGTTCATTAGAAGTGGAATTTCTTTATTTCTTTTTGTTTAAACCCCAGTATTACCTAGATTTTATGAAAACCCAAAAGATATGTTTAATAAATTAAGCCATGCATCAAAAAAAAATATTTTAAATTTCTGACTTTTTGACTAAATTGTTTGTCCAAGACATTAAATGAAAGACCTCCCCTTTTTGTCCCTCCCTGTGAACATTTTTTAATACCCAGTCTTAGCGGAAGCCTGCTCCAAATTATTAGTTCTGAGATTCAACGGTATATGCTGTGTGCATTGACAAACCATATTTTAACATCATTACTTTAGCAGCTTCCCGCATTTTACGCCGATCTTCTGAAAAGTTACAAAATATAATAAGCCCATCTGTGGCATAGCCTATCTGTCATATTTAAAATTTAGGTTTCTTACTAAAAGAGTATATGCATGCCGTCAGTGGGGATACTTTTTACCACTCCACAGTGTAGAAGCGGTAATGACATGACATTACTTTTCCCATTACCAGTAATGACACCAGCTAACTCTCTGGTCGGCTAGTTAATTTAAATATTGTTTTAATACAAACAAATAATGTATAATTTTATCATTTAAAATATCAATATAAAAATTTTTTCCAAATCTATTTTTAAATTCATTATTTTTGTAATTGTAGTAAGTACATATATAACTACTTATTTTTGAATATTTGAAAGCTGGAAAGTAATGGAACATTTTTATCTAACAGGTAAACCTTGTCGAGGTAACTCAGGGAGGTAAAGCGCTTGACTGACAACTTGGAGTAAAAGGTTCAGATACCGTGTGTGCACATTTTCTAAAAAAAGGTGTTTTGTAGTACTATAAAAGTACTGAGAATTGTTATGACATTTGTATATACTTATATGTACTTACATAACCACTTATATGGTAATGTTTTTTTTAAACTGGGTCTTATCAAGAATTTCCAAAATTCTAGTCTACGGGGATGGAAGTACAAACTTATCAAATTTTAGTTTTTTGCTTTTGTATCAAAACTTTTATTTCAGTAATTTAGGACATATTCCAATGAACATGTGATTTAAATTTAAAACTTTTAGCCACACACCAAATTTCAAGTACGTCGGTTTCGTCAAGCCGTCAAGTGCAGACTATACCCATTTTTGGCAATTCCGTGGTAATTTCCAATTCTCTTTTAAAGGGGTGTCTACTCAGGATTAGTAGCGCGATTCAGTAATTTTTAACGATCCGACAATCGCAAAATTTATCGATAACTTTTGCTGTTTGCACTAACGATAAGGTGATTTACTACGTACACCTTAACGATAGTCGACAACTCTATTTTTCTATTTAAAAATTTAACTTTTTCTCTATTGAATAAACAACACAAAAATTGTTGTCGTTTAGATAACAACAACAGCTGACTTCAACAATAGCGAGTATCGTTTAAAAATGTAAATGAAAAGAAAATCGTTAGTTCTGTTGCTTAATTTTTAAACAATTCGATTATCGTTATAACATGTTACTGAATACCAAAATCAATAATTTTGAGTTTTGCTTTTTTAAACGATTTGCTTATCGTTAAAGCAAGTACCTGAATAGCACTACAGGAACTCATTACAATATTTTAATATCCTCCCTTAAGCCGTTAAAGAAGGGATGTATTTACATACATTACCCCTATTTTTACCACACATCCTGGACATACATTTTAAATTCCTCCAAGGGGACTTTTACCATTCTTGGCCCTTCCAGTAAAAATTTCCACAAATGAGCTCTGTACAGATTTTTACTTGTTTTAAGTACCCACATACATAATACCAAAAGAAGCCGCTTTTCACATACGTCTACTCCGGATTAAGCAAAAAGACAGATTTGACCTTTTTACAAAAACTTCCGTCATTACAGATGTCCGCTCTATACCGATGTCTACTCCTGATAAAGAACTCCCAAACCAAATTACAAGCTTCGGCGGTCTGGCAAGACCACCAAGGGGGGAGATTTTCAAACTTTTTAACAATGCTCCTCATGATAAGGAAACCATATAGCAAAATTTAAAGTTCCTCTCTTTAGTGGCTTGAATTGGCTGCTAAGGGAAGGATTTTCCCTACGTTAACCAAAATTGTGAACATTTCACATACATAAGCAAGCTAGTTCATATTCGAAAAACATATATTTTTTAATTTCCAAATTTCTGACGAAAGGGATTAGTGCAGTCAGCCAAGTAGGAGAATTTTACCCTTTATGCTACTCCCCGATAAAGTTTCGAAAATCCACTATATTCAGACATATATTTCTGGCTAGAATCTCACGTACCGAATTTCAAGTTCCTAACTTCAACGGTTTGGCCAGACAGCCAAGGGGGATATTAGTCCACTTTTTGTCCATCCTCTTGGGAATTCCCAGAAATCCCGTCAATATAGATGTTTGTTTTATCATGCTAAGGTTCCCACATACCAATATTCATGTTCCTCGATTTAGTAGTGTGAGCAGGCAACTTCTCCTGTTTAGAAACTCATGTACCAAATTTCAAGTTCAAGTTCCTGACCGCCATGTGCAATATTTTCCCCCTTTTTGCCCCTTCCCAGACATCCCTTAGGTATAGATGTCTTCTCGTGTCCGCATACCACACTTCAAGTTTCTTGCATTAGTGGTGTGACCAGGCTTCTTTTGCGTATTAAATACATTAACCGTTAAATGCATAATGTACCATATATGGTACATGCATTTAGTCTTACGACAATCCTTCTAATTAAACTAAATAGTGATACCGTTACTTTTTTTTTTTATTTTTTTATTAATTAATAATCACATAATTACAAATTATATACTATTACCCTAACCGAGCACTAGCTACTATGGCCTTCGGCCTCTGGTGGGAATCGAACCCACGACCCCCACACTGATAAGCCAGCACGCTACCAACTAGCCTACCGGGGCGCACGACCGTTACTTTTAACTTGCTCAAAACAATATTACTCTTCATAAAAATACCGCTTTAGCTCACTTACAATTTGTTTTCATTGTCAGTAAGCTGCCTAGGTGGGAGTATGCACTTTTTGCACTTAATTTCAAAGTGAATTTCCAAAGGGGAAAAAAAAGGTCATAAAATATAATATTCGTGTTGAAACATGTATTTTGGACTTAGTTTTAGCTAATTACAATGAATTTGGATCAAATGTGATATATATTGTATTAGTTATATGTATAGAATGCATAGTGTACGATATATGGTACATTGTTTTTCCTCTTTTCCGTGAAAATGTTTCATTTCCTAGGAAAATGAATGCCCAATTCGAGTTCAGTGAGCGACTTTACATAAGGGTAGCTTGGTCTCCATAACCGGGTGCTGATCTATTGCATTTAAGGGTTAATGCTTCATTGTATGCATTTACTGCTTCCTTGTATACATTATTTACTGCTTCAAAAGAATGCATTAGATGCATAGAAATGTAGTTACAGCTTACCAAATCGAGGTTATTTTTTGCTGGGAGGTACCACATACCAAATTTCATGTTCCTCGCTTTAGTGGTTTGGCCAGGCCGCCAAGGATTAGACTTTTCCCTTTACTTCCTCTCCCCATAGGAATTTATACTGATTTCTACTCCTGCTTAAGGAGATCATACCATAAATTTGGATCATAGACGAAAGAATACACGTTGAAGATTTCAGCTTTACAGTCTAATACGATATGGTCAGGCCTCAATGAGGAGGAGAGCCATTATTGCCCCTCCCCACAGGATGAGCCACCATGCCAAATTTCAAGTTCCTAGCTCCTGCGGTTAGGGCTGCATTAAGGTCAGGAGTGTTTGTAATTTAAAGTAAATTAATATGATTTCGATTTATACTATAAAAACTATTGATTATAAATATAAATACATTTAAAAAAATAAATGGCAAATATTAAATACAAGATTTACATATAGCATTTATAACTTCAAGCATTATGAAGGATATTTTAAATACATTTCATTTGATGTCTAAATCATTAATATTGGTTGGGTCTATAAGAAAATGTAAATCGTTTTGTTACAAGATTTTTTTGAATTTCGCAGGTCCTTTTAAAGCAAAATTACGACATTTTAACACATTTCGTCAACTTATTTGATCGAGTCTCCAGTTCTTTCCATCGTCTTAGGGTATTGAAATTTGACCAATATCCGTAAAATAACGCCCTTTATTGTAACTTTTGAGGGTACCCAGGAAATTCCACCAAGTGGTCAAAATAGGCCAGCCTAGTATTCATACATTTAAAAATGTATTCGAGTGGAAGAAAAATAATCTGTTAAAAAAATTCATAAATATTTGTTATTCTTTTTTTTAAATATTTTTCTGGTTTATTTAGTGTTAAGAAATCTTGTTATTTTGTTATCGCTTGTGTGTGTTGAAATTTTTTAACAAGTTTTTAATCCTACTTTTAATATGTCTGTATTTCTTTTTTAAGTTTTATTTTTGTAACTTTTTACATGACATGTTTGATAAACACATTTCAAATATTTCCTTTAACCTTCAGTTAAAATTTTGGCGTTGTTGTATTCAACACTATACTAAACGTGATGTTTTTGGAAAACTTTTAATAGGATTTTGTGGAAACGAATTAAAGAAACTGAAATTAATTATAATGTAATTCATGATGCAACAATACCAGGTGGAATTATTAGAAAATAAACAATCAAACAAAATAAATTTAAAATTAAAAAAATATTTGAAGGGTTTAAATTTTTCATACTAATTTAATAATTTATTATTATGGTGGTAATATTAAAAATTAATAATATGTATTATATAATATTAATCCTTGAAGTAAAACATAAAATTTAGAGCAAAGATTTATTACAAGCACTTCTGAGCTTTTACTTTGTAAAAGGAGTTGAATTAAAATTAAAGTGCTTGTCATTTTCGGAGTATAGATTATTCTGAAGTATAATAAATAATTCAAATTGTGAAATTCGATAACAGAAATCTAAATTTTATATTACACAAATGCTAGACTAAAAAAATGAATACAAAAGACTAACTTAATGTCATATATTTTAGTACCCAGGTGAAAATATTCATATATTGTCATACATGACCACATATATGAGTTCATATACGAATCCATATATGTTCGGATCCGAAATTTGAGAGTATATGGACAAATATAATCATATATGGGCACATAAGAATGTTCATATACACTCTAAAAAAGATTGTAAATTTACTACTATAAAACGAGTAAAGTTTCCTATATTATTACGCAAATTCGGTAAATTTATACATAAAAATGCGTAAAACTTTTGCGCACACTTTTATATACAATAATACCCACAGTATTTTTACCAATTATGTGTTCACAATTAAACACATTATGCCTAAAAGTAGTATTATTTTGTTAAATAAAATTTTTACGCACAACATTTGTAAATATACTAACTTACAATAGTAATAAATAATTTGACATTTTTAAATTGAAAAAAAAATAAACAAATTAAAAAAAGCCAAAAAAATATAAAAAGTTTAATTTATTGAGAATTTTAATGAAACAAAAATTTATAACTGTAGTATTTGTGATTGTGTTTAGTTTATAGTTTATTTCCAAGTTTTTGCAGCCTAATTGTGGAAAAATATTTTCAAAATATAATATATGTACAGAGCTTTAAAAAATAAAATTCTTCATTCGATATATTCAGTCAGTTTTTACTCAATCGATTTAAAAATATCGACAATATTGAAAAAAATTGCCAAAATTGAAAAAATCGCCAAAATTGAAAAAGTCTTAAAAAAAACGTTAAAATTAATAAAAAAAAGAAAATCTGCAAAAATTATAAAAAATCGTTAAAATTAGAAAAAACGCGATCTAAGAAATTTAGAACCGGTATTGGGGTTGAGTTTTGAACTCCGGTGCAAAAATTTTTCCAGTAGCTCCTTTATTTTTTGAGTTATGGTTGCAATGGTTGCAACATTGTTCAAAACTTAACCCCATTACCCCTACAACGATTTGATTGGCTGGATTCGTAAATCACATTTTTCTCGAAAAGTAAGCATCGCAGATAAAAAAAGAGTATTTATTTGAACCATCTCCTATGTTTCAAAAACTAACAGGGATAAATAAATGACACAGACAAATTTTCCCAATTTGAGCTATTTTTTTTTATCAATTATGGTGATTTTTTTAAATTTTCGAGATTTTTACTTTTGCCGTTTTTTAATTTGGAGTTTTTTTTCATTTTGGCGATGTTTTCACTTTTTGCAATTTTTCTAATTTTTGGCGATATTTTTATTTTGGCGATCTTTTTTAGTTTTGGTGATTTTTCAATTTTGGCAAATTTTAGTGATTCTCTTTTTAATTTTGGAAATTTTTTAAATTTTGTCGATTTTTTTCAATTTAAGTGATTTTTTACATTTTTGGCGTTTCTTTCAATTTTGGAGATTGTTTTAAATTTTTGGGGATTTTTTTCATTTTACCGATATTTTTTAAATTTTAGCGTTTTTTTTTCAATTCTGGCGGTGTTTTTCAGTTTCGCCGGTTTTAGAAAATTGTAAATCGATTGAGTAAAAAATAGATTGAATTCCCAATTATTGAATTCGCAATGATTGAATTCGCAACAATTGACTTGCCAATGATTGAATTCAATAATTGATAATATCGAATTAGCTAAATTGATTGAATTCCCCACTAGTGAATTCCAAAGAATGAATTCTCTGCGATTGATTAAGAAAAAAATCATTCGATTTAAAAAATCCGATCTGAGTTTTTTAAAATAGAATTCAATCGTTGAAGCTCTGTATATGTACAACCACATATATACAAATATTTATATTATATTATATTTTATATTTATTATTATACAACACATTAATAAAACTCTTTCTACAAATTAATTTTTTGTTTTATTTAAAACATTTTTTGGGCTATTTTTCATTGTTACCGCAAGGTAAATATACGCATTTTAGGGGGGTTTTTACGCATATAAAAATGTATTTTTACGTATTTTATCAGTATATTTACAAGTAAAGCATGTTTTTTTACTTAAAAATTCAGTAAAATTATTCCATTTATTACTAAATTTAATTACATTTTTACGCACTTGCATAGTACATTTACACATTTTTTGTTGACCAACTTACACGTAATGTGTGTATTTTTTTCATTTACACAGCATAGAGTAAATTTACCCAACTTATAGTAGGAGTATAGTTTCCTACTATAAGTTGGGTAAATTTCAACAGAAATTAATTAGAGTATATGGTCATATATTTTTATTATAATTTTTAAGTTTTTATCAATATATCAAATATTGTCTTTTTAGTATTAAAAGAAAAGGTTTCTATTATACTTCTACAACATTTTACTAATAAATTCATACATTCAAAATGCATTAATAAATATAAATAGATTAAGTGAAATTTTTTTAAGAAAATACAATTTGGGAAAGAATTTAATGAAAATTAATAAGTGTATAGATAATGGGTTTTCCCATTCATTAAATTCTTTCAAAATTGTATTTTCTTAAAAAAATTATATTAGAAAATAATAACGATAACAATAGTAATCAAGCGAACCGACAAAATATGTCCTTTGGTACGAATACTTATGAATTTTATAAAAAAAAAACTTGAACTATTTAAAATGCTTGTATTTGACACACACAAAAATCTCGTTGCCAATTAATTAGTTAATAGGAGCATTTCAACTAATAAAGTTTTTTCACAAAAGGCGGGCCAAAATCGGGATGTTGGTGCAAAAGATGGATTTAATGATTTTAAACACGGATTTTAAAAAATTTGTAATATTATTTAAAAAATTTATAGTCTCTTTGAGTTATTATAAAATCAGTTTGGCACAACAAATGAATACATATCAGACTTCGATTTGAATTTTGAAATCCTATCACTGGCACTGAAACTTTATTGCTATCAAAAAAGCTCCAAAACTTATAACATGTGGAACGTTTTTAAATAATTTTATTTTTTATAGAAATTTAAAAAAATATATTGAAAAGCTGAATAATCCCGATTCAGAATTAAGCACATCAAATGCGACTGATATTTCTTCAGGTTAAGGTGAGATATCTCATAACTTATTCTCTACTATCGTCTTTATAAATAATACGAACTTTAAAATCTATTTTCTTTTATATATTTTTGTCAGAATTGGTTAAAAATAAAAACAATTTCGTCCTCATATATGGTCATATCTAATAAAAAATTAAAATATATATGGAATAATATATGAATTCATATATGGGGATATATGGCATATATGATGCAATATATGAACCGATATATGCAATATATTATCATATATGGTGTCAAACATATCCATATATGAACTTTTCCTTTGAATGTATTTACCACATATGCTTACATACTTAATATATATGTTCGTATATGCCCATACATGGAGCCATATATACACTTATATGAAACCATATATGACAATATATTTTCATATATGATTTTTTTCACCTGGGTAGTTACAAAGAAGTTGAATAAAATACTTTTCCTGAAGCAATATTAGCGAACTAATTTTAAAATTATAGCACTTTTCACACTTTATCCATCTCTGCCCATCCCTATCCACTATTTCTCAGTATTAGTGATACGAATTGTCAAATTATTATTAATTCTTTTTTGAAACTTACATTTTGTATCATCAATACTGGGACATAGTGGATATAGGTAGATATAAGTGGCTAGCATATGAATCAAGATTAAATAATAAATTATTTCATAAGAAGTACTTTACATGCAAATTCAACTGTAGCTAAAAGTTTTCCCCTTAATTTACTTAATATACTTTTTCGACGAGAAACCCTACATTTTTATTTTTGTTTTTAAACTTTTGTTTATTTTTATTTTAACTTTCAAAGTTCAGGGATTGCAATATGACAACTTTTTCTAATAATTCTAACCTTATTGTTTTGCCATGATGTAATTTAATAGATTAAAATTGTTTGCTTGTTGTGTTAAGAAATTATTCCTTTTGAAAACAAAAACCTTTTTAAAAACTACGTTTAGGATTTCTTAATTTATCTTATGAAACTTTGAGCTTTAAAATAAAACCCTCAAAAGGATGTTTAAAAGGCAAAATCAAATAAAACCCTTGATAACTAATTTAAAAAGTGAGACATCATACTTATAGGGAGTTTAGAATGAAAAGTTGATCTAGTAAAAAGTGGATTAACTGCATATGTTTGCATTAATATTAGGCAGTTAATCTACTTTTTAAATTATTAATTTTGCCATCTAAACTCGTTATGAGATATTACAAAATGCTATGCACTTTAAAGAGTTTAAAAATGGGTGAGAAATATTGGCCGATACTGCTAAAGCAAAACGTTTGTTTTAAAGTCGAATTTTTTTCTTGAGATATGGTGTTGTTTATTTTGTGTATAAGAACCATACAAAAACATATATTTTTAAAGCATTTTGACTGGTTGTTTAAAGAATACAAACCACCCAATTTTCAGACTACAACCCAAAATTTAAAATATAACTAGTGTTCTAAATTAATGAATAGTAACCCTATGTTGAATGAAGAGTCAATTGACCTAAAAGTGACTGGTTAAAGAAGGACTTATCACAGGACTGGTATCATTTAATACTAAAGTGCGTTAAACAGTGTCAATTGTCTTAAATTACCAATAATGTGACTGGTAAAGGGAGGACATACCACTTAACCAGAATGCTTATTAACACGAAAAAGCCAGTTGGCCAGAATTATACCCATTGGAAGCTGTTTAGTTTTCGTTTATTTTATACGATATGTTCCTTTTGCTACAGTCTTGTGGTATGCCCATCTTTGGTTAGTCCTGAGGCATGCCACTATGTGGTTTAAAGCAGCACAAATGACCCCTTCCTATGACAAGCCAATGTTAAAGTTGTCAGTTGTTTATATAGGGTCTCTGGCACGAAGGGACCGATCCTGTGGCACCCGCAGATCCGGTCCCATTCCCCATAGGGAAGTAAGACTGAACTTTTTTTTTAAATTTTAGTGAAAATACATTCTCATTTAAGAATTCATTAATGGCACGTCATAGAACCACTGGACATTTTTCAACCAAACTTGACAGATATATAAAACCATGTTTTCGTTGCAAAACTATAATTACTCATTAATTTCACTAATGTTGGTAAGTTAAAGAAATTAGAATAAATGTGAAACCAGTGGAAAATTAATAATATTTAACAAAAAAAACAATTAATTTATTTTTTATTTTACTACACTACACTTAGAATATTATTGGGTATACAAGTAAATAATGACGATTTGGACCACATATGGCATAACTATCATATATGGTTTGTGTCAATAATAACAAATATGGTATTTTGGAGGGTAAACATCTGTCATTATAATTCAGTATCAGATAGACGCCAAAGTGCAAACACACATTTTTTTCAATCACTATAATAATGACGAATTTTGTGCCTAAAAAAGATGTTTTGCGGGTAAGTCTGCACTCATAATAATTCATGCTAAAAATACGAAAAAAATGTCAAAACAACAAAATCTTTTGTAACATGAACAAAATTTCGTTTATTTTACAAAATTTTTGGTTATTCTGACATTTATTTGTATTTTTACGCATGAATTATTATCAGTGTGATAACCTTTTTTTTTTGAAGAAAGCGGCTGAAAGTTATCGATTGTTGGTAGAAGCTTTCGGTCAACATACACCAACTCAAACAACTTGTGAACGATGGCTTGCGCGATTCAAAAGTAGTCATTTTGACACAGGAGACCAGGAGGGCCTGGCCAGCCGAAAAAGTTTGAAGATGAGGAATTGGAAGCATTACCACGAAGAGTGTTGTCAAACGAAAGAAGAACTTGCATTATCATTGGGAGTCACACGACAAGCCATTTCCCTACGTTTAAAAGCATTGGGATTCATTCAAAAGCAAGGAAATTGGGTCCCATATGAATTGAAGCCGAGAGACGTTGAAAGGCGATTTTGCATGTCTGCGGCACTCCATCTAGCGCTGATACCTACAAGAAATTTGTTCATCTTCTCTTACATTTATTAACAATTGGTGTTTTATATTTGTAATGGTAACATTTAATTATGACCTCAAGCCTGACTGTTAATTTTGATGAACAGTGAAGAAACCCCAACTCTGACAACAATAAAACCCTCTAGTGTATAATTTAATATCACTACAGCCAACATTAGTGATCAACATTAGCCGTCGGCTTTTGGTTTGATCTATATTTGTTCGTGAACTTTCAACAGTGTAACATCAACCGTTTTAAATCGTTCGATAGAGTGCCAAAAAAGATTTGTTTTACAACAAACATTCAAACCACTAACCAAACACTCCCTATTAAGCTGTTTATTTTCTTTCTAAATTGTGGAAAACCAAAAGTTAAAACTTATTTCTATATTAAAACTTAAAGTGAAATTTAAAACTTATATCTAAAGGTGGGCTGTGTATATTAAAACTTAACTCGAAACTAAAGTTGAAACTTAAAAACTAAAGCTTAAGCCTAAAGTGAAATACCTAAAATTAAAGAAATTGTTAATTCTGTAACCTTAAGAATTAAAATTTAAACCCTAAAGGCTGAATCAGCCAAGCGTAAACGTATCTCGGTATAGGAAATTTAATAAGTAAAATAAGAATAGAAGACACTTTGTGTATCTTGTTGTTTCTTTCATATGCATTAAACATAGAGAAAACGTAAACGGACAACAAAATTCTATTTTGATTGGATTTTCTTGTGTTTTTACATATTCCATATGTTTAATGAATATGAATGAAACAACAAGATACACAAAGTGTCTTCTATTCTTATTTTACTTATTAAATTTCCTATACCGAGATACGTTTACGTTTACGCTTGGCTAATTCAGCCTTAAAACCTAAACGTGTAAAAAATACTTAAAACTAAAATTAAACTAAAATTTAAAAATAAGGTCAAATAAAATCCCAGTTAAAAGTTATATTTTTAATAAATTATATCGTATAAAGAAACCCGTCATTTTTTATTTTTATAATTCCTTCAAAAAGATGGTAAATAAGAAGCCTTCTTTCTTTCTAATACGCCTTTACCCGTCTCTTCACTGACAATTCAAAATGAAATTTTTAGTAGTATTTTAATAAAAACCATACATTATATATGTTTTAAATGAAAACTGAAAATATTTTGAAATATTTTAGACTTTGTGTATTTAAAAAATCATAGTAAGATCTGTCAGATTTTCAAAAATTATATAAATCGATGAACTGATTTCAAGCAGAGAATACATTTATTTATATATTTTAATTTTTTAAAACAGTTCCATCAATAAAGGTCATAACTGATATCAATTAATTATTTGGCACATCTGGATAAAAATTTTCCACAATTTTTTTATTCCCGATTGTAGTCAAGATGTTGAATCATTTAAGGAGTTTTAAACCATTTAATTATTTTCAGCCTGTAAAAAGTATAGCCGTGTCGAAAAAGGAACACTGTGTCAGTAATGAGTTCAAATTAAAGGCTACACTCAGGGAACTTCTGCTTTAAAAATATGTAGTTGTTTGGGTTGTAATACAGTTTCATTATTTTTAATGTAAATGTAAGTCATTTGTAGAACAAATAAAATTTTTAACTAACCTCGTAGTTCATTTAAAAAAACAACTCACATCAAATGACTGTTTTATGATTTTACATTCATTTTTTACAGTTGTTTTTTGTTATTTAAAAAAATAAAAAAAAAAATTTTGGTTTATTTTTTACTACCATGTGGTTCATTTTTACTACAATTGTTAGTCATTTTTTGAACATTAAAAAACAAATGACAATGTTAGTTGAACTTAATGAAATGTAAGTCGTCCTTTTTTAAATGAAATTTCATTTGTTTTTGACTACAATTGCTGTCGTCTTTACCAACATAATTTCCTAAGTGTAGCTTTAAATGCAGATACTATTTGAACGACTTAGGTGAATTTAGAAAAAAAATTAGCTAAATGTTTGTAGAGTTTGTTCTTAATTGTAAGTTTTGCTAAAAACTGTTAAATTTTATTTAAGTAAAGGTCTGAAAAGCTTTTCTAAAAACTTTTAAATTAATTTTAGATTTAAATTTAGCTAACTTATTTAAACTGTCATTAACCATTAATTTTCCTCCACTAGGATTATAAAATCAACCATTATTTTAACAGAATTTAATGTAATTCGTTTAGTTTTTAAACAAATTTTAAGCTGACGTAAATAATATTGCTGTTATTTTGTTTCCATTTAACGTTACACAGTGGGGTATTTGAAAAAAATAATTGCAATTAATATCGAACATTTTAACAACTAAACAAATTCTTGGAAGTTATTTAGGCACCATTTACAGGAATGATTAATTCGTATGACAAGACAATGTTAAATTCATCGATGAAAATGCTTGATTAGAATCATTCCTTGCAGAAAAGCTTTTGCTGGGTAATTATCATCTCCGGCAGATAAAAACACAGATAATTTTAATTTCCATTTCGAATACATTTATTTTTTTTTTCTTTTTTTTTTTGTTCTTTGTCTACATTTTTAAGGGTTGCCAATGCTCAATTATATGAATACCCGCAAACATATGGTAACATTTTTGTATTTTTGTAAAAATGTAAATAATTCAGAATTTAAAAGATAAAGTAAAAATCAATCAGAAAAAAGTACACAGAGAAAGGGGATTCATTGCTCCATCCGAATTTTTTCCCAACCTGATTTTGACAATTACATGTACCAACATAGTATTTGTTCAACATTTAGTGAGCACCATTCATAATTGGTAATAAAGATTAACATACCATAGACTTTTAATTAATTGTACCTATACTTTTATTTAATTGTACCTATACTGTTGTTAAAGTATTTATAATTGTGTTTATAAATACTTTAAGAAATTTTATTAATTAAAATACTCATTGCCAACCAACTTACTATTAGAAGTAGTAGTAGTAAGATTTTCTTTATTTACAATAAATTTTTGTTTACAAATTTCATCTTAATTTATAAAATAAATTCTTATTGAAAATTAGAAAATTGAAAGTAATATTCGACAATGTTTTTATAGAACGTCTGTCGATAACTTTAAAAAATAAACTTTAAAATTTTTTAACAAAATATTTAATTATATTCTTGTATTAAAAATGTTCTGTATTGTAATCCTGACTTTAGATAATCAACCAATTTTTTCCAGTCTGTATTTTTCCACCATTAAGTATATCAATCATTTCAGTGTAAAGTAAATTCGGTTTCTCAAAATTACCAATTCGGAACTCCTTGAAAACTGGACAAACACCTAGGAAATGTTCAAATGTTTCTATTGTACCCATATTACAAAGCTTGCTTAATTTATTCTCAGTTGTCGCCCCGAAAGTGTTGTAATTTAGTTTAATAAGACCACATCTTGCTTTAAAGACCCACGTTATTTTAGATTGATTCATGTTGTCAATAAAATAATTTAAACCTCTTTCGAAATACAAATCTTTATATAATCTTGAGGTTGTAGCTTTATTCTGTAACCACAGATTAAGTTGATGTTTTTGTATTCTATGTAGTAGTTCATTACTTTGAGTGATCCATTGTTGTTTATTAGGTTGTGTCTGCAACCTTTTGCAATTCTTTAAAGCAAAACAATTTTTTTTGGGCAAGTATATGTGTAATTTGAAAAGGTAACCTATTGGCCATATTCAAACATAACTCTAGATATGTACAGCAGATGTAGTTCTAATGTATATAAATGGTGGTTTACGGTGGCAGTTTCAAGCATCAGAGCATAATTAGGTGTAAAATCAGGCAGCATTAAAACTTTTTTCAGGAAATATCTTTGTAGTACATCGATCTCCTCAAAATACCCATAACCCTAAACTTGAGCTGCATATATTTGAATCGACCTGCATACCGCTAAGAAAAGGTTCCACTTTTGTCTCAATTTAATTTGTCTGTTAGATATAAAGTTTTTCCAAGTACAGTTAATAGCTATTTTTGCCTGGGTGTTTCTACTTTCCACATGTTTGATAAATTTCATTTTTGGTGTAAGAATTACTCCTAGGTACTTGTACTCATTGGTAATTTTAATATCGTTTCCATTAAACAGCCATTTTTCTTGTGATTTTAGTCTCCCACCATTTCTGAATACAACTATTTCCGATTTATTTAAGTTAACTTCTAGATTACATAAATCGCAATATTTTTCCAGGTTAAATATCATTTCTTATAAAGTACCTATATCTTCAGCCAGTATGACTATATCATCCGCATACATAAGTAGCCGGATATTTATACATTCTACTAGTATGCCACCACCTAGGGAGTCGTGTAAATCGTTTATATAAAGCGAAAATAAAAGTGGGGATAGTAAACATCCTTGCTTAACACCTGAATTTGTTTGAAAATACTCAGATAACTCTTCGCCATTCCATACAGTGGATTTTGTATCTGTATAAATATCCTCCAATATTTTTAAAAATTTGTAGGAAATACCAATTGAATACAATTTACATATTAGTGACTTTCTAGCTACTTTGTCGAAGGCTGCTTTGAAGTCGACAAAAAATGCATATACTTTATATTCACGATACCAGCCAGATTGAATATATTGGTAATTGTTGAATACTTTTTTCGAAAACCAGCTTGGTATTCTGTTGAAATTTGATTATCTTCCACCCAGTTATGTAACCTGTTGCTTAAAATTCCCATCATAACTTTCGCTAAGGTATTCTGGCATATTCGTAGTTTTCTGGCATATTCGGATCTCCTTTTTTAAATATCGGAAAAAAACACTGTCTTGCTAAAAACTTCATTTATTTTACCATCATTATACATTTGTTAAAAGAATTTAGCAGATGTATTTGGAAATCTTCCGACGAGTTTATAATAAACTCGTATGTGATGCTATACTCTCCAGGGGCTTTGTTTGATTTTGCGTTTTTCAGAATGCGTTTTAACTCATCAAGTGTAAAATTTGAATCGAGTTTATCGTCTTTGATAAGTATGGGTGCATAAATAAACTCATGTGAAGTATGCGGTGGATTCAAAAGTTTTTTAAAGTAGTTTTTAAAGGCATCTGATGATATCTGAGTGCCAGTTGCATGATTTTGACCCCGTACTTCTCTCGCAAACCTCCACCATTGTCTACCATCATTTATGTAATTTATTTTGACCGATACAGTTGAAAATATTCTTCTTTACTCTGTTTACATAATATTTTGTAACTATTCTGTTTTCTCAGGTAAATTTCTTTATCAGCTATATTTTTTGAAGCCCTATACTTATTTAAACATTCCATAGCCTTAACTCTGGCGTTATTACATTTGTAATTGTACCATTTATTTTTCGGTTCGAATTTTCGGTATTTGGGTTCGACCACAGATACTTTGATCATATCTTGCAATTCTTTTAAACTAAAGGCATGATTATTTGGATGTTGTTCGATTTTAGAATTCAGATCTGATAGATATTTTGCTGTTTCATTACAATACCATCGTAGTTTCGGTAATAAATTGATGCTCTTAATGTAATTTTTATTCCAGGACAAGTTTAATGTTAATTTAATAGGAAAATGATCGGACCATACTTCATTGTCCACACAAAATGCATTACGTGTTGTAAATTTTCAAAATGAACTGCGCATATATCAATAACTGAGCTTGAATATGTTAAGGAACCTTCATCATATCCATTAGTTTGACCATTTAGCACAAATAAATTTTCATCTAGGCAAAATTTCATAAACTGTTCCCTTATTGTTATCAATAACATCTTTTGATCTTCTCACTACTCTTCCTGATTTAAACTTACTATTATAAAGTATGAATAGATATGTATAAAATTATAAGATTATGGAAATAACTGATGTTGTTCGGGTAATCAATTAACATCACCGATTTTCTCTGGTTGGTTGATATATATACCTAATCAAACCTTGAGTTTCTTGTGGGTGGTGAATCAGAATGAGGCTGAAGGTGACCTATTCGCTTATGTCGAAAGTGCGGCACTTACTCTAGAGCTGATCCCCACAATATGTTCTCTTACAGATTAACAATTAGTGTTTTCTATTTGCAATTTCAAAATTGAATGCAATTAAAATATCAATTTGCAATTTTGTTTATTGAATAAGAGAAAAGTTAAAAAAAAATAATAAGTTAAAAAAAAATATATTCCATTGAAACAACTTTACCGATTTGCTTTTTAAAACAACTGTTGATCTTTTATGGAAAAGTTCTTGTGAGTGTACATAAAAAATTCTTATTTTCATAATCTATAATTTTTTTATAGAAAACGCTCTTAAGAGTTTTTTTTTAATGCAACAAAGTCTTCTGAATATTTTATTTTCGTTAATGAACATTGCTTAGAATTTAAGGGTTTTTTTAATAGGAAAAAATGCTTGTAATGTCCTTCTATACGAAAATACATTAAAAACTTTTGAATTTCAGAAATAAAGAGTACGATGAATCTGAATGCTTTTTTTTAATTTTAAAAGATTAAAAATAAGAAAGTAAAAAATAAAAAAGAATAAGAATGCTTAAGAATCCCCTGTTTTATCTATAGAAACGTCCACACAGAAAACAATATTGCTATTTGCCAACTGAAATTCGGATACTACTACTCAAATTCGGTTATAACGAATGTCAGACAGTTGGCACAACTTTACATTAGTTTTCACAAAAAAGTTCGGTTGATTCAACAGAATTTTAGTTGCAACTCCTAAAATATTCAGAAATATAAGTACTAACTGAATTCATAAGTTGTTTTCATTAATATACACTTTTCAATTCGGTTGACACTTTATTTCTATATATGTTCTTACGAATTTTTTTTATGCGGAAAAGTCTTCAGAATATTTTATTTTCTTAAAAGAAAATTGTTTAGAATTTAAGGGTTCTGTAATAGGAAAAAATTCTTGAAATGTTAACATCTTTCTATATGAAAATGCACTAAAAATCGTAGGGATTTCTAAAGCGTACAATGAATCTGAATTAAAGAAAACCTTTTATCTGACGCCCAAAACATCCCTGTTAAAATACCCCATAAAAGAAAACGTTCTTTTACCCCCTTGTGGGATCATTTTGTTGCAGCTACACTTTTAAAAATCTTATTAGAATTCCAAGGGTTATTTCTACTTAGTAAGATTATCAATAATTGGGGGTTTTCAAAGATTCTGATTACTTTAAAAGGAAACTATCAGCTTATGAAGATTTTAATTTGAAAAAAATATAAAGCTTAAAAAGTTGCCTTTTTAAGAGGGTGTTATCCTTAAAAGTATTGTCCTCGACAACTTTTTCTTTCTTTGCATTAAAAAAATCTAACACACAGAGAAATAAATTACCAGCAGAATTTAAAAGTGTATTTTAATGGTAACAACTTATTATTAGTGAGTAAAATGATATTGACATTAGATTTCTGAAAATTTTCTATGTTGCAACTAAAATTCGGTTGACTTAACTAAACTTTGTTGTGAATTCTAATGTTCAGTTGTACCAACAGACTGGAATTCATAATAACCAAATTTGAGTTGTAGTAGCCGAATTTCTGTTGACAAAAATTTATTAATAGAACAGAATTATTTCGTTAAACTTTTTTTTTTGTGTTTTTTAAATTAATTATGTTTTTGACAACCCGGGTAAAAACAGTTATATATATAGTCATATATAATAAGATTAATTCATATCTGACGTTTGATGGTGTCTCATTACGGCTTATATCATTGTGTACAAATAAATCTGATAATTTTTACTTAAAGACTGTTTTATATGGTACCTGTTATTACTATATATCTCCAAATCTTACTCCATATATTACTACATAAGCCATATAATAATAATCCAAATATATGTAGTGATCGATATGATATATATAATCCGATGCTTAGGTTTATTAAAGTGTATGTGACGTTATACTTAATATGTGTTTCTAATAATTTTATATAGCGCTATATATATAATTTCATACACATTTTCGTAAAGTTCGATATTAAATTAAGTTATCTTCAGGTTAATTCTTTATTTTAAAACGAAATCATTTGCGATTGATTTCTTTTATATAATATGAAATAAAAAATGGCTACATTTTATTGGGCAATACTATTTCACTATATATTTTTAAAACCCTAAATTTGTTCTTGATACTTTTTAAACATCTCGTTATGTTTCATTTGAAACAAAATGGGTTTTCAAAATTGTTCATTTCTATTAATTTTAATTTTCAACTTAAATACTTTTAAGAAAAAATTTAAGTTACAAAAAACATACCTACTATCGGCTATAATTTTATAAAATCAGATATAATTTAATGTTCCGCATATGGACAAATCTCGGATAAAACTGTATCAAATTATATCTAATTTTATATAATAGCATGTCGAAACAAAACTGGTCAGATATACAAACACATTTGTATGTTCCACCAATTTTTAGTAAAAAAAAAACAAAAAATTGCTTACATTTTCTTTTTTCTTCAAACTTTAGAAACTAGGGAATACACAAGAAACGTAATTTCCAAAGCACTTTTGTTATAGAGTGAAAAATCGTACGATTGCATTCGAATACTCACTCGATACCGAATGCCATCATTAGAAATTTCGATACAGTTTACTCGATATCGAATGACAGAATCCCAAAAGAAGAACATTTTGAACGTTCGATAAGAAACTCGATAGCTCACGACTGCGAGAATTAGTCCCCAGAACTAAATTATTCGTTAGCTGGATTTGAGGATTTTTTTAATGAAGAAAAGCTAGATTATTTTGGGACGTTGTGGGGTAATTTGGGACTCCATCAAAAAGTACTGAAATTAACAAAATTAAAACAATAGTTTTAACGGTAATTCTTGTTTATTAAATGATAATTAACAACATAAATGAAATCGAAAAAAGTAAAACAAAGAAATAAAACTATAAAATTAAATTTAATTTAATAAACGTAAAGAAAAGTTTTAAATCTTCCTCTGAATATTCTGAGTTATAATGCATGCAAAAATATTTTTACACATTTTAAGTGCATGTGTTTGTAGTTCAAGAAATTGTTAGAATTTAATTTCAGGGACATGTACGCTGCTAAATAAAAAGCTTTAACGTAAATCTGTTGGCTAAACTTTTAAGAAAAGACGAAAATAAGTCATATTGTTCGAGTAATCAATTAACATCACATATTTGTAGTTGGTTGATATATATACCTGGTCAAACCATATGTTTCTTATGGGTGGCGTACCAGAAGCAGGCTGATGATGAATTAGTCGCTTAGGTCGAAAGACCTGCACTCCT
Source organism: Delia radicum (assembly GCA_021234595.1). Classification (NCBI taxonomy): domain Eukaryota; kingdom Metazoa; phylum Arthropoda; class Insecta; order Diptera; family Anthomyiidae; genus Delia; species Delia radicum. The sequence continues at coordinate 104,215,635 of CM037854.1, forward strand.
ATTTTTTTCGAATTTTTCTATAAAAAAAAATTGTTTTTGAATATTGTTAGGTGTCAAGAGTAAATTTTTATGGCAGACTAAATTGGTAAAGTAAAAAAAAAGTATTTTTTTTTTTTTTCATTCTTAGCGGGTTGAATTCGTTTTGTGACAATTTCAATCCCGCCTAAACGTACATTAAATTAAAGCTTTTAATAAGCTTAATACGAGAATCGAAAAGGAGTCAACAAACTTAAAGGACTTTAAATTTTATGACGCAAAAAACATTTTCGTAACCTCAAATAACTTTATTCTATAAAATTTCAATTTTACGAAATTAAAAGTACTTGATATAATTTCCTGCAAAAATATAACCCAACACCCAATTATATATCAGAAACTTGCAAACAATGCATGCTTTTCAAAATAATCGCCAGTTTCTTTATAAGTTCTAATAGTATATGACAAAACATTTTTTTTTTTAATGTAAATTTATATTTTTTGAAGGTGTAAATGTAATAAATATAATGAGATCTAAAAATTGATGTAGCTTTAATTGAATCTTAGCAAAACCTGTAATTTTTATATTTTTAATTCGCTTGCAACTTAACACCGACATAACTTTAGAATGTTGATTTAGAATGTTTAAACATAGTCGTACATATACACTAAATGGTATGCATGTCATACAACACCTTTTTTCGAAAATCTTTTAAATTCTTCATCTATATTACCATTATTTGTTTTAAATAACCCACTGTGCGTTGATATAATGCAAAATTATGTTACTAGACAACTTACTATATACATATTAGCAAAGCAACAGCCAACAAATTTATTTATTTAAAAGCCGCAAGTAACAACTTTTAATTGCATGAATTCATAAGTAGTTATTTATGCTCTACAAAATGTTGTAAAAAAAATTTCTACGCTGGTTTTTGTTTTGTGTAATTTTTTTGTTTTTGTATTCTTTTGTTAATAAAGTTAAAAAAATAAATAATTTTAATACGTTTTATGTGTTTAAAAGTTAGAGTTTATATAAATTTTGTTCTAAACCCCATACTAGCAATTCTTGAATTTTTTTATGTGAAAATTTAGCGACAGAATATAAAAACCCATAATTCCTGTGGCTTTAAATAATTTCAAATTTCTTTATTCTTATTACCAAACTTGAAGAACTAATTAAGAGAAAATTTGTTTGAGACAAATGACAAAAAATATTGAAAAGAATTTGGGGAACAAAGTCTCAAGCAAAAACTGTACTAATGTTTTGCCTTAGAATACTTAATAACATTTGCAAACACGTTGATCAAAAATAATCAATTTGGAACACTTTACGCAGCGCTAGTCAGCAATTATTTCTCTTAAATAAGCATGTCTTTAAATGCTATTTCACCATGAAACGCATAAAAAAATGTTCGAAACACCCTAATGAAAACTTAATTTAGTATTTGTTTGCATATGTTAACAAAATATATTTTTTTAATTCGAAAAATAAAACTGTTAACTTTATCTTGTTGAAATTAAATGTACCGAGAAATGATTAAGTTTAGAATGCATTCTAAATGTTATGTATTAGTTAAATACCACTTGAGTAGAATTTTCTCTCAGGGTTTAGCATTTAATTGCAAATAAGTTTAGACAGCTAGAGAAGAATTAAATATGCTTAACCACTTTTGAAGCAAATTTAAAATATAAATTAATAAATAACATGTTAAGCAAAATGTTCACACTGTCTCACAGTGTTATGAATCAAATAGAAAATGAGGCTTAATTCAGGGATATTGTAGTTTTAAGAAATTATTATTTTTAATCCGTAAGGTGCTTTTTTGTTTGTCGGGAAAACTTGATTCACAATTATATCTGTAATTTAGGAAAGCAAAAATTAATGAATAAAGTGTCAAATTGCAACATACTTTATGCAATTTTAAAAAGTTTAAACAATATATATTTAGTATGTACTAATATTAACTTAGAATACTATGTAGGTAAAGACCACTGCAAATGTAGTTAAAAACAAATGAAATTTCACTTAAAGAAAGAACGGCGTACATTTCATTAAAATCAACTAACATTGTCATTTGCTTTTTAATGTTCAAAAAACTACTTTTTTTAATTTTTTATATAACATAAAATAGCTGTAAAAAATGAATGTAAAATCATAAAACAGTCATTTGATGTGGTTTGTTTTTTTTAATGAACTACAAGGTTAGTAAAATATTTAATTTGTTCTACAAATGACTGACATTTACATTAAAAATATATGAACTGTATTACAACCTAAACAACTACATATTTTTAAATCAGAAGTTCCCTGAGTGTAGTATAAAGTTAATTTAAATCTGAATTTTTGTTTTTTTCAAAATTCTGTAATTGTACAACTGTAACTCAAAAAGGTACGGAGGTAAATATTATTATTTTTTGTTAGTAAATAATTATTAAAAAATACAAGTCTCTCATATTAAAAAAAAAAAAAGTATTAGAATTTTTTTTTATTAACCTGTTAGGTGCCTTTTTGTTTTCGGGACTAAAGAGCACAATTCACAATTTTCGTTGAAACTTTGAAATTAAAAGCAATAAAGAAATAAAAAAAATGCAAATTAGACATTCTTAGCTTCATTTTCACAATGTGCCGTTAGCAACTAACTGTGACTTCAACTGGCACATTTGTTGTTGTTTCTCATATATTCCGTAAAACATTTCAAAGTCAACTAAATTTTCGCGAGTTTATTTTACAAAAATACAGATTTTTAAACAGTTATCCATTACCCAAATAATTTGGCCAAATATTGCTCTTATTGGGTGTTCAGTAATTATTTTGAAGTAAAAAAATTTTGATCAAAAAATTTCCCCGTCAAAATGGAAAACTAGTACCGCACCTGAATGAAGGTATACATAATTTTATAAAAAACAACAAAGATAATGTTGGAAAAAATTCGATTATTTTTGAACCCTTCTGATTCCCAACTTTAAATTCGTATATATTATAAGTGATGCTTTGAATTAATTGCGAAATACATTTCAGAAAAATAAAATTTGGATTTTTTGAGATATCCGCGAATTAAAGAATTTTTTTTGTTATAATTTTCGCTAAAAAATAAAGAATTTTTCCGCGATTTAAAGAATTTTTTTTTTTAATTTCGTTATAATTTTTCGAAAATACAACTTTTTATTCAACATCGTTTATAAAAGAGGATGTTATCTTCAAAATGACACCGAACTTTTATTTTTCTGTTGGCGTGTTTAAAAGCTCGGATAATTCAAACATTTTGTATTTCTTATACATATGTTAAAAATCCACAACTTTTATCAGCGGCTAAATGCGAATAACGAATTTTGAAGAAAGAAAAAAAAACCAACTCCTCAGTAACTAGGAGCATATATACATATATATGGTATAAAGTATAAAGTGTATTTTTTACAGTTTTATTAGTTTTTCGTGTTTTTTTTTGTGTTTATATACATCTAGATTATTTTATGTTATTTTTAATTTATTACTAGCTTTCAGCCTCCGTATATTTACAAAAATAAATTAAATCAAACATATTAGCTAGGTTGATACTAGTATTTCGATTTGGCTAAATATCTAATCAGAACCCGAAGTTTTAGTTTCTTTGGTTTTGGGATATCATCACTTTTTCAAATTTGATTTGGGGCCCTTTTCCTGCGGAGCAAATAGAGATGTGTTTCTATGAAATTTGAATTCACCTTTTGAGTTTACACTTACTTTTTGCATTTAGAAAATAGGTCGGAATAAATCAAATTTTTCAAAAATGTCTGCTTTTTGGTAAACCAGATTTGTCAAGTTATTAAGTTTTCAAAATGTCTTTACTGAAATGCAATATTTTATTGATTAACAGCTTTTTAACAGGCTGCGATATACCGAAAAGGTTTGTGGCATTTTTCTTAGATCAAAATATTTTTTCATTGTGTGTGCGAAAAAATATTTTTGTTATTTTTTTTTAGAAAATTGATACTTTAATAACTTGTTAGCGGTTCGCGATATGTCAACATTTGTTGTAGCATTATTCTCAGTTGGTACTAAATTTTGTTTGTGTGTGATTAAAAAAATCAATTTTTAACAATTTTTGAAAACATAGAGTTTACCGTCCACTCTGTGGACTAAACGGTGAAATTTAAAATCCGGGAACATTTTTTTTTTTTAATAATTTTTGGCGTAAAATCGAATGCTTTTTTCAAATTTCCTATAAATTATCCCCTTTTTGGTAGTAAAAGAGACCCTAAGTTTGCTTTTTTGGCCACCGCGCGCCTGTCGAAGGAGTTGAAATTTTAAAGAAATGATAACGTACTTTTTTTATTAATGCAAAAGCCGTAAAAAAGTGATGATATCCTAAAATAAAATTTTGTTACGTACTCTTATATATATAAATTTGTAATACAATGTCTGAAAGTTGTGTCAACATTTTTTAAAGCCTTCAATTTAAAAACTATGTTTCTTTTGCAAGAAATTTTTTTTTTTAGTTAAAAATAAAACATCTGAAATAGTACTCAAGCAACTGACAAATCTAGACTGCAGCAATATGTAACTTTTCTGCAAAGTTGCCGTCAAAATTTTCGCAGCTTAAGAAATAAGTTTCAAGCTATTGGAATGTAAAATAAAAAAAATTTCTAAAGATTTTACACCCATTCATGGAAATGATGATTTACTTTATACATAGCTAATTTTTCAAAGAATTTATACATAGAATCTCACACAAGAGACTTAAAATTCAAATATCTTTAATATCAACTTTAAATTTTGCAACATGTAAAATTTAATCCCTTAAGAATATCATGTGGTGGTATTAAAAAGGATTTAAATATAAAACTATTATAAAATGGATTATATTTATATACATATTGAAAAAACAGAAATACCCTTAATTCCATATTCATTTATAATTTATATCAATCACTAAGAATATAGTATTATATTACTATCAATTTCAATGATTCATATGACAAATCTTGTAAATCTAAGAATAAAATTAATGAATATATTTATCAAAGCCATCATAGCATGATTTTGATTTTTTATATTAAAAAAAGGCAATAGGTATATTTGTATGCGTAATTTACTAGGCCTCCACAAATATTTAGTGGTATACACGTTACACAAATACAACGTTAGCAGCATGTGTATGCAATACGGGTCATTGGTTTATGATGTGTCTGTAAGAATATAGATATTTCTTCTAATATAGTTTGACAAATAAGGGTCGTTCTTTGCGTAACAATAAAAAAAACATATTACTTTCATCGACAAATTTATAAAAACAATGACTTTTTTCCATCGTTATTAGTTTTTTGGTCTTACATTATAATATTCCTGAATGGAAATCTTACATATTTTTTGCAAAAACTTAATTTTTTTTTGATGCTTCTGGTTCGGTTTGGAAAAAATGGCAAAACAAAAAATATGATTATGTTTATGATTATGATTATCGTTATCATATCATTGTATATACAAAATAATACCTAAGATTATTGTACTTATCGTTGACACAAATATACATTGAACAAACATCCCAGCAAAACTTTACATTACCCTGTAATAGGTTTGGGAATAAGAAACTGAGATCGTTACTACCGATGTAGAAATTTCCAACCGAACCAAAAATATAGTATTGGAAAGGCTCTATGAAACAAGACCCCAATGAATAAGTCCCCAAACCAAAAATGAAATAAGGCCCCAAAAATTTATAATAAAAAAAATTGGGGTCTTATACATTTTTTGGGGCTTTATTTAATTTTTTTTTTGGGACTTTATTTCATAATGAAATAAGGCCGCAATATGAGAAATGAAATAAGTCCCCAAATAATATTTTTGGGGTGTTATTTCATTTTCTTAAAAATCAAAATTTTTAAGGAATGTAAGCAACCAATCTCATTCAAAGCACGCAGAAAAAACTTTATTTCGCGAAGCCGCCTGCCGCGTTCTACGGATGAAAAAAAACCCCTAAGAGCGGCTGTAGGCCGCCACCCAGAAGAACTTGTTTTTCAAATCAGATGTCAAATCCGTTGAAATCTTATATTTTTAAGACATCAAGTAACATTTATTTGACCTGTCATAACTTTTTATGTCCCAAAATACCAACCCACACCAAGATTTATTGTTTTTTAATGATTATTTTTTTAAAAGTCTATTTTATTAGAAATTTTACGTATATATTAGTGTCTAAACGTTAAATAAACAGAAGATAAAAAACAATCAATTAGCTGTTTAAATGACAAAGCTATGCCTTGTCAAATTATATTACTTATTGTCTGAAAAATAAGATTTCAACGGATTCGACATTGGATTTGTAAAAACAAGTTTTTCTGTGTCGCGGCCTTCGGCCGCTCTTAGGGTTTTTTTTTCTTAGTAGAACGCGGCAGGCGGCTACGCGAAATAAAGTTTTTTCTGCGTGCGACACAAAAAACAATTCAATCAATCAATCAATTCGTTTGCTATATTTTTTTTAGGGTACAAGAATAATCTTCCAGTGAATATTGTTTAAAATTGTTTTTTAGTGAAATATTTTTAATGTTCATATTTACAGGTTTCATTTACTATTTTTTCTTATGTTCTTGCCGTCAAACAGCTGAGGACTCTTTGCAGGTATTTGTGTATATACCTGCATATGTATTAATTAGGAATAAAAAATATTTTAATGTAATATATAATTTAGTTTTTTTTTAATTGGGGCCTTATTTCATTTTCGAAATGAGGCTTTACTTCATTATGAAATGAAGCCCCAAAAATTGAGGCGTTATTTCATTTTATTTTGGGGTTTTGTTTAATTTTGTTGGGGCTTTTTTTATAATGAAAAAAGCGCCAAAAAATGGGGAGTTATTTCATTTTTGGTTTGGGGACTTATTTCATTGGGGTCTTGTTTCGTAGAGCCTACTGGAAAACCACTGCTATTTTTGTAAAACATACCGTGTTAAAAATTGCCAAAGGTACAACTGATATTGTACTAGGAAAACACAATTTTGTTTGCAAAGCCAGTAACACTCCTAAAATTCTTTGCCAATACAGTTTTTACCAATATTTAAAACAATAATTTTTTAATATTTTATTATATTTCACACATTTCAATGTGATGTATTGCTGCTACTTAAATGTATTTTATTATACTCATTTCTCAAAATTAATTTAAACTATTTTAAAAGCACCACATTTTTTGTATTTGTATACATATAAAAAAATCAACCATTGAAGATTTTTGTATCTGTTTTTCATACATAAAACAAAACTTTGGATTGAAACAACATAAATTGTGTCGTCACCAGCTTGAGAAATTAATTGTCTATTAAGTAAATAAAAGACATAATAAACTATTTAAATTTAATAAAGATTAAATGTGCATTTGTAAACTAAATGTTTATAGAGATCAATAATCTAGCGTGGTCAAATTGCAAACAAATATACAGCAAGTAGACAGACTAAAGCGAAAGACATGTAGATTTTAATGTTTCCTTTTTCTTATTGCAAAAAAGGTTTGCATATGTCATATTTTGTTATTTTTTCGTTTCGTTTCTATAATTAATTTAGACAACCACTTATATAAGTATTTAAAAGATAATTCTGTTTATGTCACATTTAAATATTTCTATTTTTTAGATATTACATTTATTCATGTCGTCAATGAGAGAGCATGAACATTTTTATATTTTGTAACTTATTGTATATTAGTTTTAAAGAAACACTAAAAATGTTTATTATTTTCAGCAAATAAACTAACTAAAGTATAATTTTACTTCAAATTTTTTTAGTTTTTTTCAGTCTACTAATAATCAGCAAAATTTTCATTAATTTTTAGCAAAGGTTTTTTAATTTCTAATCCACTAAGTGTTAGCAAAGCTTTTGCTGAATCTACAATTTGGTGCTATAAATCAGGACGCTGATGTGCAGCAAAAGATTTTTCTGAAATTAGCAATTCTTTTGCAAGCTTTCTCCTGGCTAAAATGTTGCTAACTCAGCAAAATTTTTTGCTGACTTTACAAACTTTTTTTTGAGTATTATTATACAATAAAAACATTTGAACATGTGAATTTGTTATTACAAATGGGCAGTTAGTTATACCAAAAGTCGCTGCGTAATGCAAGGGTAAGGAGTTTAACTTATTATCAGGTAACGTGTTCCGTATTACCAACCTATTACCGAGGGTTTGCTGGGATACAACTCATAAATGTGTATATGTCAAAAATGCATATACACAACAAACACAACTATACAAGAACATAAATAGAACTGTCCCAGCAAACAAAATATTCTTTAGTCTGAAAAAACCATTCATAACCAATTTTTTATAACTTTGTATTCTGTACCTTACATGCTTCTTACCACCAAAATGTATCCATAATGGAAAACGCCAAAAGTGTTATTACAGACATTTGTGTATTTTTGTTATTAAATATTTTTGTCATGGTAATCATTATTAAATTTGTTAAAGCAGCGTAAAAAATACAAACACTTACATTTAAATCACTCAGTCGAATAAGGGCAATAAGACCATTTAAGAAATTTTCAGAAAAAATTGGTTAAAGACGTAAAGACTTAATGAATTAATATATTTCCCGACATTTCGTCACCACTTACCAAGTTTTATCTTTTAAAAAAAAACATTTCAGAAATTATACCGATAAAATTAAAAGTTAAATAATTTAACTGATTTTTAATTTTTCGTACATATTTATTAACATATAAAACTAATTTGTGCAATTTTAAGTGTTAGTTAAAATATTAACATCGAAACAAAACAAAGTTTGAATTATTAAAATTTCGAGGTCTATATAATTTTTTTTGTGAAAATAAGCTATACAAATTTTAGTAAAATTTTTGACAAAGTTTTTTAATGGTAGCATGTATTTATCACTGAAATATCGTATAAACCAAAATTAACATTCCTGAAAAGTTGGATTTAACGTTCTTTTTAAGCTACACGTTAAATTGAGATTTTTCCATTAAAATTTAATATAGGTTTTGAGTGTGTATCTTTCGATGGTGTGTTTTTTTATTATAACATATATTTTTTTTAGACACACACATACATATAATTGTTTACGCCGAAATTGATGCCACCATCATATTTGCCATGTAAATTGTTATTGTTAAGTGACTTCCCAGGTAGAAATTGCCAACCTAACAAAAAAATAGTACTTTAAAACACTGCTATTTTTGTAAAACCCACCGTGTTAAAAATTACCAAAGGTGCAACTAATATTGAACTAAAAAAATACTATTTTGTTTGGAAAACATGTGTTTTGCCAGTACCACCCGCAAAATTCTTTGCCAGTATTGAACAAATAAATTTGACCAATATTACAACCAATTAGAAGCATTATCTATTTTTACATTTATTATATTTCACACATTTATATACACTCTTATTAATTTCTGTTGAAATTTACCCAACTTATAGTAGGAAACTATACTCCTACTATAAGTTGGGCAAATTTACTCTATGCGTGCAAATGAAAAAAAAATACACACATTACGTGTAAGTTGGTCAACAAAAAGTTGGTAAATGTACTATGCAAGTGCGTAAAAATGTAATTAAATTAGAAATAAATGAATAATTTTACTGAATTTTCGAGTAAAAAAACATGCTTTACTTGTAAATATACTGATAAAATATGTAAAAATACATTTTTTATGCGTAAAAACCATCTAAAAATGCGTATATTTACCTTGCGGTAAGAAAGAAAAATAGCCCAAAAAATGTTTTAAATAAAACAAAAAATTAATTTTTAGAAAGCGTTTTATTAATGTGTTGTATAATAATAAATTTAATAATAAATATTTGTATAGAAGTTGTTGTACATTAGGGTTGTTCGAAAAAAAAAAGTTGACCCAGTCACCCCCTAGGACTAAAGATAAACTCAAGGCGATTCCAAAAAATTTTTTTTTTTTTTTTACCACGCCCCTGGATACCGCCCTTTTGTTTTTTTACATACTGTGGCTTCATTTGAAGTCCGATTGTAACGTTTAGCATATCGTTGTTCATGATTTGATCAGTCCTACATTTTTTAGTTGATCACTTTTGACTCTGACGTCAAATTTAATTTGTGACTTTCAATTTCTCGATTTCTACCCACCCTAACGCCAAATTTTTTTACACAGTAAAGAAAGACATTTTAATTTTATGTAACTTTGACACTTAAAATGCACACTTTTGACCACAAACAAACGAGTTACAAAGATTTAAAAATCAAAAAAATGAAGACAAAAAATCCAAAAAAAAAATTAAATGCATAAAGAAATTTTATTGTGATTATTTTTCTCACATTACGTTTTTCTATTATTTGGTCTCATTTGTTTTTAAAATTTATCTGAAGTGTGTTTTGTTTTAAATGTCATCTTTAATGAAAATTTCTTTCATTAAATCGTTTCTCGGTTATTTGTTGAAAAAAAATGAATAAATAATAAGTTTATACGATTCGTCATCGTGTCTATATAAAGAAATTTTATAAAAATCTTAAATATAAAAAAGGAAAACACTTAAAATCTAAACAATATGCATTTTAAACCGTGTGAAATTGAAAAAAAAAAATTACCAACAAATCGCAACGTTATTGAATATTTCTTACATTTAAAAACAAACGGTATTTTAAAAAATGAATGTTTATCGCGCTACATACAAGTGGTAATAATGTTTGAACGTTATGGAAACGTTCAAACATTCCAATTGTAAGTAAAACAACAATAAGAAAATCATTGGTAAGCCTTATAGAGTTATACTATAAAATCATAAAAAAACCATGTAAATATGTGAAGGATGATTGGAATAAGTTATTCCGAATTGCCAAATGCAAGTGCAACATTATCGATAATTTAGAATGTAGTTGCCCCGAAGCTAATAAGATCCCTACAGACCAAATAAACTTCTTTATTGACCAGAGTGGCCCAAGACTTTTGACCTTTAATAGTACAATATTTGATAATATAGACATTGACATGGTCGACCAAGTTTCAAGTACTGCCGAAGATGAGTCTTCGTTTACATTTTCATATGCACCTTCTTCAAGCGAAGAAAATGGTTTTGATGATGAAAATAATGACATTTCCCCAAACGATCGGCAGCTGAAAGTTTCGGATATATGCCTGCAAAATTATGATTTAGCATTGGATCGTACTGGAACGTCCGATCGTTATGGATCATTACTTGCAACAACACTAATAAAGGATTTGAAAATTTCAATTGCTACAAAAGCAAACAATGATTACGGAGACATAAGTGAGAGGGTATTAAAATACCTGGATGACCTTATTATTGACAAAAACAAAATTCGGAGAGAGCGAGCTAAATTTAGAGAAGAGGCAAAAACCGCATCTACCAGTGATGCTGTATTAAAATGTATCTCTTATGATGGAAAAAAAGATAAAACGTTAAAAAAACAGACATCTCATCAAGCACGTCTCTACAGAACAACTGAAGAACATATTACAATTGTGAAAGAACCAGAATCCAAATTCGTCGGATTTACTACTCCAGCATCAGGTACAGGGTTAGAGATACAAAAGGCTATCGTAAACTTTTTGAATTCAGAAGGCTATTCGCTGAATTATTTAGTTGCATTAAATTGCGATGGAACGGCTGTAAACACAGGTTACAAAACAGGAGTAAACGCGTGCATGGAAAGATACCTGCAACGACCATTACAATGGAACGTCTGCCTATTTCACTTCAATGAGCTGCCACTCAAAAGCTTGCTGACCAATTTAATAGGAAAGCAAACTGGTCCAGGAATTTGGACTAGCCAATTTGGAACTGAACTGCTGGAATGCAACCGATATCCTGTAGGTTTGCTCCGCCCTACAAAATATATCATTAAAAAAATTAAGAACTTCTTTACAGGTCGTTAGTGGTTTTGAGCCAATTTCTATGGGAGATATGCCAAACAATGTGGCCGATTGGAACATCCGTGACGACCAGCTCTACCTCTTTCGTATGGTTGTAGCCATAAACAACGGTTCCTGCGATAGTGGACTAGCTTCCCAAAATCCCGGCCCTGTAAGTACAGCGCGGTGGTTAACAACAGCATCTCGGTTACTTAGGCTTTATGTGTCCAAGAGTCGGCCTTCATACAGTTTACGAAAGTTAGTGACGTTCGTCGTTAAAGTTTATACACCTTTCTGGTTTCTTGTGAAGAGCCAACCGCATTCCATACACGGAAGCCGCCATATGTTTAAGTATTTACTTTGGATTCGACAATTGCCATTAAATATTCAAGAGATAATACGTCCGACAATTGAACACAATAGTTACTACTTACATCCCGAAAATATTCTACTGGCAATGATCACAGATCCGGATCCAACAGTACGATTTCAGTTACGAATTGCTAGAGATGATTCACCCGTAAGGGTTCGAGAGTTCCACACTCCAAAAGGAGAAATAAATTTTAATTGCAAAGATTATACAGAAATGATAAAATGGGACAATCTGCAAATAACTGAGCCACCATGTCTAAATTTTTTTTCGGATGAGCAACTAATACAGTACCAAAACTCATCTTATGAAATAATTACTATACCAGGTAGATATAACTTAAAACAAACTAACTTAAAAAATAAAAAACATTTTCTTTTTAGAATTTCTGTGCCACTCTCAAAACACTGAACGGTTTGTGCGTGTTGTTAGTGAATCTGCAAATAAGGTAACGGATGAAAGGCGCATGGGCTATATATTTTCTAAAATCAGAAGCCGCGAACAGTATAGTATCCTTAATTCTCGCCAGAATTTATGTTCGTAAAGATGCATTGTTTAGTTCTTATGTTACCAACTCAATAAAAATAAGTATATAAGACATTTAAAATCTTAAAGAAAAAGCAAGGTGGAAATCGCAAAATTTGCAAAATCAGAGTTGCCATGTCTGAAAAACTGTCAAGGCGATTTAACTTTTTTCACATTTTTATCTTCAGCGTTCAAATTTAATGAGAAGAGATGTATCGTGTGACATACAATCATCTTAATTTTTTTTTTTTTAATTTATAACTTTTTTATTTTTTGACTACATAATTTTTAATTTTTTAAAACCTTCTAACTTTTTTGAATATGAATAAAAGTGTGTACTTTGAAAGCAAGAGATACATGAAATCTAAATCGCTTTTTTAGTATTAAAAAAAAATTGGCGTTAGGGTGGGTAGGAATCGAGATATTGCAATTCACAACTAGAATTTGACGTCGGCGTCAAAAATGATTATCTATGAAAATGTAGGCCTGATCAATCCATGAGCAATGACATACCAAACGTTACAATCGGACTTCAAACGAAGACACAATACATAAAAAAACCAAAAGGGCGGTATCTAGGGGCGTGGCAAAAATTAAAAAAAAATGTTTTTGGGATCGTCTTTAAATTATCTTAAATCCTAGGGGGTGACTGTCACAACTTTTTTTTTTTGTATGGCGACCGAACAACCTTATTGTACATATACAGAGCTTCAAAGATTGAATTCTATTTTGAAAAAATCAAATTAGATTTTTTTAAATCGAATGATTTGTTTCTTAATCAATCGCAGAGAATTCATTCATTGGAATTCACTAGTGGGAAATTCAATAAATTTAGCTCATTCGATATTATCAATTATTGAATACAATCATTGGGAATTTAATCGTTGGGAATTCAATCATTGCGAATTTAATAATTGGGAATTCAATCTATTTTTTACTCAATCGATTTACAATTTGCAGAAATCGGCGAAACTGAAAAACATCTCCAGAATTGAAAAAATCGCTAAAATTGAAAAATATCGTTAAAATGAAAAAAATGCCCAAAAATTTAAAAAATCGCTAAAAATGTAAAAAATCTCTTAAATTGAAAAAAAATCGACAAAATTTAAAAAAATCTCCAAAATTAAAAAAAAAATCACTAAAATTTGCCAAAATTGAAAAATCGCTTACAAATAAGATAAATACTCTTTTTTATCTGCGATGTTTACTTTTCGAGAAAAACGCGATTTACGAATCCAGCCAATCAAATCGACATTTAGTTGGGGTAATGGGGTTGAGTTTTGAACAATGGTGCAACCATTTTTTCTCCAGCTCCATTAGCTTTCGAAATATGTATCTTTTAAAAATCGACTTAATAAAAACCGTGCATAACTCAAAAAATAAAAGATCTACTGGAAAAATATTTTCACCGGTGTTGAAAACTCAACGCCAATACTGGTCCTAAATTGGCTAGGTTCTCAGATCGCGTTTTTCTCGAAAACAAAGCATTGCATTGCATAGCAAAAAGAGAATTTATTTGGAACATCGCTTGTGTTTCGAAAACTAATAAAGATAAATGTACATTTACAACTATTTTAAATTTCTCGTCAATATTTTTCGTTTTTTCAATTTTAGCTTTCTTTCCAATTTGAAATTTTTTTCATTTTTGGCGATTTTTTTTTTTTTGCTATTTTTAGTTTTGAAATTTATTTAATTTTTAGCTATTTTTATTTTTGCCGATTTCTTTTTTATTTTAGGAATTTTTCTAATTTTTTCGATTTTTTTAATTTTTGGCGGTTTTCTTTAAATTTTAGCGTTTTTTTTTTCAATTTGGAGATTTATTGTAATTTATTTTTTATTTATTAATTTTAATGTTTTGTTTTTATTTTTGGTGATTTTTTTTTATTTTAAAAGATTTTTTAAATTTTTATCGATTTTTTCAATTTTGGCAATTTTTTTTAATATTGGCGATATTTTTAAATCGATTGAGTAAAAACCGACTGAATAAATCGAATGAAGAATTTAATTCTTAAAGCTCTGTACATATATTATATTTTGAAAATATTTTTCCACAATTAGGCTGCAAACACTTGAAAATTCCGTTTCTAATTATGGATGTATACTTTTTTGATACATTAGGAAGTTTTTTTAATTCAGTATCACAAATTTTGATTATTAATTAACGAAAATTCTCAATAAATTAAAATTTTTAGATTTTTTAGCATGTTTTATTTTTATTATTTTTTTTCAATTTAAAAATGTCAAAATATTTATTACTATTATAAGAGAGTATATTTACAAACTTTGTGCGTAAAAATTTTATTTAACAAAATAGTACTACTTTTAGGCATAATGTGTTTAATTGTAAACAAATAATTGGTAAAAATACTGTAAGTGTGTATTATTGTATATAAAAGTGTGCGCAAAATAGTTTTACGCATTTTGATGTATAAATTTACCGAATTTGCGTAATAATACATGAAACTTTACTTGTTTTATAGTAGTAAATTTACAATCATTTTTTAGAGTGTACGTATGTCGTTAAAGACTAATACCGAACTGTATTGTGGCTTTTCAAACGTGTATTATTAAACTCAAAATTAATTAAATTTAAGCTTTTTTGGAAGCACAACATACTTGGAATTGCCAACGCTATGACAATGGTGGCAAGTTCATTCAAACCAACGCACAGAGGAGTATTTGGCCTGAAAAGCTGGCCAAAATTATTAAACGTGTTTTTTGAATTAAAAGTTTTAGTTTTTTGATAGTTTTAGGTGTAGTATGATATAAAAAGTCTAGTGGCAGATTTAATAGCAGGTGGATCAGAAGATGCACCGGAAAATTCTGCTTAAACTAGCCATACACATTTATTTTATATCTATTACTATATTGGAGTTATTAAAAATTTAATGGCGAAAAAAAAAATTTACATGCAAAATGCGTCAAATTTTTTGTTTTTAAAATGCAATACAAAAATTTAAGAGCCAAAAAGTTTAAATTTTTAAGATTTTTCTAAAAGCCACATTTCTGAGGAATAAAGTTTGTATAAATCGCAAAACTCAATTAACAAATGTTGATTTTAAAGGTTTAAACTCACTCTTGACAGACTGTAAGTACATACATACATATGATTTACAGTCTAACTAAAAAAAAAATTTGAAAATTGTAAGGCTCTTATAAAACAGTATTTTTTTTATGAAAAATGGCTTTATTATATTTATTTGATATTATTTAATACTTTATAAACGGAAAAGTTAAACTAATAAAAATTCCTTACTAATTATTATGTCGTATGTGTATCCTCATTAGCTGCATCATCGGTGTCAAAAATAGAAGAAATGTGAAAATTTAAAAAAATCGTCAAAAATAATGGCGCAAACTTGCGCACACTTTTTTTTTTGGTTTCTAAAATTAGAGATTCCAAATTTTATTGTGGTATCAAACATAATTCGTAGACATGCTAACCTCACTTTTAAAAACCTCTTCTTTTCCTTTTTTTTGCAAAAAAAAAGTGTATAATTTGTTTTTTTTTAGCTTTTGAACGAATTGTTTCAACATGAATATTCAACATATTTTAATTTTTTTTTTCTTTTTTAAATAACTTTTGATCAAACCTTTCAGCGAAAAAAATAACCCATATAACCGACAGTTACCGGCGTTTTTGTAACACTGTGTCGATTGTAATTTTCTGCCTGGGTTGTTATGCAAAAAAATTAATAAATATAAATTTATTTTTTCGTTGTCTGGCTTCTGAAATATAATCAAAGTTGTATGGTTTCCAAGTACTTGTCAAAATAATTGAAATTTTGGGAATAATTTATTTTCGTGTATATTGAAAATTTTTATTTTTATGCGGTAACTAAATATGCAAATTAAATTATCATGTAAGTTCACTTTAACAACAATTTTTACTACGGATTTGTTTCAAAGAAATTTGCACTTAAATCTTTGTATCAACAATTGAGTTAATACAAATCAAAATTTTAAATTTGATATTGAATTAGTGAGAAAACAATTTAAAACGAGATATAAAATCTTAAACACATAGAAAATAGTTTTGTAGTTGCAAACGATTTTTTTGTGGTTTCACGTATTAATATTATTATTTAAATTTATTTGGAAATCTCGAATTTTTATTGTAAAAATGGAATATTTTATATTTATGGATTGCAATTTTCTATAAATAGACTCACATGCGTCCCACAAACTTTATTTTATTAATTAAAACTATGATGCCGAAAAGTTCAGTTGTGACTGTTGTATGAATAAGTTCGCTTTTTCTAATGCATTCATCCATTTCTTGTGGTAGTTCCTTTAAAGCCGTCACACATTGGGTTCAAATGGTATCAAAGAGGCGATTAATTGAAATTTAGAAATAAATTTTTATAATAAATTTTGGTATATGGTAAAAGTAGATAAAATTCCACATCACTAGCTGTCAAAATCAATCAACTAAGTTGTTTACTTTCTTTTCAGTGAGCGGTTAAGTTAGTTCAGTTTATTTCAGTTAAATAGTATTTACATTTCATCTTAAATTTATATATAAATAGTTCAGGTTTTTGTACTTTTTCTTCTTTAAAATTAATAATAAATTTACAAAATTTTATACATATATACATTTATAATTTTATTGGAGGCAAAAATTGAAAAAACCTTTTGAATATTTTTTTTTTATATTTTAATAAAAGCTACTTACACAACTACCTAATGTCTACCTAAGCTGATGTTAATTCATTAATATGGGGATATTCAGATCCAGTACATCTGGAATAAAAATTTGTAGTAAGTTTATATAATCTAGAAGAAACAAGATCCATGTTTGAAATATTATGGAGCCTGAGTGTCGAAAAGAACCAAGGAAAATTGTATATAAGTTTCAGTAATTTGTTCTGTGCGATTTGAAGTTTCCTTATATGACAAGTGGCACTTTTAGCCCACATGGGAGCTGCATAAAATATTACGGCATGAAAATTAAGTTTAAATATTAGTCTTTTGTTTTCGATACTCAGACCTGAGTTTCGGTTTATATACGGGTACAGTACACGTGTGAGAATGTTCACTTTGTTTATTATATATTGTATATGTTCCTTGAATTTCATTTTTGGATCAAGAATTACTCCTAGATACTTTACTTTCTGTTCCCATTTAACTTCTGTGTTTGAGAAAACAATATTGCTTTGAGGAATATAACAGGGGTTTCTTTTTCTTGTGAAATATATTGCCTGAGTTTTGTCAGTATTTAATGTTATCTTCCACTTATTGAAATAATTGGTCACTTCCTCTAAAGCCAGTTGTAGATTAGAAATAATATTAGTAGAAAGTATGTCCGAGCATAATATAGATGTATCGTCAGCAAATACGGATAAAGTACAATTTTCCAATTGGGGTAAATCTGAGGTATATAAGTTATACAAAATAGGAGAGAGACAGGAGCCCTGTGGGCATCCGGCTGGTATATTAAAACTTTCAGAACACGAGGATCCAATGTGAACCTTGAATGATCGGTTAGAAAGAAAGCTTTGTATTATTTTATTAAAAAACTGGGGACATTATATCGAATCATTTTATAAATAAGCCCATCATGCCATACAGAATCGAAGGCAGCTTTAACGTCTAGTAATACCATTCCAGTCGACATCTGGAGGTCAAAATTTTTAGTTACCAAATTCCTAATTCGTACTAAGGATTGAACAGTATTATGTTCCCGACGAAATCCGAATTGGTGGTTAGGAAAAATATCGCTTGATTCAATAAAGGTTATCAATTTATCATTAATAATTTTCTCAAGAATTTTACCGATAGAAGATAGTAGACTAATTGGTCGATATGAAGATGGACTATCTAGAGGTTTATTGGGCTTTCGAATTGGTATAACCATTGCCACTTTAAATTCATGAGGAAAGTAACTTAGTCTTAGACAAGCATTGAAAATTACTGTTAAAAATTTAAGAGATTTTTTAGGAAGAAACTTAAGACATTTATTCCCAATTCTATCAGTTCCGGCAGCCTTTCTCGCTTTTAAATGTTTAATGATATCACACACTTGGGATTTGGTTATTAACATATCACCAGATATGTGAGGAGTGGTCAAAGAAAATGATTGAAGTGTTTCACCAACTTCTGAATTCGTTCCAGTGTCACCTAAATTTAATGAAATTGAATGGTTAGAAGCAAAAGTCTGAGCCATAATATTGCACTTTTCGACGTTAGTGACATATCGAGAGTTATTCTGTTTTAAAATAGGCATCAAGTTACCCTTCTTTCTCGTTATTTTTGTTATATTCCAAAACGGAGCAGAACCTTTGTCTAATGTTGAAAGCATATTATTCCAATACTATTCCAATACTTATTCCTTAATTTTTCCAATTCTTCGCCTATTTTTTCTGCTAAGAATTTTCATCTCATAAGAATCAGACATATTACGATGTCGTTGCCAATTTCGCCGATAAGCATTTCGTTGTTGTATATAAATTTTCAAATATGCTGGAAGGGGTTTTTGTTGAAAAGAAAAATATTTTCTCGGGACGCTAATATCAATGGCCTCATTAATGAGATTCCTAAAATGTAACACCGCGGTATCGATTCGTTCGTTAGAATCAATATCCCTTATGTCTGGTATGTTGGTATTTAACGTAAGGTATCTTTGAAAAGATAACCAATTCGCGTTCTTATAGTCAAGGCTGACTAAAGCAGATTTGCTAATTTCATCAGTCATTTTTACCTGAACTGGCAGGTGATCAGAACCCAGGTTATTTAAAACAACTGCAGGAGAAAACATATCTGGTACATTTGTCAGGAAAAAATCTAGCGTTGAACCTTGCATACTAGAACTAGCCGAAACATATGTATGTTCATGTGGGTAAATAATATTTATGTTGTAACTGATAAGTTTCTCATATAATATGTTTCCCCAGCAGTTTGCTCTCAAACAGCCCCAATGCCGATGCCTACTGTTAAAATCTCCCCCAAGAATAAACCATTCACTTGTACTACTGAGCCTACGTATATCTGACGCAAAGAGTTGTCTCCTATTATTTTCAACATCAGCTGAGCCACCCGGAAAATAACATGAAAAAATATTAACACTACCAGTATTAGTATAAATTTTGATTCCAATATTCTCAATAAGGTTAGTATTGATAATTGGTAACAAGTTATGGTTAATGTCCTTTTTAATAATAATAGCAACACCGCCTCCTCTTTCGGATTCTCTATCGCTTCTATAAACAAAAAAATCTCTATGCCTTATAGAAATATTTGATTTTAGCCACGTTTCTGTTACTAAACATACATCAATGTTGTGATATTTTAAGAACTCAAACAGTTCTAAACTTTTTTGGCGAATGCCTCTAGCATTCCAAGTAATAATATTAAAGTCATTAGTCATTACGAAAGAAACTTACAGGCGAGGTTTGTAATTACCTCAAACTGATCTGCCTTACTTCTGCAGTTTCGAAGATTAGTAATAAGCTCAAGTGTTAAGCTTTTAATTCTTGTAGTGTGAACAAATCATTGTTGCTATTATTATTATTGTTGTAGTGCCATACCTCTGCCGCTGGGATACTTTGATGCAAGGTGTTCGGGAAATTTCTGTTGTAGTTCACAGGGTTAACGATGCTATGGTTTCGTGGAATGGAACGTCTTGGAGTTGGTTTTGCACGCTGTTTGATTTCAAGGTATGTAGCCCTGCTTGGGCAATTCTCGGAAAAGGATTTGTGGTCGCCATTACAATTGGCACATTTAACGGTAGCCACCTTACATTCAGTTGTTTTATGTGAACCGGCACAGTTTGCACAGAACGTTTTAACCTTGTATTTGTTAGAGCCGTGACCAAACATCTGCAATTTAACATTGGGCGATTTTATTTTTTCTTGTTTGCTGGAACTCTCATTTGATTTTTACATAGTCAATGACGGAATAATTTTGTCTCAATTCTTTCATTGTAATAGATTGTCTCTCAAAATAAACAACATAAATGAAGTATTCCGCATTGCGATTATTCTTTTTAACTACTAACTTTACGTCTAGGCATGTTAAGGCCAAGTCCGTAAGTTTTTTCTTAATTGTTATAGGGTCACACTTATCCAGACCAAATATTAGGGCCTTGTAGGGTTTTTCACTTTTAGTTGCGTACGTGAAAAATTCATAAGAGCCAGTAAGTGCAGTACGTAACTTGTCAAAACTTTCCTTAGAACGGCAAAAACCATTTTAGACCAATTGAAATTTTCTTATTGAGTAATCAGAAATTTTATATTTGCTACAAATTTCATGAAGTTCTTCTATTTTACACTTCAACACTGTAATTGGTGGTATTGTAATTTTTGTTGGTTTTTGAACAATTACTTCATCATTATCATCATCATTATCGTCAGCAGCTTGTAACGGAAAAAAATAATTCGTTTCAACGAATTGTTGTTGGATTTTGGTTTTTTACTCATTGTACTAACGCATAATGCGTTATCATCATTTGCTAATGCACGCTTAATGTTTTTGTTATATTATATTATTTTACACACTGTGGACAAATTGTTATTGTTATTAGGTATGCAAAATTTTAGTTTTGTTTTAATATGTAGTTCTTTTGACTTTGATTTGAACACTTGTAAGAATACACACGTCTTTACACTACGAAACCAAGTACTTGACGTGAGCGGTTAAAGTTAGCAAATCATTGCTGTTTTTAAAAAAAGTGAAAAAATTGGAAATTTTTACAATTCAAGCGATTATTATTAGTGTTAAATCTATTAAAAGTAAATCTTTTATAATGGAACCTTCAACATCTGGTATTATAGTATATAGTAAAATTTTATTTTGTTTATAAAAATTATGTGTAAATATTTTTAATAATTTTTTTTAAAATGTCCAAAATTGGGATAATTTCTGCATTTAATGAACCACAAGTATTAAGTTAGTAAGAGTTGGAATTAGTTTTATGGATTTTAGAAATGTTTAGGATATCAGCTTATATTTACAAAAAAAAAAGTCAAGACAATGCACTAGCATTTTGTTTTGCGATTCGTTAGCATTTTGGTAGCTCTATGTGTAGTGCAAAAGATGGATTTTATCGAGTTTAAGTTTTCATAATGATGGTTATAACATGTGGTCACGAACGTACGCATAATAGAAGTCAACTTTGGCTGACAGTAGTGAAATAAAAAAATCTGCGAAATGGAACGGAATATTTAAAGCGATTAATTTATTTTAAAAGTGTAGTAATGTAGGTCTCTATCCAGTATTTACACAATAGAATATCTCTATTGGGTTTTGTTTAATTGGCTCAAGTACCGGTCGCGAACGTATGGGTCGCGAACGCACGATTTTTCCATATGTTTTTATTATTATTATCAGCACGCATTTTCTCATAAATATCTTTAAATTTCCTTAACAAAAAACTTACTACTCAATTTATAGCGTGTAGTAACACTTATAAAAAGAAATAGACTATTTTATTTAATATGAAATAATGAAATTTTAACAATATTTATGATATTTTTGTTTTTATTGAATAGGTAATGTCCTTTCAGCCTTTTTCATTGCTTTTCTCAGAGTTTGTTTATACGAATACTCTTCATGTTCTTCTTCTTTTGAGCTTAATTTTTCTTCTTTTGTCGGTATTCTTTCAATCTTTCGCGTTCTTTTCTTGCATTTGTTTTAAAACCTTTTTATTTTTTGTTCATGCTAAGCGTCGTTTTCGCATCCTCTCAGCAGTTTTTTCGTGTAAAATTTTTAGTTTTTGTGGATCGCTTTTAATTTTGTTATTATAACGCTTTTGCTTTCCAGTTTGCGATTTATCACATGTTTTACCCATCTACGAAAGTACATTTGCATGTTAAGAAAATAAATGCATTGTTTATGAAAAAAAAATTTACTTACGGTCGCGAACGTACGAAATTTTGCAAATAAAAAAAAGTTTATTTAATTGTCACCCAGAAGTTTTTTTTATTTACAAATTAGAGACACCTAACTTAATTTAAATGTGTTATGTCTGGCACCTGTTGACGTTTAATGCAAAGCAATTACAATAAAATGATTTTTTTCGGTCGCTAACGTACGATTAAATCATACATAAGAAACAAAGTAAAAATTAACCGTTATTCGAACTTTTTTTGTTGTCCTTACACTTTTCTCTTCTTAATTTATTGTAATAGAGAGATTTTGAAGAAAGAGCGCAAGCATAACATGTTTTATGCATGATTAAATATAAAAATGTCTTTAGAAGTAGCTTAAAAAGAAAATATAAAATTTTGCAGTTTCCAGCCCAATTTCCTCAAGTAAAGCAGCTGAGGTATGCTATGAAACCATTCTATTATAAAAACATAGACTTTTTTTATAATTATAAACAATAAAACACGATGATTATCAATATTCTATTTTTCGATCCTGGTTGACCATTCGGAGGAAATGCCCATATTTGTGATGAATTTGAAAATGCAAAATAATACAAATATTTTTTTTTTTTTTTTTTTATTTTATTAATTAATAATCATATAATTACAAATTATATACTATTACCCTAACCGAGCACTAGCTATTATGGCCTTCGGCGCGTTGTAGCGAAAACAGGCCAGTGCCTCTGGTGGGAACCGAACCCACGGCCCCCGCACTGATAAGAAGCACGCTACCAACTAGCCTACCGGGCGCACAATATTTTAATATATTTTTTATTAAAAAGGTAAAACAAAGATTCCCCAAAAAGTTTTAAATTTTTTATTTTTCAGATTAATTTTTACATTTACTAAATTAAGTGAAAGCTAAAACTGGATGAAAACTTATACTAATAGGAATACATATTACTAACTTATTCTTTAAATTTATTTTGATTTCAAAGTTGCAGCGAAAATTGTGGATCATGTTTTTTCCGAAAAACAAAAAACTCCTAACAGGTTAAAAAAAAAATTTTATTCCATTTTTTTTAAAGCCGTGTTTTTATGTATTTATGATTATTTATTACTAAAAATTATAATATTCTCTTTTGTGACTTTTTTGAAATAAATTTGTACATTTATGAGATTTTGTGAGAAACAAAAATTTGATTTTAAATTAAATTTATACTAATATAAATGCATATAATAAATTTACTCTTTGATTTTTTAATAGCACATTAAGTACACTCTAATTAATTTCTGTTTAAATTTACCCAACTTATAGTAGGAAACTGTACTCCTACTATAAATTGGGGTAAATTTACTCTACGTGTGTAAATTACGCATAATGTGTGTAAATTTAAATTTTAATGTGTTTAATAAAGCTTTCATTAAAGTAATGCAATTTTTTATTATTTTGCTATATTTATTTTATAATAAAAAACGGTTATTTAGATATAATTTAAAATTACTAAGTAAAAAATTAAATACCACTAAATACTGCGGCGTTATAAAATATTCACACCGGGTTTGCATTCCCGGTAATTACAGTTATTCTAAATCTGAAACTGTATCCAACAAATGTCAATTGGCTCAACATGTCCTTAAAAAGAGAATTTCAAGATTAGCTGGATAGAAAAGGCAAGACCAATACAAATCCCTTTTACTGGAAAAAATAACTAAGATTTCAGAACAATGATTCGATATTATAAAAATCTTATCTCTGAGCAAAACCACTAAAAATATAAAACGAACACATTCTTTAATTAGTTTGAATTATATTTTTAATTCATTTTAAGATATTTACCACAGCTATTCTTTTATTTTTACTCAAAAACAGCACCATAAATAAAATTTATATTAAATAAAACATTTTCTCTTCTGTTTAACAATTGACATTTTTTCAAATAAATAAAAACAAAAACTGCACATTTTTCAATGTCAGCCTAATTACCTAATTAAGTGCTTAAAATGCAGAAACATGTTTATCAACTTACTTAATACCATAATTCGTGTGCGTTATTGCTAACAAAATTCAGTAAATTATTTTATTAAGCAGTTTGTGCTTAATCTTATGCATTGTACTTGATTTAACATACAAATTTACTACCATTATAGCAGTCATTTTACAAGCATTTTATAGAGTGTATGCTTTAATTTCCAAATTTATTCATTAACTAATCGACATAATAACCAAACCATTTAAAATGAAAACAGACTGCAATTTTATAAGCAAACAATCCATTTTGATAAAAAAACAGACACTAATTTTTAGCAACAAAATTAGTAGATTCAGCATAAGTTTTGCTAAAACTTAGTAGACTAGAAATTAAAAAACCCTTGCTAAACATTAATAATATTTATAATAACTGTAACGGAAACAAATCAACTACAATATTCAATTTTTGTGGTTAAATTTTAGTGAATCTTTTAATAAATTTAAATAATAAATGCAAATAAAAAGAAATCCGTAAGTAGTTATAAATTATTTTGAACAAATTATAAAAAAGTTTAAATAAATATTTATTTGAAGAATAACTGCATGTTACTTTATTTGAACTCAACTGAAAACTTTTATTTTTTAACTACAAACAGTAAACTACATAATATTCTGAGTGTGTAGAAAAATTGAATTTTATGTTAAAACTGGTTAGGAAAACTTAAATACCAGATATAACGATTGTTCTTTTGGGCGCAAAACTAAAATTTGATTTTGGATTGACAACCCTGCTTGTAACCTGTCAAAATGCACAAAGTTCTTGCTGTGATTTTAATTAATTAGTTTAAACTATTAAAATATGATTCGGCGCGTTGCGGGAGTACATCACATTTATTGGCTATCAACCCCTATTTCTAAAAGTGTAATTCTTTGGTGTTTGCCAGTTTTCTTTGGTTTACTTCGACGTAACGCCATTTGATTGTTGTTACTGGTGATTTTTTGTTTATGTTTTAGCTTCTGTCCAAACGTTTAAAAATATATGAACAACAAACGTACTAGACAGTTGTCACCAGAACAGCTGATTTCTAATCAAAATAAAAAACAACATACTCAAAATAGCACAAGTAAACAAATTCAAAAAAATATGAAAAAATAACCATAATTCTGCTTCGGATGCTTTTTTACGGAACAAACTTTGTAGCCTGCTTGATGAAAAATTGAAGGATGTTTCTAAAAAAGAAGATGTTTTGTCAATAAAAAAAAAAGAAATAGATGAGTTAAGAGACGAAAATTGAGTTCTCAGAAATAAGGTAAAAATGCTTCTTCATGTATTGAACAAATTGATCGCAGATCCCGTTCCACAAATATTGTTGTCAGCTGCTAAATTAAATTATACTGATTTATGCACTAATAAACTAAACGTAAACACAAACGTAGTAACTGTTCGTCAATTGCCATCTAAAGGTACATTATGTTCACATTGGAAACGTATTTGCAAGTCACTAATGTTTTAGCTGCCAAAGATAAATTAAAGGGAGGCACGATTTTATACAAAAGGATTATACAAAGGATGAACAAAATACTCGTTATAACCCGATATAATTGAACAAGAAAATTTCAAATCTCAATATGAACATAAATGTGAGCCTTGGCGAATTTTGTACTTTTATAAATAACAAAAAATACACTTGGACTTTGGGAAAATTTGTCGCATATTCAAATGACGATGCCGATTATTTAAAAAACCTGCTGCTTCAAGCCAATTTCTTCGTAGATGCAATTTTGAAAGTCTATGTAGCTGCAAATTCAAATGCGAGTAGCAATGGAAATACAAATGAACAATAGCAGTTCAATGAATGTCGTGTCATTTCTTATAATGTCGCTAATCTTGCTAAAAGTGTTAATTTTGGAATTTGATAACCAATATTAATAAATTTCATATATTTTTCCTATTCGAAACTCATGTTTTTGCCAGACAAACCAAGTTTGTTCTCGAATTTCTTATCAAATTACAATTATTAAACTGGATCGAAGCTAAGAAAATTCAAGAATTGCTGGTCGTGTTAGTGGTGGGTGTTTGTATGGATATAGAAAAGAATTAAGAAAATTATTTAATCTAAAATTTTTGAATGTGTCTAATGGTAATGTTGTATTAACTGCTAGACTAAATAATGACCATTTTATTTAATTCCTCGATATCTCAACTGCACAAGCTGGAATGTTGATTTTGAGTGTTTGAAAATTTCTTTACAGATCTTACTTTGTACGTAGTTAAATAATTATTAATAAATTATAATTCATGCTGTATATATGTCTACTAGGGCGGGTCGATTTAAAAATCAAGAAATACAAGGGAAAATCGTATTCTAGGGATCAAAATAAGAAACTTTGCTGAAGGAACCATACCTCTAAAACGAATTCTGATATCCCGAATTTTGAAAAAGTCACTTTGATATTTCAGAAAGTAGGAGGAATCTCTCCAAGATTATGGGAGCTACTTCTTCTCCGGGAGACGCGCTAGCAGATTAATTCATAAATCATCATTCTAGGTGACCGTTAAGGGGTTAAAATTATGTTGAAAGAGGGCCCTTTTAAGCCGTGTTTTTATAGCAAAAAGTACAAAATCTCATGATAGAGATATTTCCCCTATTGGATCTTGCAAATCGAATTTAATCAAAAATATTTAGGCTTTTGTGTGTATATAATTTTATGAAGAAACACTAGAACTCTTATTTTTAGAAAAATATCCAAAGAAAAGAACACCGTATATGTTCCTGGAAATTGATGATACACTACTAAATCTCCTTAGATTGTAGACATATCGTACAATAATATTAAATACAATATTAAGTCGACGTTTGCTTGTGGCGTCACAATTTGCGAAGAGTTCGCAGCCGTATAAAAGACCAGGAATAACGTAGGTCTTATAGAAGCAATCTTACATTTATGGAGTGAATGTGTGTAGACCATAGTGTTCTAAGCTTGGCATATGTTTGACCAACTAACGAGTCAATATGGTTAGTCCATGATAATGTGCTGTTGAATATGATGCCTAAGTTTTTAGCCGCTGGGACAATTGAAATTTTCTGGTTGTTAATAAGGATTTTTTCATCAATTTGTGGTTGCATGGACCTCTTATGTATAAGGTGGCGGCGCAAAAATAACCTTCCTATGTTTTTTTTATTATGTATAGCATTTTCTGATAGGAGGATTACTTTTGCGCCACCTTATATAACGAGACATTTAGACTTATTAGGGTTTAAACAAAGACCATTTGCGATGGCCCAATGATGAATTTTATCCAAATCATAATTCAGTTTATCGATGTTCTGCTTAATTGATTTTTCGGGGCTACTTAGGTATAGCTGTACGGCGTCTGCATACATATGTACTTTGCTGTACGATAGTTGTTGAGGGAGATCGTTTGCATATAGTGAGAAAAGTAGCGGGTCCCAAGATAGAACCCTGAGGTATGCCTCGAGTAAGAGCCAATGGTTCAGATGATAATTATTCACACATACGGATTGTGTACGGTTTACAAGGTAAGTTAACATGAGTTCAGTTGAGCTTGATGCGAATTTAAAGTGCCGTCTGAGTTTCATACAAAGAGTTTCATAGTTGACTGTGTCGAAAGCCTTAGAGTGGTCAAAGACTACTAGGAAGTTTAGTTTGTTATTATCTAGTTCACGTCTAATATTCTCGCTTACTTCGACAAGAGCAGTTATACAGCTGTGATCTGAACGAAATCCTGATTGTATTTCACACATTAAGCCATGTCCATGTATGTACTCACATATCTAAGAATACAATAGCTTTTCAAAGACTTTGGAAGGTAGCATAAAATCGCAATAGGTCGATATTCATTATTTGATTTCGGTATTGGTATAACTTTTGCATGTTTCCATTTAGAAGGGAACGTGCTAGACATTAAAATTGTGTTAAAGATATGAGTCACATATGGAATAAGAAGAGGTAGGAGGATCCTAAAGAACTTAGGGTGAATATTATCGCATCCAATTGCATTCGACTTTACTGAAGAGAAGCATGACAAAACTTCTAATTGGTTAACACAAGAAAATTCAGAAAAACGTTCATCTTGAGAAAAATTGTCCATATTGTTATTAAAGTTATAAAGATCATTGTTGCTGTTTAAAATACATAATATCTTACTCAACATTTTAATATTAACTCAAAAAATTTCATTCAAAATGCCTATTAAAATTATCTTAAATGAATATCGCCATTTAAAACATCAAACTCGAAATATTGTAGTTTGACATAAAATGTTTTATTATTAGGCATACAAATTTGACTGTATGTTAAATTTAAATTGTAATCTTAATAATCGGACCATAACATCTAGCCCCTGTATTAAATTCAACAAATTATCAAATTACCTCAAGCTTAATGTAATATAATTAATTTATATACAATACGATCCACTATCTTTCATATCAAATTGTATTTGAATTAGATATAATGCTAAATATATCAAATTTGATACATTTTTATGTTGCATAAATTATCCTTAATCGATACCCGATTTCTTTTTTGGTAAGTTGTTGTAGACCCGATTTTCTGGTGGTCTGAAGGATTTCCGTTGTTTTCAATTGAATTTTAATAACAATAACAATTTTGGTTTCAGCACCTAAACATCTTCGCTTGGCACCAAATACGGTAGCGACGACCCAGTATGTTTTCAGGTTGTTGAATATTTTATAAAAGCAGAGGAAACCCATTGGAACAATTTCCTTGTTAGCTTAACGATTAGCAACTTCGATAGCATAATTTTTTCACTGTAATACCATCATACCACTAGAAATTTCTGAACTTTAATTGGTCTGCATGTATTCAGTCTGCCATATAACACCGGTGACGTATGAGTTATATAGTAATATTAAATAATAGTACTCATACAGTCAGGTGTTTTTCAACGAATTCTTGTAAAAATAAATGTTTGCCTTTTTGATGGAATCTAAACATTTATTTATATTTTGTTATTGTTATGTGATGAGTAAATGCACAATTTATTCACTGCTACAAATTAGCTAATAAATTTTTTCAAATGCTCAAAATGAAAATATCTCAAAATTAGTTCGGTTTCTTATCAAGCTTAATAAATGGCTATTTTTAGAGTGCGTCTTTTGAGGATTTAAAAAAAATGAAATATGCAGCTCCTGAAAATAAAGATCAGCACA
>CM037854.1:104245411-104426274 GCA_021234595.1 Delia radicum
ACACTAAGTTCAAATAGTGTTTGGGGAATTAAGTAATTTCATAAATCTTAAAAATAACAGAAAAAAATTAACCTTTAATATAGAATAAAATATGTGATTAGAATTAGTTTTCAAACAAATATTTAATTGAATTAATTAATATGTTAATTGTTTGACTTAATTGTGTACACTTTTTGGTACTGATATTTGCGTGGTAGATTTAATATCAATTCAATTAATTAATCATATTATTTATTTTGTGATAGTATTTTGTTTTTAATTTTTCTGTTATGTCTAAAAACGAAATCACAAAAAAATATTTTTTTTTCAGCTTCTACTCCCAAATTTGAGATTTATCGGCTTCTCTTGAAACTATAATTTTTGCAATTTTAATAAGGCAACGAACATCCTTTTTTTTGCCAACAATCCGTTCAATATTTAAAACGTTTAATATAAAGGGCACGTATCATTAACTAAAATATTCGAACATACATTGGTGTTGATTGTATTAACATCAAATGTAGCAAATATATAAAAATTCACAACGTGCTCAGCAGGGACAATTGCAGCAAATTACAATTTGTGTTTTTTTAAATTTTCTAAATGATAAAATAAAATCTAAAGTATGATCAAAAAACGTGCAAAGATTTAAAGCGTAAATTAGAATCTAAATATGTTCAACATATAAACATTACTTTTTAAATGGTGTTTTTTGTAGAGGTATAGAACTTTGAAATGGAATAAAACAATGATAAATTTTTCAAATGGAAATGAAATTTACTTTATTCGAAATATAATCTTCTGGCAATTATGACTTCTGGCATATGACCGCCACGGCTCGCTCGGACGTAGTCTAATCTCGAGGTACAATTCTCGATGACTTTTTCTAACATTTGTGGCCTTCTATTGGCAATAACGCGGCGAATGTTGTCCTCCAAGGGGTCAATCGCTTCGGGCTTATCGGCATAGACTAACGACTTCACATATACACACTGAATATAATCTAGCGGCGTTAAATCGCACGATCTTGGAGGCCAATTCACGGGTCCGAAACGTGAAACTATGCGGTTACCAAACGTTTCTTCAATTAATCAATTGTGGCACGAGCTGTGTGACATGTTGCGCCGTCTGGTTGAAACCACAGCTCATGCACAGCATGGTTGTTCAATTGATTAACGAAAAATCAGTAATCATGGCTCTATAGCGGTCACCATTGACTGTAACGTTCTGACCAGCATCGTCTTTAAAGAAGTACGGACCAATGATTCCACCAGCCCATAAAACACACCAAACAGTCAGTTTTTCTGGATGTAACGGTGTCTGAACATACACTTGAGGATTATCGTCACTTCAAATACGGTAGGTAGTTTTGTTTATTGACGTATCCATTTAACCAAAAGTGAAATTATTTATTTAACCCATAGTGAGCTTAAATTTTGGACAATTAGGAAGCGTTGTTCAGGCGTCAGCCTATTCACGGTCAAATGCCAAACCAAACTCAACATAAATCACTTGACAGCGGACAAAATGACCGCCAGTTAAAAAAGTGTTGCCAACAAAGTGTTCTACACCTGTATAAAAAACACCCTTTACAAATGTACGTGAGGATGTACAGTGGTATATATCACAACATTTTTTGGAAAATATTTAGCAATTTCTTACTTGGCAGTTCTATTGCAATCAATCACCACCAGGGGTGGCAAAATATATACACTAAAAATATGAATCTTTTTGCATATACAATTTTGAGTGCTCGTAATTTTTTAGTGTCTAATCCGATTTTCAAAAACTTCTCAGATTTGTTATCTACTAGTAGAAAATATTGGTTATTTAACCAAATAAATTCTTTATTAAATAAAAATAATGAGTGCAATATATTGATCCACTCAAAAACTACACAATTTTTTGCAGTGGGTTAAAAATAATATTTGCCTTAAAAATGTGATGACTTTAGGAGCTGCTGCAGGGAAAAGTATTTTCAAATGAAACAAAAAAAGAAACCTTTCAAAATAGTATGCATATGTCCAGAAATAAAACATTTATCTAGTGCTAAAGGACTGTTGGTGCTTTTTAATGAAAAAATTGCAAAAATATGATTTTTTTTTTTTAGTTTCTACCTTATACGAATGTAGTTTTTTGAGTGTAAAAAGATACTGCAAGCATTTTTTTTTTATTTAATCCAGAATTTTGAGTTAAATAACCAATATATTAAAAAAAAATTTTCCCCGATTTCGTTCCGCAAAAAACTGGACCTGAGTCGGATATAATTTGGAATTTGGCATTTTTAAATTGAAATATTAAGGAAACGATTTGAGATAACCCACATATGTACGCATGTTTTTTTTAGTATCTACTACCAGATTACAAATATATTAATTTTCTCAAAATCGGGTTACAATCAAAAAAATGGCGAACACTCAAAATATTATATGCAAAAAGTTGGCACCCCTGGGGTGGGTGGAGTGTTCGAAATCAAAACTTAAGCCTGATATTACGTTGTTCACACCTGCTCCAAATTTCATTGCAAGAGGACTACTAAATACGAAAAGACCGAACTATTTGCAAAAATGTTGTGATATATCCCACTGTGGCATGTATTGAAACAAGGATATTTTACAATTTCGTATGCAGCCGCAGATTAAAAAATATAAAAGTTAGCATTTTATTAAGTCAGTAATACTCTGCGTCGATTTCTTATATTAAACTCTATAATATAGATAGGCATGTTAGTTAATCTTGACTGATTGATACTCACTCACGCTAACGAGAGAAAAATTCCACTTACGAAATTTGTTTTCTGCCCACTCTTAAGCTCACTTGAGTAAATTAAGATTAAACTCACATTTAAGCGCGATAAACAAAATAATAATTTTAAAGTACAAAGGTCATCCGACAAGTGAAATGGTACTGAAAAATTAATAAATTTTCCATCCCTGGCTATAAAAGCGGTTCTTATACTTACATTTACAGTATTTTCACATGTATTTAGCTTCTTATTCTGTGGTTCACTTACAATAAAATTATGCCGAAAATAAATGAACAATTTATTTGTCAAAAAACAAGCAATATAAATTATAAACAGATTTTAGTAAAAGCATAAACATTTATATATATGTGGTATTGCACATCATCTGCCCATTAATTTTATAGAATTTGAGATAGTATAAAGTAAGGAATAGCGGCAGAGTCCAATCGACCGATTTATAATAGGTATGCATTCAGAGTTGATGCCCAGTGTTAATGCTGTCTTACTACGTTCCCGTTTACTGAGTTTCAGAATTTCGTTAGTTTTCCTTCTATGCGGTCCTCAATATAGAATTCCGAAATTTTGTCCACTCCATATTGTTTTCTAAGAATGGGGCACGTATATTTTTTTAGTCGCCCAATCTCACGGTGAAGCGTTAAAATATGGTTTCAAAATTATTAATTTTTTGTGTGGCAACATATCTGAAACTAATGAAATTGAGATTTATTTGTACGCAGCGTTAAAGTGATAGAAAAATCAAAATTTTCATACCCATATTGCCTATGAAATAACATAGGGTTGCCATTTATTGTGAAATTTTTATAAAATAGAAAACAAACTGATACAAATATTGAAAAAAGTCAGATAAAAACCAAATAAGCATTAATACATATAATTTTTATCTTTTTTTTGATGTCACATTAAACTTATTTTTTAACAAAAATACTTGAAAGTAATAGAACAGGTTTCACACATCAGTTAATACGTCTTCCAAAAATTCTTACATTTGGTAAATAATTTGCCTAATTTTTCGTTAGAACAATACGAAATAAACCGAAAAATTAAAAATCGTTTTATTTTTGATTGCACTTTTTAAATCCTGAACATGAACTTGGACCGCTTAATAAAGTGATTGTTCTGCATTTTTTTTTCTTGTCTATCACATTTGTGATATTCATTAAGATTATAGAGAACCTATCGAGAGACTAACCTTGTTAGTTAAGCTCGAAAAAAAAAAATGTTATCTGTGTAGAGTTGAGATTTCGCTGGCTTATTCGGTAGGCAAGTCAAGTTTAACAAGACTCCAGAACTTTTCGACCGATTTTATATAATTGTAAGAGTTTGCTTGGAAACTTTTACTTTGGAATATCGTAAATTTGTATAAACTGCTTGCATAAAGAAAATAGTTACAAATTGTTTGTTATTAATAGGATCTGTTAGAAAAACAAATTTACTAAAATTGGAAAAAATTTGTACAATTTTAAAAAATAGACAGAACTAAAAAAAAAAATCTAAAATTTAAAAATATCACCAAAATTAAACAAAATTGGCAAAATTACAAAAAACGTTTTATGTTTCTCAATTTCGAACATTTTGTTCAATTTTTTCGATTTTATTTGTTTGGTTTTTTTTTTTTTATTTATTAGCCTTTTTTAAATTTGATGATTAGTTTTAAATTTTATATTATTAAAAAAATATTATTAATAACAAACAATAAATTAGTTTATGTTGTTATACGAGGGCGGGCCAATAAGTCCGTGACTTTATGAACTTTCCTGGTAGTAATATGAAATGCAACACTGCTACCTTCAGGTACTACCTGTTAATAGACTATTGTCAAATTATGAGGAAGTTCTGTCATTGGCAACAGTTAGTGATGTCAACAGTTTTTGGGGTTGCACGCGGGATAATCCACATCGATTACCTTTAAAAGGGCGAATATTATGCCAACGGCGAATATTATGCCAACCAATTGGACCGATTTAACTAGGATTTTAAAAAAAAAAACCGACCCAATCTTGCCAAGAAAAAAGTTCTTCTCCATCAATGTAATGCACGGTTACACACGCGTGCAGTCTCAATGGTAAAATTCTATGAATTGGTACCTCATCCGTAATATTCTCCGGATTTAGCCCCCAGTGACTATTTCCTATTTCCAAACCTACAGAAAGAGATTTAGCTACGGTGGAAAGAAATTTAGCTCCAACGATGAAATTATTTCAAACAAATGCCTATTTTATAGACCTCGAAAATCCTATTTTTTGTAAGGAATACAAAAATTGGAGAAATGTTGGACTAAGTGTATTGAGCTCATAGGAGATTATGTTGAAAAACAAACTTTTTTTGCAAAAACAAACTGTGTTTCATTCAAAAAGTCACGGACTTATTGATCCGCCCTCTATGACCGACACAGAAATACATTAATAAGGATTTTCGAATTATTCCGTACAATGGTCAACTTTAATGGATATTACCAGATTTTATCACAGATTTATTTTGTATTTTGTTCTCGTCTATGTAATAGGGTATTCAATCGGTTAACCGTTACTCGATTAATCGATGAAATGATGTCGAACAATTGTTCGAGTAATTCGAAGTGGCCAATTTCGAGTAAAGAATAACTCGAACAATTTTGGCCGATTAATCGAGTAACTCGAGTAATTTAAAAATATGAACTATTTTATATTTTTTTAATATTTTGTATAAAATAATGTGACTGTTATAGTGAATATTTAAATGTTAAGTGTATTTTTATATTAAGTGAGCACTGTTAAAGAAATTATATTACGAAAAACGAAGAACTTAATGCAAAAAACTCCGATATCGGAGAAACTTGGATATTTTTTAAAGAAACTAGTTCTAAGACTGGGGTGTTTAAGATTATTGGTGCGGATTTGAGGGTTAAAAGTGGGATCAAACATTATTTTTTTTTTTTAATTTAGTTGCCATTTGATCTAAAGAAACTACATATAAATACTATATTTTCAAAAAGGAATTTTTAAATGTCATTTACTAAAAAGGGACCAACACCTTTTATGTGGTTGTAACAAGCCAATTTTAGGAGCCCTATATGGAAATTCATAGCGGTCCTACGCAAAATTTCCACATATTAAAATTTACATATAGAAGTAATGAAGTTTTCATTAATATGATGAAAATCTTCTTAAATATTCATGAAAGTTTTTTCAAAACTTCTTTATATTTTTTTTAGAAAAATTACATATCTCAAAATCCCAAAATGATAGGACAAAATGGACTATTTTTTCGTTTAGTACTAACACACTAATATAACAAAACTGTGTCAAGTCTGAGTGAAATTACAAAACGGATCACCTTACAAATATTTTTATAAAACAGTTTAATACATATTTATGAACCAGTTATATTAACCAATCAATGAAGATTTCAACATATTTATAAAGAATTTCATTGATATAATAACGCTTTTGCTTTGAGTGTACTGAGACAAAACTGTCGCAATTATAAATGATCTTAGCAAATGCTTTTCTCTTTCAGATATACTTTTTACTAAAATTGTTAATTAATTTGTTAATTTGTTAATTTTTATATATATGTTATATTAGTACTAATAAAATATAAAAACTTACAAAAATGTGAGTTTTTGGAAAATAAAATTAAAGTATTAAAATTGTTCGAGTTACTCGAGTTATTCGAGCAATTTTAAAATCTTACTCGCCTACTCGAGTAAATTAAAAACCTCAAAATCGAGTTACTCGATTACTCGAACAAAAGCAAACCCGAGTAAATTGAATACCCTACTATGTAAGCATGATTTTTCCTATACTTTGTTGTATAATTGAGAACTGGCACACACTTTCTATGCAAACTTTTATTTAAAAATAATCGCATACACCGCATATGTTTCCATTTAAATCTTAAAATATTAAATTTTCACGTATTATTATTAAATTTTATATAGAAAAAATATATAAAAAAATTGCTAAATTTTCACACAAACCCGCGAAATTTCGATAACTGCACGACTTACAATTGAAAATATATGCAACCAATTTATGTACACAAAAAAAAAATAAAGTCATTCACAGGTAACTAGCGAGTTGCATTTTTTTCTTCTCCACATTTGGAGCAGAACAAAGATGGAGTGAAATAAATTTAGACTTAAAATTGATAAAAATATATTAATAAATATTTCATTCGTTCAGGCTAGGTTTTTGAAAAGAATAAATCAATCAAATTAAATTAATCTCATTTGACCCAAATTGTTTGGCTTATATTTAAAAAATTATGTGGTACATAAATGGATACATGTTTTCCTAAATAAAATTGCATTTATCGGCAGTTATATGATATAAATTGCACTAGATGCAATTTTGTTGGGTTAGTTTTTCCGGCTAGTTTATAACTACAATTGTGCCGAAGACAGAAACACAAATTTCATATTGGTTTTCAAAATATAGGCGTTCGAATAATTGCATGTTCTTCAGAAATATAAAGTTTTAACCAAAATATACATAAGGCTATAAAATGCGAACAGTAGCTAAACTAGCAAAACCCAAATGTGGGTTTGTTAGTTTCGATAAGCACTTTGAAAAACCGCAGACGCGAACTAGTTTGCATTTTATGTGTTGCGCTGTGTTTTTTTAAATAGACTTTTAACAAAATTGTCCAGTAACTTTTTCTTTGGGTGTATTTACTTTTATATTAGGAATAAGTTATAACTTATTAATAATAATAAGTGGTTACCAAGGAGTAACAAAAAGAGCGGTTATTTTTAAGTTAATTTTTTTGTAAAAAATCTTGAAAAAAAATTGTGACTAATAATCGCAATTTATGCGATATTTAAAAATGATAATTTATTTTGGAGATTATACTTAAATTTAGCGTATTCAGCTAAAAAAAAATAAATTTTTTATAATAAGAAGGTAAATTGTTACTTAAATATTACAACACATATTATTTTAACAGGGTCATGTCCATCAAGGTACTCACCTCGGTTATATCCCAGTAAAAATTGCTACTTACATGCAAACAGGTTTGCAGGGAAGTAAGACAAAAAGAATCCCTTACAAACCTGCTTACATATGCTATGATTTTCATATGGTGAATTCCCACTTGGAAGCATTACTTGAAAGCATTACTTTGGGCGCTGATTTTAGCGCTTATAAAAAGTTGTGATTTCATGGCTTGCAGTAAAATCATATTTCATGTCTATATTATTACAATTAAAAGTAATAACATGAATATACAATACATAATTTATTTTACATAAAACTCTACAGACATTAATTTTTTGTTGCTAACATTTTTGATATATAATATAATCATTTTATTTTTTTTTACCGCTACACGTGCTATCTCTTCAGGAACAGTTAAATGGCTAATTATTTTTTATTACATACTCGAAAACAGCAAACACAATAAGAAATCACTCGGGAAAATTGGTGCAGATCGTTTATAACATACGATATGAAACTTTCTGCATTACAACCTGCATCTTTATAAAGGATTAGGGTAAGCTGCTGACAACCTGCGTCCTTGTTAGGGAAAACAGTAAGCTCAAAATTTTTGTTTGTTTATTTTTATACGAAAATTATTCGTTTCTCTTGATGCTTCTCAGTATTATGTAATAGTAAGCAGTTACATCAGCGCATTTGTGTTATCCTACTTCTAAAAACACGAAATTTTTTTACTAGGATGATACTCTTCACTTACAGGAAATGAGTTATCAAAAACTTTTTATTTAAATTTATAAACCGAATATTGTTTTGATATATGGAAATGAAGTTATTATACCATAAACATTTATAGTAAACATGTTAATTTAGTATTACTAATGAGCGAAGCAATTTCATGCGAATTTCAAAGTAATACAAGGAGTTTAACTTATTCCCAGAAAACATATTCCGTAATACCAACTTATTACCGAAGTTTTGCTGGGACTTCAATGCCCATCAAAAAAAATATGATTTGTCAAGATTTTTAAAGCCCAACCACATAACACATTAAAACAATTAGTTTTTTAAAGATTTTCTTAAACATTTTTCTTTTTTGTGTGCCATTTATTTATGTTTAATTTTTGCGCTTTTTGTTGAAATTTTTTGAGGTTTAAAATTGCTTTTAAAGAAATACTTTGCTTTCAAAGCTTTTTTTTCCTTAATATTTTTTAATTCTTCTTTTGAAAAGTGTAAATATTTTACTTTTTTTGGTTTTACTACTTTGGTACTTTTTCCAATATAATTTTGAAACAAACACAATGGATGTTGCTATTTTTGGTCTTCTCTGTTTATAAGTTAGACAAATTATAAATAACATTCAGTCGTCTTAAGCCCCCCTAAAGTAAGCAACAGCAAGTTTAAAAAATGCAACTCATACAAGTGTATAATTTATTTTTATTATTACTTAAGTATCACTCAAACATATGGGCCCACTTTGTTTTCATAATATGTTTCTTGAAAGTATGCAACAACAAATTCGTCAAATTCGCCTTGGTGTGCTTTATTTCTTTATAATAAGCTTTCCATAAGACAAGTATGAAACAGCCAGAACTGTTATTTTACCATTTTTGTTCTATTTGACGTTTAAAGTTTAGAAAACAAGTCTAAATGCTTAGTTAACATTTTTTTAGTAAAAAAAATTATAGATATTTTTGAATACGACAACTTTTTACGAAATTATATTTTTGTCTGCATTAAATAATCTCTAGAACTCTTAATATTTACCCAAAATGAAAAAAAACCATTGAAAATAGAAAAATTCCATGGGGCTATAAAAATGAAACACGAGCTAAATTCTCAAAACCCTTTGGAGTTTGTGATGTAATGATAGTCTTGTTATCCCGCTGGGCTCGTTACAACCAAAAAAAAATGTAAGATATATACAGTTTATTTGAAAAGGTTTAATAATGAATCGGATTATTCCATCTGATAATTTTTTATACAATTTTTTAAATTTTTTCTAAAAAAAAATTTATATTTATACAAAAAATAAATTAAATTGAAATATGTATGGGTGTTTTAAACTGTTAAGATTTTTTCGAAATCAAGATTTTTTTTTGTGAATGTCAAACATTTTACAAATTTAAATCCGGCAACCCTAGCTTGGAAAAAATTTGTGCTGGCGAGCAATCATATGCGCTGCCACTATTATTTCTCAATTTTTTCAATTTCAATTTTTCTTTATTCAATATAATATTAATATGTTTTAGATTTTAATTTAATTAAAGTAAAGAGTTTAGGAATTATCTTCCTTTTCTACTTAGAAATACATTTTATATAATAAAATTTGCTTAAGTACATATTTGTTTATTATAAAATCGTAAGGAGAAAATTTAACAAAAACCTTTTGAAACAAGGGGTATAAGATAAAAAGTTTTTAAAAATAAGTTCATTTAAAATTACGCTGAGATCAACTCATTTATGTGGGCATATTGGGAAAACTGGCATCTCCTCTTGAAAGTTTGGGTCAGTATAACTATTTTATCATTAACAAGATCAAAGTTGGAAATTGTGTGCAAGCGTTGTGTTGAATAGTGCCATGGCAATCTAAATATCATTTTCAATAGCTTGTTTTAAGCCACCTGAAGTTTTTTGAGATGACATCTTGCGGAGGTGGCCCACACAGGGGCACAATAAAATATTATAGGGTGAAAGATAGCTTTTATAATGAGCTTTTTGTTTTCGATATTTAACTCAGTTCCTATTAATTAGTGGGTACATTATTCTGGTAATTTTGTCTATTTTGTCGACCAGATAAGGTATGTGGTCTTTAAAGTTCAGCTTCGTATCAAGTATAATTCCCAAATACTTAACATTATTCTCCCAGGGGATGTTGTGGTTTATAATTTGGAGAGGGGTTTGTGGAATAAAACAATCTTTACGTTTCCTGGTGAAATATATGGCCTGAGTTTTCTCTGGATTTACCAGAATGTTCCATTTATTAAAATAACAATTTAAATTCGTTAGAGCTGATTGCAGATTCATGATGACGTCATTTGAGTAAATATCTGAGCAGAGAATAGAGATGTCATCTGCAAAAATTGATGTAATGCAATTTGAAAATGTTGGGATATCTGCAGTAAAAATATTGTACAAAACCGGTGAGAGACATGATCCTAATCGGTCTGTAAGAAAGTGGAGATTCGGGAGGTTTATTTGGTTTCGGTATTGCAATAGTTTTTGAAATTTTCCATTCCGTAGGGAAGTAACAAAGCTTAAGGCAACCATTGATGATAGTAGTCAGATAATTAATTCCTTTATTTGGAAGGTTTTTAAACATTTATTGTTAATAAAGTCCAACCCAGGAGATTTCCTATTTTTTAATTTTTTTATGATACCAGTAATTTTTCCTTGAGAAATAAGGTAACAATCTTGAACATTTGGACTAAGTGTTCGTATTATTTCAGCAGCATCATCTACTACATTTATAGTAGCATCATCGCTGAGATGTGATGAGATACCGTGATTTAAACTAAAAGTTTGTGCAAGTAGTTCACATTTATCTTGCTGGGAAAAATATACATTGCTGTTGTGCTTTAATATTGGTACGGTTTTAGATTTTTTCCTTAAAATTGTGGAAACTTTCCAAAAGGGTGAAAAAGCTTTGTCCAACGAAGACAGCATAGCGTTCCAGGAATTGTTTCGAAATAAATTTATTTCTTTGGTAATATTTTTGTTTAATTGGGTCATTTGTTGGTAGTCATTTAGGCACACTATTTTCTATTGCCATTTTTATGATATTATAAAAAGTATAGACCATATTATCAATTTGAGTACTATTGGAAATTTGACCAATACATTGAGCTATAGGAAGATGCCTGTTAATAAATTGGGAAAATAGTGACCAATTCGCTTTATTAAAATCGTGAAATTGGTTTTCTGCTAAATTATAAGACAAATTTAACGTGCTATTTATTGGTAAGTGGTCAGAACTTAGGTCATTTATAACCCTTACCGCTGACATATTTTGTGACACATTTGTTAAAAATATGTCTAACGTTGAAGACTGCCTATTTGAGTCAGTAGGTATATAAGTGTGCTCGTGAGGAAAAACTATTTGCGTTTGATTTAGTTGCAGTTTGTCATATAACATATTTCCCCAACAGTTTCCTCTAAGGCAACCCCAGAAACTGTGCCTGCAGTTAAAATCACCTCCGAGAATATATTTATCATTACAACTAGTTAATTTACGAAGATCGGATTTAAATAAATTTTTCCGGGTTTGATCCCTGCCAGGAGATCCGCCAGGAAAATAGCATGAGTAAATGTTAACGAAATCATTGCCACTATAAATTTTAACTCCAATATTTTCAATTAGTGTAGTGTTCTGTAACGGTAACTGCTGGTGCTGAATATTTTTTCTTATTAGGATTGCTACTCCTCCGCCTCTGCCTTGTCGATCAAATCTGTAGCAATAAAAGTTTTGGTTTTTAATGGAAGTTTTGTTGTTTAACCCTGTTTCACATACAAGGCAGATGTCAATATCATAATTTTCCAAAAAATGGAATATTTCGTCCTTTTTATAGCGAATGCCACGGGCATTCCATGATAATATCTTTATGTTACTGTTCATTGGTATAAAAATTTACAGGCTAGGTTAGTTATAACCCCAAATTGCTCTTCACGAGACTTACAATTTCTAAGACTTGAAATAAGTTCGAGCGTAAGGTTTTTGATTTCTTAAAATGAAAATATATTACCTGTGTTATTATTGGTATTATGGTAATGTGGCTGATTATAACCCATTCTATTTGTATTAGACCTCTGATTTTGGTTTAAAGAATTTGGGAAGTTAACATCGTAGTTGGATGTTGTGTTGAATTGTTGAGTTCTTAGTCTATTTCTCGGCTGAGTACGTTGCCGTATTTGTATGTATTCTTCCCTTTTAGGGAATTCGGGAGATAAAGCTTTGTGGTCACCATTACAGTTTGCACATTTAATTTTTTTTTTCCTTGCAGTCAGTTGTTTTATGATTTCCCGCGCAAAGAGTACAATACATTTTGACCCTGCACTTACTAGCACCGTGTCCAAACATTTGGTAAATGTAACATTGAGTCACTTTTGATTTATTGGGTTTTTGGTGCTCCCATCTCACCTTAATATAATCTATGGCCGAGTAGTTTTGTCTTAATTCTCTTATACTGATTGTTTTTCTTTCAAAATAAACAATAAAAATAACCTGCTGGTTTCTATTTTCACGATCTATGGTCACGATTTTGGCGTCAAGGCATTTAAGCCCCAATAAAAGGAGTTTGGGTTTAACAACAGTTGGGTCCATTTTGTCAAGACCTAATAGAACAGCCTTAAGAGGCTTTTCGTATTTCGAAGCATATGAGAAATATTCAAGCTGTAAATTTTTAGACATTACTTCACACATTTTGTTGTAATCATCATTATTTGTTAAGAATAATTTTATTCCAATTGATATTTTACGCATGGAGTAATCTTTTACATTTGAGATTCTGCATGCTTCTTGTATTTTTTCCATGTTACATTTTAATATTGTAATTGGTGGTATTTTCTGTTTAACAGTATGCTCAATAACAACTTCATCGTTGTCCTCATCTTTCATTGTTTGTAGTGGTCCATAATAATTTGAACTTCCAGTTCTCTGAGAACCGTTAGGATCTGATCTCTTTCGACTCATGTTATACCCCGAACAGGTATCCACATGTTCTATACTACGTTTAATTGTTAGAGTAAGTTTTTTTTTTTTCTATTTGTCTATTGTTAAAATAACTCTAACAACGACGAAATAAAAAAAACAAATAAACCGTAAGCTTTTACTATTAATCAAAGAAACAAAGTTAAACACGACTTTACACATCAGATGATAGTGCAAGACTGCCACTATTATTTCTAGGTTTTTAAATCTATCAATACCATTGTTTGCTATATAAGCAAGCAAAAACAAATTTTGCAATGTTGACACAATTTTTACAAAGTTCATATAATTTTTGCATTTAAATTTTTTGTATGCAC
The DNA here is from genome assembly GCA_021234595.1 of Delia radicum. Lineage (NCBI taxonomy): Eukaryota > Metazoa > Arthropoda > Insecta > Diptera > Anthomyiidae > Delia > Delia radicum. The sequence goes on from CM037854.1 coordinate 104,259,095, forward strand.
CTCTGATTTTATGTTGTAAAATAACAAAATACTAAGTTCACGCACCAACCTGAACTATTTAAAACTATACAGCGAATATGCCATGCGAAAAACATAAATTTTAACAAAATTTAGTGACGCTCGTAATCTTAATCTGATACAGGTACATCAAAGAGACATACCTAAATCAGTTCAGAATTACATCATAAATGAACCATTGTTTTAAAAATTGTATTCCATGAAGAGGCGTCAGTCAGTGCCAGATACGAAAAAACACTTAAAAACTAAAAAATTGGTTACAATTTTCGACTACATGTTAGGGCGGTCTTTCGTTGTATGGGCGAAAAATAAAAATGAGATTTTGACTGTACCCCCCCCCCCCCCTCAACCCATAAAATATTTGTTAGGGTGCCAAAATACGCCACGCAAAAAATTTGAGTTCTAGCATAACGGGAAGATGTGCCGCATAGCCCTTGAAAATCGGGCCCGTTGGAAAAATTGACATAATTTAAAAAAAAATTACAATTTTTTTTTCTTCAAAATTAAAATGATTTTTGTGTTGGGTTTAATCATAAATACTCAGAAAAAAAATATTACTTTCCCAGAAAATCGCTAACTTACCCTAACTTTGTGTCAAAAAAATGAATAAATATTTTGGGTGTACCTCAAATTGACTTTTGCTAGTGTTTGCTGTCAAGTATTTTATTAAACAAGTATTAAATAAGCCAAGTACTGTGGATATCCGTTGCCAAATTTTTTTTTTATAGCATTTTGATTCTCGGGGATTTCAATGTTTTTTTTTTATTTTTATACATTTTTACTATAAAACAAGGTTTTAATAATATTTCATCAATATTATTGTATATGCTCTTTTATATAATTGTAATAACTTTATTATAAAATACTATTTTTTCTGATGATAGTTAACCCATGTTAACCTGGGGTCAAATATGACCAACGTTAACAAATTAAAGGTTGTTAACACTGCAGAACGGGCAGTGAAGCTCATGCAGGACTACAATAAAGTATTGTCACGAAACGAGGAGGAAAACAAGTAATAATGCAAATTGTAGCCGATTATCGGAAACACTACCCGGATGCAATTAATTAAATTAAAAATACGTTTTTCCAAAATACTCCTGAATATGTACAAAAAATCAATTTAAATATGAATACAAATATCTGAATTTATACTAAATAATTAATTTTATTTAATTTTAAAATGTAAATAAATTACAGTTAGAAACATAAACAATAATTTATTTTGTCATCTTTGTGATTTTTGACTCTTTAAAATACGAGGGTCAATTGTGACCCCATGAAAACACAGGTTAACTATGAACACGAAAAATTATACTTTATAATAAAGTTATTACAATTATATAAAATAGCATACACAATAACATTGATGAAATATTACAAAAATCTTGTTAAAAAAAGTCTATATTTAATAAAATAAAGGGTCCGCCATCTAACGTTTTTTTTTTTTCGATGCCGATTTTGCCAAAAAAATCATCTTTTCAGATGAAGCTCATACTGCATGGCCAGCCGAGGCAGCCATTTGAATGAAATTATTTTCCATTATTAACCGGAAGGATTGTACTTTCAAATAAAAAAGAAATTTTAGAAAATATTCAGTAGTTTATTTTTTATAGCATTTTCAAAAAAAAAAGTTATTTGGCGGACCCTTTACTTAACAGCAAACACTAGGTTTTTGACTTTTGTTGAATAAAATTTTCAAAAATGCAAAGAAGTCACTTTGAGGTACACCCAAAATATTTATTAATTTTTTTGACACAAAGTTAGGGTAAGTTAGCGATTTTCTGAGAAAGTAATATTTTTTATATGAGTAGTTATGATTAAACCCAACCCAAAAATTGTTTTATATTTTTTTTAATTTTGAAGAAAAAAAAATTTTTAATTTTTTTTAAATTATGCCCATTTTTCCAAGGGGACCGATTTTCAAGGGCAATGCGGGACATCTTCCCGTTATGCTAGAACTCTAATTTTTGGCATGGTGAATTTTTGTACCCAAACAAATATTTTAAGAGGGGGCAGCCCCAAAAATCGCAAGTTGAAAAATAAGGACCACCCTAATGTACTTATTTTATTAGGTGACAGCATGCCAATATGGTATAAAATTAAAAAAAAATGTTTTTAATCTCACTTTACTGTTATTATAAAAACTTTTGGTATAAAGAAATTGTTTTGTAAATTTTTTTTCTATTTTTATTTTACACTTTACTAGATTTTTTACTAATTATGACTGCTAATTTGAACAATCAATCATTGCATGTTGAACATTTTTTTTTTTTTTTTTGCTTGTTACCGCCAAAAGAGCTACCTGTTTTATAATTTTTGTATGTTTTAAAAAGTTCACTATGCTTGACTTGCAAATGTTTGATGAAATTTGAAGTCACCTCACCGCTTCCTCTTATCACTCGATGAACACACTTAGCACAAGTTGTCTTATCGAATATCTAATAATAAAAATTATAAATACATGGTATGCTTTCATTTAAAAACTTTAAAACTAACTTTTTCTACTTCTGTGTAAAATTCTTCTTTGAAAATTATTTTTCGTGAATTAACACATACTTTTTTAAGGGCCTGTTCTGATTTCTCACTTAATGACTGATAGAATTTCATTAAATACTGATAGAATTTCATGTAGAAAAATGTATTTGTGACAGTATTGCCATTATTTCGCAAAATAAAAAAAAATAATTAAAAACAATCAAAAGTAATCTTTGAAAGTAGTCGATTTATATGTTGATTACTTTTTATTATTTTTGATTATTTTCTCGTAATTTTTATCAATCTTGATTATTTTTGATTTATCTATAATCGTAATCAATTAGTAATCGTGCAAATCTGATAATAATCTTAATATAATCATTACTTCACCTTTAAAAAAAAATAATCTAATTACTAAATATGACGATTAGTAATCATTAATTAACAGCTATGGTTCAAACTAATACATGATACTGCCAACTTAATTTAATTTATATCGTAATCGTTCGGCTTCAACACGACTTTTCCGGAAGAGCTATCATAATTCACATTTTAAATATTTCAAATAAGTGGCAACCCAGGATCAACAGTATAGGTAATATGGGCATCAAAATTTTTGTTTTCTAGAGTACTTTAATACTGCGTATAAAAGAATCTGAATTTCAAAGTTATTTAAAGCTGTTTTCACACAAGAATGTGGGAAAAAATATACGTGTTTAATATTTCTTTATCCTCTACAACATATCTAAGTTTATTAAAATTTGCGGACGCACCACTGTAGCTTCCATGCTATTTTTCGTAATTTAAACGGACGCAAAAGTTTAATAATGTTTGTATATTTTTTTTTTTTGTAATGAAAGTTTTTATGTTTTCACTTAAATTATTTGTTTTTTTTTATTTTTCTTTTGACGGAGTTTCATTTATTCTTCCATAAAAAAATATTCTCTTGCAATGTCAACGCAATGGTACTCTATTTAAAACAAAAAAATATTTTATAAATAAAGAATAAAAAAACTGAAAGCATTTTTGAAATTGCTTTTAGTGTGTGAGGTTTTTTCCAAACTGACTTAAAAACTTGATTTATTATCAGAACAAAATTGTCTAAAAGGTTCTGCCTTAGGAGTTTGGACTCAAAAAAATTAAATCCAAATAATTAAAAAATTAAATCTACATATGAAGCACTCTTTAGTCAAACAGCATCTTTATCAGATTTGAGTTAAACTTATTTGAACCATTTTCCTAGAAGAGAGAGAGAGACTAAAAGTGTTGAGCAAAATTTTCCAAATATTTTTCTAAACGACTCTATTTATTAAACCTTAACTAAAAAGATATTAAAGTTCGAAAATTTAAATTATCATCATACTCAACTTAAATATGACAAACTTTTAATACAGCCAGAAGAATATAATACATACACATACAATTTTACTACAAAATTCTCCGTATGTTGTATTAAACTCTTCAATTTATGGGTGTTTGCATGTAAATGCGTTTTTGGACCACCATAAAAATACACACTTTGTTGGTTTTGAGATCAGCAGTATGTGACCTTAAAGCCAGACAGTCAAACCAAATTGTGGAGTAAAATGCAAAAACCGCTGTTTACACACCTACTATTACTCTATGTTAACTGTATGTTGAAGTTCATATTTTTTAAATACTTAATATATGCAAAATTGTACTTCAAGTAAGTGTATGCAGTTTGTCCATTTTTAATAGTGTTTTCCCCTATGGTTTTGCATTAGTGATGTTTTTACGACCTACACTTACTATCAAATACAATTTTAATTAAAATTTTGTAATAAGTAAATGGATTTTTGGCATAAGATTGAATAGTAATTCATTTCTTTCAATCCCGTTGATTAAAGTACACCACTGCCAAAATAAACCTATCTTTAAAATACATCCAAAATATGTCAAAAAATATTAGTAATTATAATTACCTAAAAAGAGAGTCCGTTAAAGGCTTACCACCTATTGCGATGAAATTTGGATATGTTATAAAGAATTAAAAATTAAGAGACCCATGCTTTTTAGGTACCTAATCACACACCATGTTTCTTTGCGATTTTTTCATATTTTTTTATAAAGAAACTACATTCACATAACAAATTCGGTTGTCTCAGCAGAACTTCATACAACCGAATAACTGCAACCTCGTAAATTCGATTACCACATCTGAATTCGGTTGTTGTAATCGAAGTGGAGGTTACGGCAAGTGAATTCAGTTGTGACAACCGAATTTACGAGGTTGCAGGAACCGAATCGATTCGGTTTCTTGAAATTTTGCAATTTTTTTAAGAGAGTTCACTCAGGGAACTTTTGCTGTAAATATACCTTTATTTTTTTAAAAACAGTAATTTTTAGAAGAAATTTTGTTCTGACAACACTCAAAAAAAAATCGGTAAAGTTATCAAAAATGTTGGTTGAGTCTGCAAAATTTTTGCTGGAAGAATCCTTGAAGAAAATTTAATAAAATTTGCAAAAGTGTTTTGGTGAAAATCAATGGGCTGATTTTTAGCAAAGAATTAGAAAATTCTAAATGTATTGCTGACACTTAGCTCAATGCAATTGAAAATTAACTTTTTGAAATTAACAAAAAAATTTTTCTGCAGCTTTGTAGAATGGAAACAAACTAAAAAACTTAGTATAGAATTTTAACCTTAGTTAATTTATTTTGCTGAAATTTAAATAAATTTTTTTTGTGATATATAAAAATTGTAATACATATAAAAATGTCAAGACTTACACATCCTTAACATAATGCACTTAAATAAAAAATCTGAAAATAAACAAAATATTATATTAATTAAATAACAAAACATTACATTAGACCTTGTATGGAGCGTAAAAAAGTAAAAAAAGTGTCCCTCTGAAAATGCGAATTAGTTTGTTTTATGACTGTTCCCATAATATTTTTGGTCTAGGGCCGCAGTTCATGAGCTGGACCGTTTTTAAAATGGTGTTTTTTTAATTTTTTTGGAAAATTTTCGAATTTAACCCGCTATTCTATACAACTTATGCACATCATATGAAAGCTTTTCTGAAGACTCGTCTAACGACATATATGACATGAAGAATCATGCACTATATACTCGCGAAATTCATTGAAATGCAATTTTTTTAAAGGTTTTTGCACAAAAATATAATAATTTTGCTGTCACATCAATATATTTTAATCACTATTTGACATAAAATAAGTTATAAAATATTTTTTTTTTTTGACTATTTGTTTTAGGTCGCGATTTTCCAAAATTCGGTGGATGTTCTTAGTATGGGCAATATGGGTATCAAAATTTTTCTTTCACGAAGACTCGTCCATCGGGGTATAATACATTACAGAGCATAAACTTTACACATGCAAATTCCGTGAAATGTTTTTTTTTTTTTTTGCAGATTTTTATATAAAAATATAATAATTTTGCAATCACAGCAATATATTTTAATCACTTTTTAACATAAAAAGTAAGTAAACACTTTTTTCATATTGGTTTAAGTTCGCGATTTACCAAAATTTGGCAGATGTTTTTAATATGGCCAATATGTATATAACATTTTTTTTTTTTCGAAGACTCATGCAACGGCGTATATGACATCAATGAGCTTGCACTATATTAATGCGATATTCAGTAAAATATGCTATATTTAAGTTTTTTGCATAAAAATAACATAAGTTTGCAATCACACCAATAAAGTATTATAATCACTATTTCACTTAATATTTCACTTATATTAAAAAGTGATTAAAATATATTGATGTGATTACAAAATTATTATATTTTTATTCAAAAATCTGCAGAAAAAAAACCATTTCACCGTATTTGCACGTATAGTTCATGCTCACTAATGTCTTATACCCCGTTGGACTTCATTTTTAACTTTTTTTTAACTTTTTTTCATATAATGCATGTATTCTTCATTTCATATACGTCGTTAGACGAGTCTTCAAAAAAGCTTTCATATGATGTGCATATGAAAAGCTTTCATATTATGTATATAGTGGGTTAAAGTCGAAAATTTTCCAAAAAATTAAAAAAAAAATACCTTTTTTAAAAACGGTGCAGCTCATGAACGGCGGCCTCTAGACCAAAAATATTTTGGGACTAGTCATAAAACAAACTAGTTCACATTTTCAGAGGGGCACTTTTTTAACCTTTTCCGGCGAGTCGCTCTAATGTACATGTACACTTAAAATATTTCATAGGTAAAATCAACAAAAATGCTCGTACATTTTAAGAAAATATTCGTTGTTTTGCCGAAACATCATTATAAAGAAATATAATTTTTTTTGGACTACCAGCAATGACACCAGCTTACTCTCTGAATTACTTTAGTACACTTAATAATGACTTACTACTAAGTAGTTAACTTATCAATGTTTGAATACAAAAATTATGCGTTACCCATAAGTACTTATTTTAATCATTATTTAAAATATAAAGTATTGATTTTAACATTTTTTAAAAATCTATTTTTATAATTCTTATTTCTTGATTTACAAGACATTTTACTAACTTTTCTGGTAACTTATTTTTTTTTTTTTGAGTGTAGGTGTTTTTAGCCTTAACTAGATTTTGCGAATTTAGTCTGGACTTCAGTAGTTGTGTGAGTCTATGATTGTACTTTTTCAACAGCTGCTGTTTAATGTTCGCATGGACAGTCTTCGTGTTCAGTTCCAAGCCGTTCACTTCACAATTGAATGTTGTTGTGTTTTCTTGTTGTATGTATTTTTCTTTTCCAATGGGTAGGGTTTCACACTTCGCGTTCCCAACTTTATGTATGTGGTAATCTGTTATTTTGTGTCTAGATGTTGGTCCACTTGTAATTTGTTAGCAGCAAATTTGTTATTGTCATCTATATATAGTAGACTTTTCATTGTGTGTTGTTTTTAATGTTAATGTTTTATTTTAAATCCAGCATTAAGTTGGTTTAGAGCGTTAGAAAGTGGATTCAGGCATAGACAAAACCGTAATATACTCAAGGAGTCTCCTTGAAATAAACCTTTTTTAATATCAATAGATGGTGTGGTGATATGAGTATCTTTTGTTTTGAGATTTATTGAAGTTCTCCAGCTTTGCATAATATCTATGAGAGAGTTCTTGATATATCTTATAAATATTGAGAGTTTCTGCAAGCCAGCTGTGCGGGACGGAAACAAATGTCTTTTTAAAATCAATGTAGCTTGTGTTGAGGTTTCGTTGCTGTTTATGGGCCTGTTTCAGATTCACACTGTTAATGATTATTTCCTCCTTGCAACCTCGACTATTCTTTCGCCATCCTTTTTGATCTTCCTGTAAGGATATTGCTATAATATGTTTGTGTAGTTTGTTAGTTATTATCATACTTGGGAGTTTTTCATTGACATTGAAATTTAATTGGCATTACTTGTGATCAATGACAGGGCCAAAAAATGTCATCACCATTACAATGTCAATGATTTTTTTTTTAATTGGCATTTGTAAGTAACGAAAAAATAATTGTTTATAAAAAGTGTTTTGTTTTGAAAAACACGATAAAAATTTAAAATTAAGGTCCTTACACGTCACCCAAAAATCTCAGAGGACCAATGTAGAAGGGGTAGAAGATTTACCCAAATTATAATTTTTGGAAGAAAAACATCAACACTTTACCCGTATTGTTTTACTTACTGGATGAGAAATAAAAAAATTGGAAGAATTTAACTTATTCAAATCAAAACCATGACCTTTTTAACCAGTACCCATTGCTGGTGTAAAGGCTACAATCTTGGTACCGTGAAATAACTCCCAATGAAATAACTCCCAATGAAATAATTCCCAAAAAAAATGAAATGAGTCCCAATTTTAATAAATGAAATAACCACCAAAGAAAAAATTAAATAAGCCCCAACATTTAGGAGTTATTTCATCCCAGCAAAAAATTTCCAAAAAGGTAAGCGGGTTTGTAATCAAGCATTTTGGGCAGAACGCATTCCTTACTAGACTACCTACTCGATTCTTTTAACAGGGCGTGAGACTAAAATAATTGATTCTTTAGAATTGATTATTTTTTTACAGAAGAACCATTTACTTTATATTTTTAAGAACTACATACATTTTCTAATAAAGAAATAGTTCCATTGGAAAACTACGAAGTACTTACATTTGAAAAAAAAGAAGTAGTTCCATAAGTAAATTCAATTTTTACTCACACGTGATTCTCCTAGGTCACTCAAATATAACGATCTAAACTCATACGGAAATAAAATCCTATAAAGGGAAACATCGAATTGTTATGATAACATAGGTTTGTCATAATTTTGGAGCTATAAACCACGAAAATATAAATTTTTCAAATAAAAAAAGAACAATTGAAAATTGAAAAACAAAAATATGACTCACGCAAAATCACCCTCTAAAATTTTTTTTACACTCACTCACGATAACGTCAGTAATTTCATTTTCCACTCACAATTTTCTGCTCACGTGCGCTTCCCTAATTTATACCTAACCACAGTTTAACAAAATTTAGGCAACATGCAATTTCTGTTTTTAGTATTATTTTCCTGCAAATAAAAATTTGTTTGAAAAAATATATGAGATAAATTCTGTAAAATTGTAAAACTTCTTTTTCAAAATTAGGAACTACTTCCAATAACGTCCTTTAATTAAGAAAAAGTATATGATTACATCTTGAGTACAAAAAGTTATACATATAAGTTAATAACATTGTTATTTTCTTTTAAGTATATAATTACTTTGTTATTGAGTTCATGCTTTTTGGTTTAAATTTAAAGAATTGTTTACAATACTACTTGCTTTTTTGACTCTATCGTTGGAATGAGTTTGGTATTGCAGTTACTAAATTTGGCAATGAGATATGTAAGCAAGTGTGGGCATCACCTTCTTTTTGCAATGTGTTATTTTTTCCTGGGATAGTAATAAAATAACTCCCAACAAAGAATGAAATAACTCCCAATGAAAAAAGTCCCAAAAAAAATGAAATAATTCCCAATTCAAAAACATCGAATTCTATTTATTTCATAAATAAATGTAAAAACATATTATAAAGATAGAATTTAATGTATACATAAATATACAAAAATAATCAACAAAATTAATAGAAAAATACATATTAAAATATATTTATAAAAAAACCTGGAATAATCTTTGTTTTAAAAGGTAAAATAAATTTGTTTACATAGCATGGAGTAGGGAAACAGTGGATAGGGGGGAGGCGGCGCGGCGCGTGCGATTCGCGGCCTTGGCCGCGCCTATAGGACGCGAAACACGGTGGCGCCGCATTACGCGAAACGCGGCCGCGCAGCAGGACGCGAATCGTACGCACCGCTTTCCAGAGGTGGCATGTCATAACGTCCAATGACATAATGTCCATGGACGTTATGTCACTCTAAAAATGTCATAATGTACATGGACTTTATGACAATTTGGAAAATGTCGTAATGTCCATGGACATTACGACATTATTTTCTTGGATATTATGTCACTTTCAAATGTGACATAGCGTCCAGACTTTTTAAAATAAAAAGACTAATAATATTTATTGATATAATACAATTTTTTTAAATATTCTTTAGTAGTATATCACAAAATAAATCCAGTAATTAAGCAAAAAAGGTGAACAATGGGGAAAAATGGTAATTTTTGCGATTTTTAAGCCACCGGATGCACTTTTTTCTCTCCTATTCAATATCTTTAACTTTGCTTCAGACCACAAAAGAGATATTCCGTACGTGTTAAAATATAGAAAAAGTGCTAAAAATCCGAATTGAGCCAAAAAACTCGTATGGCAATTAAATTATTACTGTAGCCAACTTGACAAAACGAGTGATGCAGAAGTTCTTATTTTTGGGGCTATTTTCACGTGCAATTCCCAGAATTGAGTCCCAAATTCATGTGTTGTAAAATGTTGTACTGTGTAATACACTGTGTTTTTAAATTAACAATAACACTTTCTGAATATAGCATTAGGGCTATAAGTCAGTTTTGCCATAGTCTGCGTCACCGAAAATCCTCGGAGGATCGATGTAGAAGGGCTAGAAGATTTACCCAAATTATAATTTTTGAAGAAAATAGATCAACGAATGACCCGCATTTAATTTATGATAAAAAATCGAAAAATAATCTTCTGGTTTTAATTTTTTAAAATTCAAAAGTAAAATGTTGTACTTATTTACTTAAAATTAACTAATTCACAGAGAAAAAGCAAACAAATTGAACATCATATCTGTTTGCCATGCGACAGAGACTTTGCGAATAAATTTTAATATTTTCTATGAAAAAAAAAAGTTTCTATGTGTTTTAAAATATAATTTTGAATTTTTACCAATTTTTCCCACAATTCCCAAATTTCAGTCAAATCAGAGAGTTCATTAAGAGTTAAAATTCATTCTTTGTCACAAGAAGTATTAAATTACCAGGCAAAATTGTCAGGTTACGTATGTGTGATATAAATTAATCATACGCTAAGGTGGTCTGTCTGCATTTTATAAACTCAGTTATGGTGAGTTAAGTCACTTACTATTTAATTTGCAATACTTTGAAACACAGGAATATTTTGTATAATCATGAAAAAATAGTGCTCTACAGTTTCGTCCCAATTTAAAGAATATTCGTTAGTGGGAATTGGTTTAAATATATTGATTTTTCAAATATATTGGTTTAAATGTATTGGGTTGATGGATGTAGATTTCCATTTGTTGTTAGACCAGGCAAAGTTCATTTAAATTATGTAAAATTTCTCTGCCAGAAACGGGACAGATCGCTATTGTTCTTTTACTTGAACTATTTCTTGTGACTTCTTGGCAGTCCTACATAAGTGGACTCTTGGAAGGTGTCATGAGTAACATTTTCAGCAGTCAAAGTCATAGATTCAGTTTGGCTTCATTATTTAAATAATCTGTTTAAGTTGAATACAAACAATTTCTTACGTCTTCCATCTAGTTACCCTTAAGTGGAATTATGGAAAATTTCACTTAATTTAACAAACCGCATTTTCACGCGGATCGGGGTCTTTTAATGTCTGTCAGTTTCCCTGCAAGCCATAACGGTTTCTATTATTACCGTTGTTAACTTCATTATAATATTATATGGTTTTTGATTAAAAATTGATAAAAAGTTTATTACTTTTTATAAAACTAGTTTTTAAATGAAGCTTATTGAGTGTATACAATTTGTAGTAAATTAATGTATATTGTTCAGAAAATTTTATAAAAACTTTCATTGGAGCGAAAACATGTCAACTTAATCACCATTCAGATTCAACATTTCTGAATTCAAATTATACAGGCGAAATTGAAAAATTGATCTGACAGTTATAACATACAAAATAATAATGGGCTAACTTGCGACAAGCTTTTTAAAATCATAAAAAGCGCCAATCCCTTTTTTTTAATCTTTTGATAGATTCATACAAAGAGTGGTGCAGCTTCTTAACTAAAAAAACACAAATAATTATTCATTAGTTGGATTTTTTTGGCAAATTTTCAATAAAGAAAAGGAGGGGTAGTTCGGGACATTGTGTGGTAATTTATGAATCCATAAAAATATACTAAAAATTAATAAAACAACAGTTTTAATGGTAATTATTGTTTATTAGATAACAATTAGCGAGATAAATGAAATAGAAAACAGTATCAGCAAGAAATAATTAAAACTACAAATAAAATTAAATATTCTAAACCTAAAGAAAAGTTTTTTAATCTTGGTCTGAATATTCTAAGTTGTAAAAAAAAATATTTGGCAGTTATTTTAGCTTATTTTAAGGACTCTTGTATGTTTTTCAGTTCACTGTATTATTAAAATTTAATTTAGCGTCGTCTCATTGGAAAATATTAGGCAAATATTAATATCCAAAGATATTCTTAGCAGAAACCTTTGAAGCGCCAGCTGTTAATAAAGTTTAATATCTTGTATGGATTTTACTAAATATTATTCCTGGCTAGGCTTTGTTGCTGTTTTGTTGTACTTCGGCGGCGTAATGTTTAAATAAGCATTAAAATTGCTTAAATAACACGTCCCAATTTACCCGACCCTCACGTCCCAATTTACGACAACCACACGTCCCAATTCAGGTCATTATGACCAAAGTCACAAAAACTTTCATAGTTTTTGCAATGTTTAATTATATGGGAAAACCAATACTCCATTCATAACATATATAACGAAACAATACTTTTTTATATTTGATTGATAAAAAATGTAAAAAAAAAAAAAATTTTGGACAACAACATGAACACCAATAGAATATTTTTTTGTATTATTTTTGGATTGATCTAAGTGATAATTTATTGAGCAACGAGACACAATAATTTGAAATTCTGAAAACTAATTAGTATGTGCTAAAATGCAAAGTCCTACATTAACCTACATATATAACTACATATTTTTGATTTTTTGTAAGCTGGACCCTTATGACTTTTTGTGCGAGCAAGTCATTTATCGCATTTATCATTATTATCAATTGACTGATGTGCCAGGTTCTAATCCCGTATGTGCACATTTTATTATGTATATTATATATACACACAGAGAAAAACCAACTGAAAATCGGTTATTACTACACAAATTCGGTTATTACTAATTGCGGACGCACTGTGGTCAATATTTTGAGATAGCGGCCAAAACTCCTTTTGGTTTTTGTTCTCCGATTTTAAAGTTATTAGACTCATATGAAAGTAGACAGTAGTAAACCTCGGGAGCCAAAAAATTAGAACTCTATTTCAACTATTTCACTGAGAACAGGGTGATCAAAAATGGGCTTTTTCAGAATTTAGTAAATTTATGATATTTTTAGTTAATTTTTAAAGTTTAAATGATCATAACTTTTTTTTCAAGATTTTTGGACGAAATAAATTTTGTGTTGTAACTTAACTTATTTCCTATTACTGGTAAAAAATTGAAGCTCTACTGTTTTCAGAACAATTTAAATATTTTTTTTAAAAAAGGTCAAATTTCTCGGAAATTTCCTACTTCATAGAGCACAACTCCTGTGAGTCAAGCTGAGTCAAAACACAAATTTATTATTTTGTAGTCCTAAGTGTCCCCTACATTCCTATATATACATGTCCATGCATCGGGACTGCACTTTTTGAGCTACAGCAATTTTTCTGACCCAAGGTAAGATATTCGGTACAAATGCACGTCATATTTTTTGAGAAGTTATTTGTATGTGAAAGTGGCTATTATGCATATATTTTGATGAAATTTTGTACAAGAGTTCTTATTGACCCAAAAAATAATTCTGTTGAAATTAGGAGAAGTTGGCCCATATTTGGACCTAGTCCACATAGAAGGGTGTATCAAAATTTTGACAAAAATGACAATAGAACTCTCAAATTATGTGGTATCTGGCAATTCATTTTGAAAATGTAAAAAATAATTTTATTGCCATCTAATATTACATAACTTAAATACCTGAAAATTGCAAATAAATTTAAAACCAATGGAAATAACTGGTAAAACCAAGCACCTGTTATATTATTACCAGTACATGTTAACTCTCAAATTATGTGGTATCTAGCAATTCATTTGGATAAGGTAAAAAAGATTTTATTGCCATCTAATATTACACAACTTAAATACCTGAAAATTGCAAATAAATTTAAAACCAATGGAAATAACTGGTACAACCAAGTACCTGTTATATTATGTTTCAAAGAGGTAAAAAAGATCATGTTGAAACTTCGAGCAATAGTATATTAATCCATGCATTCATTTTTTTTCTTCATTATTGTTTAAACAATGGCTAAATTCAGTTATAGTGTTCTATCTGATATATATTTTGAACGGAAAGATGAAAACGACATTATTTTACATATAATGAATAATCCATTCTTCAAAATATGCGACAAACAAGAAATTAAAATTCATAACTTAAAAATAAAAAACTCTTTAAATACTTTAAGAAAACGGTACAATTAATGTTCCAGAAACAAGAAATTGTTTTACTCACGCAACCAAGAATGGCTAAGAAATAAACTTATTTTTAAAAAGCCATAAGTAACTGCCACGGAAACTGGTGGTCGGCCATCAAAGCCAATTGATAATTGTAGTGAAAGATCACGAAGACGCAAGCTTAAACATATCAATGAAAAAGTTTCTTGTAGCATCATAAAGGATTCATTTCTGCATCAAATTCAACCATCGAAAACAAAAAAGAGTAAAATTGCTATCATTGAAAAAATAGTGGAAGCAAGCCCCAGACGCACAAAAAGGATTTTAGAAAGTATGCCGACACCAACTGAAGAAAATAAATTTACTCCAGAAGAAGCTTTTGCACTATTTTTGGATTTGAAAATGACTAAAAACCAATATACAGAATTGCGGAAGCGAACCAATGAAAAAAATTGTGGAATTTTTCCATCATATCGAGATATAGTTTCTGCCAAAAAAGATTGCTTACCTTCACCAACTGCTATTAGTGTAACTTCAAGTTCAGCAGAAATAAAATTGCAGGATCTTCTTGAACACACTGCAGAACGATTATTAAAGACATTTGATGCTGACTATTTAAAGAAGTTTAAAAATTGCAGCATGACTTTTATTTCTAAATGGGGATGTGATGGGTCCTCTGGCCAGAAACAATACAAACAATGTAATGCGGAAAATTCATCAGATGCCAATTTATTCATGATTTCTTTCGTTCCATTACGTTTAACAAAAACTTATATTGGTTCAGAGCTGCAGAGATAGATGTATGGAAGAATGAAATTCCCTCGTCAACAAAATTTTGTAGACCAATAAAGTTTGCTTACAAAAAAGAAACTAAAGATGTCATAACTGAAGAAGTTGGCAAAATAAGAGATGAAATTAAAGAACTTTAACCAGTGATATTTGAATTTAATGACCAATGCATCGAAGTTAACTTTAAAATGTCACTTACAATGATCGATGGAAAAGTTGCACAAGCTTTAACCGAAACAAAGTCTTCGTCAAGCTGCACCATATGCCAAAAAACATCAAGTCAATTGAGCCAACCACCAACACAAGACGATAGTTTTAATGAAGCATATGAATTTGGAATGTCACCTCTTCATGCTAGAATTCGTTTTATGGAGCATATTCTTAAATTGGGATACGATTTGGAATTTGGCCCGTTAGGCGAAACAGTGAGAAACAACAAAGAAAATTTGGAAAAAAGAAAGCAAAAAAAAAAAAGATATTTAAGAAAAATACCGTGAGATAGGCCTTATATAATATATATATAATATAATATATAATATATCCAAATGGTATTGATATTGTTGGGAATTTCAGTGTTATTTTTCAGTTTAATCCTCACAAGAACTAGCTTTCTTCCAAAAAAACCAACCTTTGGCCCCTGTGAATATTGAGACTAAATAAATATCAGGGGCCAAATGTTGGCATTTTCTGACCAAAATTAAGTTTAGGAATAATAAATAAGTATTGGTTGTAAAATACGATTGAAGAAAATAAGAAATTATAAAAAAATACCTATTTAAAATGTCAAAATATTCAACTTTTACATGAAAACTCAACAAAAAATTAAAATGCATTTTTAACTCCACATTACTTACGTTCCTATCAGTCGATTTTTACGTTTGAACACGCAAATTGAAGCTTAAAGTCCCTCCTATTGAACAAAATAAATTGCATAAAAAATACCAATCCGGTCAAAAGTTATAGAGTTTTGACCGCTATCTCGCAAAATTGTCCACTGTGGGACGGTTGGCACAAATAGTCATTAGTTTTTACAACAAACGTCGGTTAATTCAACTGCATTCTAGTTGAAACACCCAACATATTCAGAGCTCTAAAGTAAATATCGTTGTACTAACTGAATTTATAAGTTGTTACCATTAATATAAACTTTTTAATTCGGTTGGCACTTTATTTCTCTGTTTGAATATATTATTATTTATTAAACCTAGTTTTATTATTATTTTTTGTCTATACATGTAACTACTTTTTTTTTTTATTTTCGTAAGGTGTGCAGTAATGACATGTCATAATTTTGCGCTACATCTCCAAATTAGAGATTTTTAGTGACATTTTTAAATACTTGCCTAATATGTACTTATGTATAACCACATTTGTGTTTATGATTAGCTACACTAGAAACAAAACAATTTACATACAATTTTGACAATAGATACGCTTTAGAGTATAATTGGGTACCCGCGGAACAAATTTCTTAATGGAATTTTACAGAATCTTGACTAAATATTATATTATATACAGATTTTTCTAAATAGAGTTTTTAAAAATTACTAAATGTAACTTAACATATCTTGCTCCACATAGTTCAACGATTTAAACAAATTTGTAATATTCAAAATATTGTTTAATCTGTTTGTGTTTTAATTATTAGAACCTGTTCAAGGAATTACAAAGAAAATTCCCTATATATCAGCTGCTCAAAAATATGTTAAAACATTTCGCTTTAAGAAAAAAATAAACAACCTGACATAAAAACGCACTTTCCACACTAATGGATTTTTACCTAATTGCATTCTTTTGTGCACCACTTCAAAAGTATGGAAAATGTTTATTTTTGTTTGGAATTAATATCGAAGCAAGAACATTTTTACTTATCACACAAACACCATTCGTACACTCAAAAAAAGTTTGTAAAGTCAGCAACAAATTTTGGGGAGTCATCAAAATTTTTGTCAGGAGGGAGTTTGCCAAAAAATTGCTAATGTCAGCAAAATATTTAACAACAAAATTAGTAGATTCAGCAAAAGTTTTCCTACAACTCATCAAAATTTTTGTCAGGAGGGTGTTTGCCAAAAAATTGCTAATGTCAGCAAAATATTTAACAACAAAATTAGTAGATTCAGCAAAAGTTTTCCCACAACTTAGTTGATTAAAAATTTAAAAATGCTTTCTTAAAGCTAAAAAAATGTTTGCTAAATATTAGTAGACTGAAAAAATGCAAACAATTTGTAGAAAAATTATACCTGAAAATCCTAAACATTTTTTTGTGGTTCTTTCAAAAATAATTTACAAGATGTTACAAAACATAAAAATTTTCATACTCCCACACTGACGGCATGAATTAATGTAATGTTTGAAAATATATAGACCTAATTATAAACAAAATTATATTTCTAGTACTTAAATCAATGGTTGTCTAAATGATGTCATCTTGTAAAGGGAGACAAATGACTTAGATAATTCAAGAAATGAAACGAAAAATAACAAAATATGACATATACCAACTTTTTTTGCAATAAGAAGAAAGAAACATAAAAAATTACATAAGATGTGTGTCATTGTCTTTTGCTTAAGACGATCTACCTGTACGTATATTTGTTTGCAATTTCAAATTTCCAATTTAACCACACTAGATTAATAAGCATTATGAACCTTTAGTTTACAAATACACATTAATTTAAATACTATATTTTGTCTTTAATTTTATTAATAGACAATTACTTTCACAACCCGGTGACGGTTAATTTGTTTTAATCCACAATTTTTTTTGTGTATGAAAAACACAAATCGGCGACGGTTAATTTGTTTTAATCTACAATTTTGTTTTGTGTATGCAAAACAGATACAAAATCTTCCGCGGTTGATCTTCTATATGCCTTACAAGAGTTGAACTTTTTGTTATCATTTTCCCCTTCTCTACTACATCCTGACATGTCGAGACATCTACTTCATTCTGCGTATATTTTTCACTCTGGTCATCCACACTATTAATGTGCTTATCACCACAATTTTCTTAGCTAAATAAATTAGTAAAAGATTAGTAAAATATTAGTAAAGCATTAGTTCAAAACAGTTAAGTGCTGAATAAGTATAACTAAAATTTAAGCTGAAAACATAATTTTAGCCAAAAAAATTTCTAATAAATAGTATATTTGATTTACAATACGTTTTACTAACTTTTCCACTAACTATTTTTTTTTTTTTTTTGAATGTAGTACACGATAAAGGAAGGAAACTGATTTGTGTTTTTATCTTTTACATGTTCTGCATAATGTATTTTTATCTTCAACACCACGACACATATTTAAGGGGTAACAATAATGTAAACAAAAAAGAAAATACTTGAAGTCGCGTATTTTTACTTGTTAATAAAAGATTATAAGAGGAATTTCAAAAATTTTCGATACCTTTTGAAATTGACTTTGGTTGCCTCTTACTTCCCAAGGTTTTGTAAATTGAGATAAGCGATGGACAAGGTTTGGTAGAATATACCTAAAGAATTGATGGTCATTTAAATGTCGAAAAAAAAAATCCAGACTTTAACAAATGCTGTCAAAGCCTAGGAAAGTATAACCACTACAAATAGTAGCGCATTTTTACAATTTAGTGCTTTTTCTTAATAAAAACTTTTATATTACAATGTAGAAATAGAAATCGAGAGCTTCAAATTAGGTCTTTTAAAAAATCTTTAAAGTTAATTACTAAAAAATTAAGTTTTTGCATTTTTATCAAATTTGTGAGTCATTTTGGATTCCAGGCAAAAGTAAAGTCGGAATTCCATATCTCAATAATTTTGAGAATATTTAATTAATAAATGAAATAAAAATTTTATTTTTTAGAAATTTAAAATTTTGGGAATTTTTAATAACAATACACTTTATCCAAAATGGTAATTTTTCGGCTATCTTGAGGCACGGGTTAACGATTTCAAAAAACAAATCGATTTCTTTCATTTGGAACGATTTACAATACAACCTGTTGTGGGGGATGGGGTAATGAATGAAATACAACAAAACGTGATTTTAAGGGACATCCTTCTATATATACTTGCAAACCAATTTGGCCTAATATACTATAAGTAGATTATATTTGCATAAAAACAAAACGTATCTACCACTCACTGAAAAAAGTTCCATCATATTAACGAAAATGTTTCATAAATTGATTGTTATTAATTGCACTGTTAAACATTAAAAATGCATTGGAGATGCAACTTATCAATTGTGATGGATTTTAGGATGTAGATAACGAATATGAACTTTTTAAAATATTCGCGATTTAAACGTTTACCAAAAACCTAGTTTTTTTTCTTTCAAATGTCTTATTAATTCATAGACCTGAATAAACTGCGAATAACTTTTAATATTAAAGTGAAAAATCCAAAATCTATTTTGTAAATATTATAAAATATTTTAATCGAATTTAGAAAATGTTAGCACATGGCGGTAATCTATAATCCTCTTAATTAATTTTAGTGAGAGAACCACCATTTTTGAAATATTTTTTTAAATTTTGTATGTATTTACTATGGGGAAAATTAAAAAAAATACATTTTTGAACATGCGTATTGATTAGGAGACTTGTGTTAATCATATCTGAGTGTTTTTATCTAAATTTTTTCTTTTTTAAACTAAAGTGATGTTCACTAAAGGTACATATTAAAGTCTTGGTTCTTTTTTTTTTTTGTTTTAAATATTTTATTACAAAAACGTGAAAATTACAAATTTAACATCATATCTGTCTGCCATGCGAAAGAGACTTTGCGAATAAATTTTAATATTTTCTGTGAAAAAAAAAAGTTTCTATGCGTTTTAAAATATAATTTTGATTTTTAACCAAGTTTTTCCACAAAATCTCTAAAGTGGAGACAGGTACATTTTACACCACATATTCAAATTTCAGTCAAATCAGAGAGTTCATTAAGAGTTAAAAATCAATCTTTGTCACAAGAAGTATTAAATTGCCAAGCAAAATGGTCAGGTTACGTATGAGTGATATAAATTAATCATACGCTTAGGTGGTCTATATGAATTTTATAAAGTCAGTTATGGTGGTTAGTCACTTACTATTTAAGTTGCAATACTGTGAAACACAAGGAGATTTTGTATAAGTATGAAAAAATAGGTTTCCATAGTTTCGTCCCAATTTAAAGAATATTCGATAGTGGGGATTGGTTTAAATATATTATTATTTTTTTAAACATATTGATGGATGTAGAAATCCATTTGATGTAAGTCCAGGTTTAGGTCATTTAAATTATGTAAAATGTATCTACCAGAAACGGGACAGATCGCTATTGTTTTTTTACTTGAACAATTTCTTGTGACTTCTTGGCAGTCCTACTCATGGAAGGTGTCATGAGTAACACTTTCAGCAGGCAAAGTCATAGATAGATGCAAACCATATGTGATAGTTATAACATATGTTGTCCAAATCGACATTATTTACTTGTATACCCAATAGTTCGCATTACCGATGCATCAAATTTTGCCGATTTTATTGAACTGTGTTATTAATCATACTTATACGAAAAAAGTTTTATAAAAATCTATAGAGTTTTGGTTTTCAAATTTAATAATTGGCAAAACACATTTTTTCAAAAAGTGTTCTGAAGATGGGAACCTGCAAAATTCCCGAAATAGACCTATATATACATTTCTGAAAGAGGTTAGTTAATAAATTTGAAAACAAAAACTTTATAGATTACTTGTTAGGACAATGTCCTTATAAAAAGTAAAATATAGAGTATGGATGGCATCGAACTTGAATAATTTTCATTTTCATTGCAGAATTTAAGTTCGAAAAAACATAACTTTTACTATTAATAAATATTTCATCAAACTTGTTTTATAAAAATGTAATTCGTATTTTGACTTTTTGTTTTTCATAGGATTTTTGAGCTTTAAAATTGCTTTTTTTCCGACATTGTTTGCTACAAATGCTTTTTTCCTCAAATTTTTTTCTTTTTGTTTAAAAAATTTTAATATTTTACCTCTTTCGTAGTTTTGCTATTTTGTGCCTTTTTTCAAATATACCTCTTACAATTATTAATAAATTGTGTAACATAGGAACATAAAAATACAAACGACCAATATATAATAAGATTAAACC
Organism: Delia radicum; assembly: GCA_021234595.1. Taxonomy (NCBI): domain Eukaryota; kingdom Metazoa; phylum Arthropoda; class Insecta; order Diptera; family Anthomyiidae; genus Delia; species Delia radicum. Next base: position 104,280,361 of record CM037854.1, read on the forward strand.
AAAATAAATTTTATTTAAGTATATACACTCATATTCGTCTATTAGGAAAAAAGTGTAAAGGTTTTATTTTACTTTTTTTAGGTAAGTTGAAAATAAAAACTTGAAGAAAGTACAAACTACAATGTAGTAATCCTTTTTCAACTTTTGTAATAAGCGCAAACAATTTCAAAATTTTCTACAAATGAAATCTAAAGGAATTTCCCTGTGGTAATAAACTTTTATAAAAACGTTAATATAATGAGGGGTTCAACCCTTCACGACATACATTGAGGCAAACCTGCATGTATGATTTGTGTGATCAACAAAACCGCTAAGTTGTGGTACAAAACAAGGTATCACAAAATCTCAAAAATTTTTTGTTTTTGTTGTTTTTTTAATTTATTTTGTTACTTTTATCATACTCGTTGCAGTGGAACAAAATATAATCTTTTTAACAGCAGCTCGAAAAATAGTTCTATAAATGAGTTTAGCAAAAGCAAAATACATAATTGAAATGAAAACTAACAAATTATTATCACAAAAGGTACAAAATATATAAAGATAGAAAAAAAATAATTAAGATTTCAATGTAGTTACAAATATATATATTGTTACAATAAATATTACACAATAAATAATTGAAAAAAAAAATAATTAAATTTAATGTTTTGTTAACCAAAAAGTCTCGTTTAAAATGCATTGCATTGCTTGTTTGAATCTTATGTAGCAAGTGGTTCCAAAGAGCAATAAATACGTTTTAGCTAGCAGCATTCTGATCTCATTTTAAAACAGCATATAAAAAACTAAGAAATAATTGCGGCTTGCCAATAAATGCTTTATGCTGTAAAAGCTAATTATTAAACGCATTCGCTGTTTACATTCTCTATATAAGTAAATATATATAACTATTACAAAGTTTTTTGCATTTTTTTTTTTAGTAAATTTTTCATCCATATTGTAAGTGTAAGTCAATTAACTCAATTTACTTAACCCTAGAACACACACCCGGGTACAAATGTATACACTTGCAACTTTGCAGTGCTGTGACTCAGGAACGGCTTAACTTAGGGCATAGAGATTTCGGATCCATGAAATGTAAGTAAGTATTTGATCCAATTCGGATCAGTGGTTCAGGAGCCACGAGCTTCCAAAGTCGACACCTACGTAAACATACACAACATTTGGCTATCCCATGCACGTGACCTTTTTTTGCCTATATCTCTTGAAACAGGTAGAATATTTGCATGAAAAAAAAAACTAAAACATTTGTAAAATATTAATATACGCATTTAACAAAAAAAAAGATAATGAAATTGGACCATTTAAACATTAGAAAAAGCCAAAATTAACTAGTAGATACAAATGTATCCCGGGTGTGTGTTCTCGTAGAAAAAGTTGGGTTTGCATCGTACTGTTAAAAAACGATAAAAAAATTGTATATCAGATGTTTTTCTATCGATTCAGAAAGTTTATGAGGAAACATTTATTTATATTGTTCATCGCAAATATCAAGTTAAATTAATAGTTTTGTTATACAGTGTTATTAATGACAACAGGATGTATAATGAATATTACTGAATATTAATGAATATTAATGAATATGTTAATCATACGCAGTGTTTACTGTTAACTGTTCTGTGCCGTGTAAAATTAAACCCCATTTATTATGTTTTTTCGATCAAATTGTCCCAATTTTTAAATCTTAAAAAACCATTCTATAATTTTTTTGTAATTAATATTTTCTTTCATTAATTACAAGTGTTGAACTGTTTAAGTAATAGTAGTTAAAAAGTAGTGAGATAAAAAAGAAAACAAACCCCAGTTATTACACACAGAGAAAAATTTTACCACGTGTTAACTAAAAGTCGGTTGCTACAATGTATTGACCTCAAAAATACACTATTTAATTCGGTTGGTACTTTAATTACCTGTGTGTATGATTTCAAAAACGTTTCTCTAAAATTGTATGTGCTGCATTATTAAATCAAATTCCAAAAAAAAAAAAAAATATATATATAATTATAAAAGAAAATTGCATTAATACCAATTCAAAGACTCAGATTATATGAGTCCTCGAAATATGGGTAAAGCTACCCAAGCAGAGAAATACAATCGGCACAGAGTTGGCACAGCGTCGGCGACTGTCTGTTATGCATTAGCAGAACGTAGGATTAACAATCTTGACAGTATTGTCCTGTTACCCGATTGATAACAGTGGCAACCGTTGGCTTGAGCGAACTTGCCACTTTTGGTGTAACGTTGAAAGTTCAAAAAATTTTGTGGTTTTAAAATGCCTCAATTTTAATTAGTTGTGAGAAATATGTATACTAAAACACATTTAAAAAGCAGCCATACAGTTCCGTCTTTGTCATTTACATCTTATTTGAAGGTGTAAAATATAATTAAATACACACAGAAATAAAGTGCCAATCGCATTGAAAAGTGTATTTTATTAGAAACAACTTATAAATTCAGTTAGTACAACGATATTTATATTAGATTTTTAAATATTTTGGGTGTTTTAACTAAAGTTCAGTTGAATTAAACGAAATTTGTAGGGAAAACTAATGCTTAGCTGTACCAACTGACAGAAATTCGTTATAACCGAATTTGAGTCGTAGTAAACGGATTTCAGTTGGCAAATAGCTAAATTTGTCTCTGTGTGTATAAAAAAAGAATGTTTCCAATTGGTTTTCATATTGATAAAAACTTTGGCAAAAAAGCCCTATTTTGTTTGACTTGCAACGAAATAGTGCTTTTCTGGTATAAGAGTAGTTACAATTTCTTGCACGATGGGTTTTACAAAAATGGCAGTGGTTGCCAGTACTATTTTGTTTTTTTTTGTACGGTTGGCAATTTCTACTTGGGTATCAACTATATTAGAAGGTTTCATTTCCATGCCACTTAATAAGGTTTAAATTAAAAATTTGTAAAGCATTCTATGGTATTTCTGCGGGTCGTAATTTATTAAAAAAAATTACAAATTTTTAGAAGAAGAATTCGCTTATGGAAACATATTGATTAAATATTGCAGACACTCCAAAAAGTACATATTCAAAGTTTTGCTCTAAAGGCTTGATTATAAAAAAATTACCTACAATTCTTAAAAAAACCAACCAAAATGAAGAAGCAACCTAACTTTAGGGTTTTTTCATAAAGAAACTTCAATTTGAAATTTGAATAAGGTGGACAAAAAAAAAAGATGCCGTTAGACAATAAATATGGGCTGCCAGAAAAAATCTCGAAAAAAAGTTTTGTTAAGATGTCACAGGTCAAAATTAAAGTTTCAAAGTTTTCAGCTAGAATGGGGAGCTATTTTATTTTTAAAACGCTGTCGGTACTCAACCAAGATTTTTTTTTTGTAAATTTTTTTTAATCTAAAATTGTACACTAATTGTTTTTAATTTGTGTGTTTAAAACATAAATTATTTTTGTTCCTTATAATTATTTTTAACGCCTGACTAGTGCAAACATGTGAAGAATTAATGTCACGTATACATCTTTTAAAGTGATATCAATATTTACTGACGAAACTACCCCGCCTAATGGTTAATATCAACGCTTCACCATCTTAAATGGTATTGAGCTTTAATACACGAAATAATAAGTTAATGTTTTTAATCTTATTAATATTATTCATTTAAACAAGCTGAATGGCAAAAACACTTATGCTTTTTTTGTCGATTTTTCTTGCGCTTTTGATATGATTCCCAGGAATTCCTTGTTCTATAAACTATCATTATTGGGATTGTCATCAAAAATAATACGAATACTTTAACACTCTTATGAAAACACTTCTAGTCAAATATTTTACGGAAACTCGTACTCCAGCTCATTTAAAGACCTTTAAGAGCTTCATCAGTCGGGTTGTGCACACTTTGTAATTTAGACGCAACGGAAAACACTTTTCATTTTATTGGTATCTGCCCTATTTATAAAGGTTTTGGACTACAATATTTCAATAAAAGTAATCTGAATTTAACCGAAGTGCTAAACATACTCAATGGACAAACTTGTCACTATAATACTCTTGTAAATTATTTGGATATTTGTTTAAAATACAGAAAATTAATATTAAATGAATTTGCATAGTTCCTGTTTTAAACCCTAATTAAAAAAGTTTAATATACATGTAGTATATATACAAATCTTTGTACATATGTTTAAAAAAAAAAAATATTTCATGAATTTCATAACAGCCTTTATTTTGCCAATCTGGCTAACAACTAATAAGTTATGCCACTTATAGATAATTAATCATATTTATTCTAAAATTTAATGAATTTCTTTTAAACATATTTTTATATCTATTAAATAAAGAAAAAAAAAATAATAAGTTTTCCCAAATATACTAACTTTGTATTATTTTTTTGAAACCCAAAAAAAAAAAAAAAAAAAGACAAAAACATGTTCAATCTCGACCACTTGTGAAGTACAAGTATAAAATTTTTTAACATGAGAGATGATCAGTAACTGCATAACTGTGGAAAGGAATATTTTAATTACTCTTTTAAAAATAGAGAACATCTGGATCCCCCTTCTACACAACTTGTTATATTATTATATTTGAATAAAAAAACGGAAAGAAATAATAAGTATGACATATTAAGTATAATGCATTTTTGGGCGTATATTATGAATGTGTCATCCAAAAAATCATACAAAAAAGTGGTCAACCTTGATCAGAAAGCTTTCATATATTTAACGCTGTCAATATAAGTAGAATGGTCTTTTATGTGAGACACAAGTTTTGTTAATAAATGAAATTTATTAAGCTAAATAATAGCGAAAAAACTAAAAACAAAATTTAAGTTCAAGTCCAAGGATATCTGTTATTTACTAAAATAAAAAACAAAATCATATATGATGAAAACCCTTGGCACACTAAAAAACAAAAAATTCGTGGAGTTATCAAAAAAGTTAATTGAGGATTCTTTCACAAAAACTGCTAATGTCTGCAAAATGATTTGCTGAACATCAGTGAGCTGATTTTTAGGAACAAATTAGTTGTTTATTCAAATTCTTTGCTTCCACTTAGTTCAACGCAAATTAAAATTGGCTTTGTTGAAATCAACAAAGTATTTTGCTGGAGCTTAGCAGATTAAAAAAAAACTGAAAAACTTAGTATAAAATTTTTAATTTATTTTGCTGAAATTTAAATCTGATTTTTTTGTGATTGTTTTAAATACATATAAAAATGTCAGGACTTCTTCATCGTTAAAATAATGCAACTGAAATTAAATAAAAAAATCTGGAAATGAACAAAATATTTTATTAATAACTTAAAAAAAAAGTCATAATAATTCCCAATTTTTATGTATATACTATATGCATATATATACGGCACAAATTTACATTTTTCAGTGGAAGATAATTTTAAAATACAAAAATGAAATACTCAAAATATCGTTAAATACCATGAAAAGCCTATATCTTAAAAAAAAAAACTACCTGTGACTGGCATTTATTGTTTTGTACAGTCCGTGGCTTATATTTTCTTTGTGCCTGCATCCTAAATTTATCAAAAAATTATTTTGTGCAGCAGCACCAAAGCGTATTTTATTTTGTTTTTCTGCATCTTCAATTTTGAAATTTATCAAAATATCATTCATTTATTATTTTAAGAAATTAGTTTATTTTATTTATTGTTTTATTTATATTTTTTAATATTCACAAATTGTATGTGCCCATGTGTGCCTTTGTTCGATGTATAATATACAAAAACAAAAAACATTAAATGAACGGAATCAATCTCGTTTGCATTTTCTGAAAGAATTTGTCTCTACTTCGTCCACACAAGATGCGATATCTACATCTAGTATTTTACTTGTTCTCCATGCTTTTAATGTACTTATAAGTACAATTTTGGCAGCAAAGTAAACTAGTTAAACATTTGTTCAAAATTAGTTTTTTAGTAAAAGCTTTTAAATAAAATTTTAGCTGAAAACGAGATGTCAGAAAAGAAAATTACTGAAAGTTAGTTAACTATTTCAAATAGACGTTTAACAAAATTTTAACTAATTTTTTTTTAGTTGTACGTAGATTGTATATAACAAGTTGAAGTTTTCAATGTCATAATTTTCTGGTAATTAGAAAAATACCACAAAAAATAACTTTTTTTTTAATCTTTGAAAAACACGGAAGTTAGTTAAATTTTTATGATCTCTAAATAGTATTCTCGGATAACTTTAGAACTGATACCTGTTTAAAAAGTTTGAATTAATTAAAATGCGATTGGGAAATTTTTTTTTGCAAATCTACTAAAAATTAGTTAAAAATGATGTTGCAGAAAAAACTGCTAAATTTAGCAGATTTTTTTCTATAACTTAGTAAGATGAAAATAGCAAAAATTTAATCTACGAATATTTAGTTGTATTTGAGCTAAATATTAGCTAATTGAAAGTAAGAAATTAAGCTCCTAAAATCTGCAAAAAAATTCTAAAAAGTAGACAAAAAAATAATATAAAAAATTTTATAGTTTTTTAATTTTTTGTGAAAGCTTTTGTAAATTTCAATTTTCAATTACCTAAAACTCAACATGAATTATACAAATTTTGTTAAATTTACATTTTCATTTTTGCTCTTCTAATTGTGGCAGTTTTTTCTGCAACGTAATTTTTGCCTAATTTTAAATACCTGTTCCTTCTATTTTTTCAGATGTATTTCTATGAATGTGGTCTCTATTAATATTTAGAAACCTTTCGATATCCGCGGACCGCGCCCGACATCATTTTTTTCAATTAATAGAGTTCACTAAATATATGTTAATAATGTTGCAAAATTAACTATCTAAATATTAAGCTCTTTGAATACTATTCTTATGAAACAAATCTCATTTAATGGTAATCACCTATTATATTGATTTTTATTTATTATTCAACTGCGGTATTATTATTTGAATTTTCTTATCATTAAAATCTAGTGTAAAAAGCATTACCGAATTATTAGTTTAAGTTGGAGAAATTATGCTTTTTTCGAACAGAAACAACTTTTTGCTATCCCCGAATTATCGGAACTTCTGGCGAATGTTTGCCCATTTTATAACACTCATCGATCCCGTCCAAATTTTTTGACGAACTTTTGTAGAAAGATGTAATGGTGTCTCAGCAAGCTTTTTCTGCATTTTTTGTACACTTATTGTGCCACCTTGCAGTGGCATTCCCAGTTAAAATTCAAATTTTGACGCATGTAACTAACGGGTTAAAATTTTTGCAAATTATTATTTTCGTTTATTGGTATATTATAATTTTCTTTTATTGTGCAACACACAATGTGATCTATCGAACCTTGACAATTTTTGAGAATTTTTTGAAAATATTGGTGTTTTAAGTCATATTTTAAAAATTGTAATACAGCAGTGCTGTCAAATCAATTTAAGAATTTTTTTGTTTGTTGGAAGAAAATAAAAACTTTTCACATTAAAAAAGAAAATGGAGTAATTTTCTATATATTAAAGTTTTTGCAAATATGGAAAATTTCTGATCCTTTCTTTTACTGTACAACAAATTTTTCTCATTCAAATTTTTTTTCCAAACGTCCCTAACCAAACCAGCTAATAGCTTTTCTAACACCGGTCTTCTTTCTAAAAATAAGATTTTTTCAAAAAAGTGCCATAAAAATTTTCAAAAATTGAATTTTGTAATTAATTATATGGCAACTATGGAACAATAGCTTTTGAATTTTTACATTTATTTTTATAGTAAAAGCCTCAGACTGTGGCATGCTTTTTACTGATTTATTATGCCTACCACCTATCCAATAATCGGAACTTAAAATTGGTTGGTGCCTTAAAGCAACGGCAGTGGAAAATAAGTTTAAAAAACCAAAAGTTAAAAAGACAGAATTTTAGTACCGTAGTTATTCCAAAAAATTATTAATATTTTTACGTACGTACATATGGGCTACCCCTTCAGACAACGATTAAGAGTAAATGCATTGCACACATTAATTTTTTTTTTTTCGATAAATATGAATAATTTTAATTTATCCTTAAAAGCTTTTAAATCATTAAAGGTTATTAATGTGTTTAGTATGCAAATGTATAATTTTAATAGAATGTACTCTTGGGTAATTCATGAAATTCGATAAATACAATTAACGGTTTTTATATACTTTTTTTTTGCTTTATAATGTTTTGTTTAGTATTGATGAAATAAAGTCAAAACAACAATTAAAGTATCCAGTACGGGTTATAAAAAAAAACATAAAATAATCAAATTAATACAATCATAGAAAAAAGTTATTTGAAAAATATATAAAGCCCTTAGTAATTCAACTTTGGTAGGTTTGATTTTATATTGTCATATACGTAACAAATTTAGAAACATTTATGCAAATGCTTTTTCTACAACTAAAATCAAAACTATAAAAAATATTGAAGAGTTTTTTACAAATTCACAAAGTTTAAAGATTTCTTCTGAATTCAGGAACTGTAATAGGTGGTTTTTGTGTTTATAAAGTACTTTATAATGTTTAAAAAAACTGTGGTTTGACCTTTGAAAAAAAAGTCTTGAAAGTAATTGTTTTTTCAAGCTTTAATTATTTAAAAAAAGGATTTCTTCCTTTAAAGTGAAATAACAAGTTCCCATCCCCAGAAAATAAAAATCCATATATTTATCATACGAAAGAAGATTTGATAAGCTTTACAATGAGATATAATTTTTCCTGAACTTATATTTAATTCTGGAGCTAATTGAAACTTAAAAAATTTAGCTTAAGCTTTGTCACTTCTAAAGCGGCAGTGACAAGGCATAAGCTCACGTATCCCAATCATTATTAAATATGTTATGAAAATTTTGATTGACCGCTTAGATATTTTTCGTTTTCGTTGGAAAATAGTTTGTAAAGCATCTAGATACAGAATCCGCTTTCAGATTGAAGTAACACGCAAATATTATTTAAATCGACTCAGGCACTCCGTGAATGGATATACCTTTCCAATTTTCACCCCGCTCAATTTTCAAATAGTTCTGTCAAGGGGATGGAAGAATGACCTTGTAAAATTTGTATTTGTTGGCTTTTGTAACCCAATTTTTATTACGTTCCGGGTGAAAATTTAAAAATACATTAACAGTAATTTAGGACATACAAGGGGTTTGGGAAGCACTTAACACGGGATGAGGAGTTTAGACTGGCCGTTAAGGGGGATATTTTTGCATATTATAACACTTTTTTACCATTCTCCTGACCAAAATTTCCAAAAGTAATATCTCAATTAGTTCTATCATATTTGAATATACAGATATATTTAATTTCGGCTTTCAGTCAAAGAAGATTTGGCCGGCCATTTAAGATGAGATTTTAACATCTACCAAAAATACCGTCTAAGCGGATGTCTAGGCTGAATCTACAAAGGTTTGAAATTTTTTTATTGAAAAAAAAAATCATCGCGTTTAGTCTCTGCTCAAACATTGTTTCACAAGAGTTATTTTTTTCGCGAAAAGGATAACGAAATTGAAAAATTGTATTTTATTCGCGTATATATCAAAAAACCCATATTGCATTTTAATGAAATTTAGGGGAAACTAGACACACTTGATCCCCAAAAAGGAGAAGGCATTTATCTCCTAAACTGTTCAATATTTTTTCTTGGTGTAAATGTTTTTTTTAAAGTTTTTCAAAATATCTAATTAGTATTAAAGATGGAACAAGTGTCTAAAAGTGCAGTACACTTGATCCCTGTGTATTAGACACTTGTTCATGAGGATCAAGTGTGTTCACAAAATTGGTTTCATCCTAGGAATCAAATCCATAAAGTAAACAAAACACTTTGAAATTGAACAAAATATGATTTTATTCAATCAACATAGAAGAACAATTTATTTCGATATTAATTAAAGTAAAAATTGAATTTAAAAATACTTCAAAGTTTTTTTTATATTTTTTTTTATTTAAAAATATTAAATTAATAGTTTTTGGTAAGGGGAAAATACAGACTGCGGAGGGGCTCCATATATCAAACGATTTTGTCATTTTTTAGTTATTGAGATATTAGGGGCTGATCAAGTGCTCCAAGGGATCAAGTGTGTCTAGTTTCCCCTAATTTAACAATTTACTCAAAGTATCACTTACAACATATACAAATTTTAAGCTGGGAATCGAAGAGGTTCAAAAAAAACGGAATTTTTCCGAAATATATTAAATATCAAAATATTTAATATAAAATTATGTATATTCACGTAGTACACTTCGACAATTTCATTGGAAAATCCATACACATATTAAAAAGGAGACCACATGTAACTAAAATGCTTGAGTCTATGAAGAAATGAATTCATGAGTAACATGTTCAAGGAAAAATTTCTCTGGACTTCAGTTGGAATATTGTTTCAAAGAAGAATATTACAAACTTTAAAAATTCGTGGTAGTTATTGATATTTTTAATGTTAATATTTTATATTTGTTTGTACATGGTATTTATAATGTTAATATTTTTGTAGTATGTACTACTTATTTATTTTTATGAATAATAAAAAAAATAATTGAGCATATTTGGGAACAATGTTTTAATAAATTCAATAATAATTAAAAAAAAATCGGTCAAATGTACTGAATATGCTATTCTAACATGGTAGACGTAACCGAATAATGTTTGTAATGTTAATGTTAATTACAACCGAATTCGTTGCCAAACGAATTTAGGTAGTTACAACGAATCTGTTCTCTGTGTGTGGAAAGCTCAATTTTGAGATAAACTTATATCTATATCAAATGAGATCTGATTTGTGTATGAGATTTAACTTGTTTTTTTACTGAGTATATTATATTTTACAAAACTTATATAAGATTATGTAATATTATTTTTACTCGGGCTCTGTAAATTTAGTCCGTCTTAAACATTCACTCTAAATACCTAACTCAGTACTTAATAAATGTTGTTTTGTAAAAACATACGAAAAAAAATTTTTGCGATTACAATTTTAAAACGTTCTTTTGACTGATTCAAATATAATTGTGAATGTCAGATGCAAAAAATAAACATACATATCAAAAAATGTACCCAAATAAGAAAATGTTAGTTTCATTTGTAAACCAAAACACAACTTGAGCAAAAAAATAAAATGAAGGAAAAACATCTTGTAGGTTACAAGTATTTCTTTTTTAATTTTTTGAATTTTAAATGGCCATCAATTCATAAGGTGATGACTTTTCAACGTGAAACTTTGCATGTCCCAGTTTTTAAGTATAGTCTGCTTAACTCGGTCTATTATTTCTCTCATTTCAAGAAACCTTCAGAAATAAGAAGTATCTAATTTCATCTTCGACAGGATTCGAAATTTTTAGAAACAGCTCATATGTAAATTTGATCTTAAACCAACAAAGCGTTTACGAATTGCTGGCAATTTAAAGAAATAAATTTAAAAAAATAGAATTTTGGTATAAAAACTACATAAACTTTCCTTATTTATGCATGAATTCAACAATTGGTTTAAATTTAACAAGAGTTTATTAGAATTCCATGACAAGAAAAAACCACTGATAGTTTGAAAGTTAATTATGCGTATATTTATCATAGCAGAATCATGCCATAAAGTCGTGTCCATCGCTAATAAAAACATGGCAATATCCTTTTGCTTCGAGTGCATATAGTTCACTAACTATAACAACAAAATATCACATTGCTATGTACATAAATCAGTGGAAGAGTAAACTGATGTATGTTTGTGTGAGTGTTTCATTATAGTATAGGTTTTTATAGCTATAGTATCCTTACAAATGAAATTCTTAACATTATCATGAGTCAAGTATACAAATGTCAACTAAGTACTTGAGGCTATACTTGTGATGATATCCATAATACATATAGATAAAGATAGCTAGACAAATTGTAAAACAGGACTTTAAAAGAACTGACTCTGCATAAAAATTATGTTGAAACTTAACTTTAATCAGATGAAGATTTTTTAAAATTAATACTTTTAAGTAATTAACATTAACATAGCTTTCAGTCGCAAAAATGCTTTGGGTTTTCATTTAAATATTTATATTTAATTAAACACTAAATTCCTTTATGTCTTAACTATAAATAACACAAATGCAAGAATTTCTAGATTTTTTAGCATAATAGAACAAACAAAAGAAAATGGAAAGGAAAAAAATGTACTTCGAAAAGTAAAGATATTTAAAGAGCAGCTTCGTAAATATCCGGTCATAAAATCATTTGTGTAAAGTGCATCAATAAAAACAAGCAAACGATAGAAAAAGAAATATGAAAAAAAAAATTAAAACAAGTATAAATCCAAAAGAGAAGCAATGAAAATGAACGGAAAACAAGATGAAATTACAAGTGCAAATTTTCTGTAAGAAAATTCTTTCATTATATCATCAACCATTTCAATATTAGTGTTGGTTTGTAAGGGAAACAAGTCGTAAAGAACAACAACACTTTCCTTTCCTTGTAGAAAATATGTTTTTATGTATATATGAGGCTTTCTTAGCCAATTATCAAAAACCAAGGAAGAATCGCAAAAATATGTGTTAAGAATGGTTAGCAAATTTCAACGTGTTTTTCTTTGTAGTTTTAGAGAAAATATTTTTTGAATATTGTGTATCGCAAAATAATTATTATAAATTTAAATATGTTGAGGTTTTAAAAGCTTTCGACGCACCTTTCAAATTATGGTCTTTCAAATTCTCCTAGTTAATATTGAATTTACGTGTTTTTCATTTTATCAAAATTTGTTATAAAGGGTGTTTTTTATAGAGGTATATAACTTTGAAATGGAATAAAACAAAGATGAATTTTTTAAGTTTATTTACATGAAATTTACTTCTGGCATATGACCGCCACGGCTGGCTCGGACGTAGTCTAATCTAGAGGTCTTATTTTCGATGACTTTTTCCAACATTTGTGCCCGTATATTGGCAATAACGCGGCGAATGTTGTCCTCTAAATGGTCAATCGTTTCCGGTTTATCGGCGTAGACTTGCGACTTCACATATCCCCACAGAAAATAGTCAAACAGCGTTAAATCGCACGATCTTGGAGGCCAATCCACGGGTCCGAAAAGTGAAACTATGCGGTTACCAAACGTTTCCTTTAATAAATCAATTGTGAACGATCTTTGCCACATGTTGCGCCGTCTTGTTGAAACCACAGCTCCTGCACAACATGGTTGTTCAATTGATGAATGAAAAAGTCAGTAATCATGGCCCTATAGCGGTCACCATTGACTGTAACGTTCTGACCAGCATCGGACCAATGATTCCACCAGCCCATAAAACACACTAAACAATCAGTTTTTGTGGATGTAACGGTGTCGCAACATACACTTGAGGATTATCCATTTAACGAAAAGTGAGCTTCAAACAAAATTCATATGTATACGTATTTCGAACAGAACCATGATTTTCAAAATAAATTTGCACGATTTGGAAGTGCTGTTCAGGCGTCAGTCTATTCATGTTGAAATGCCATACCAAACTAAACATAAATCACTTAACGGCTGACAAAATAGCCGCCAGTTAAAAAAGTGTTCTATATACCTGTATAAAAAACAACCTTTACTTTGCGTTTAGTCGCTGTTGAAAGTTGGAGTTTTTTATAAATGTGTAAGAAATAGATAATGTTTGCATTATCATAACTTTTGAATGCGTCAACAGAAAATTAGAAACATTGTGTCATTTTAAAGACCAAATTCTCTTTTTTGAACTATGTTACACAAAAATTAATTCCCTTCGCGAAAAAGATGATGAAATCGAAAAATATTTTCTTAATTTTCGAATATCTCAAAAAATATTTTTTTAATATATTTTTTTTTTTTGTTGTTAAAATATAGTTGACCTTTATTGTTGAAGTGTGATTGATTTAGTTTGGCTCGAGGTCATATAATTTAGAAAAAATAAAGACACAAAATTTGTATGTTTTAATTTTTATTATCGATATTTCTAACGGAATCTCCGTTCATCTTCAGGATAATAATTTTATGTTTTGTTAATCAAGCGCGAGTTGAAGTGTGTCTTTGCTTGTCTACTTTCTTGTTTAATCAAACTTCAAGATTTATTATTATTAATAAAAATAGAACACCTTTCTGCAAATGTTTTTTTTTTTTGTTTAAAAGCGTAAATGATTCTGAAAACTTAAAAGAAAAAATCAGACCAATCTGATAAAACTAAGAAAGTTACAGACATTTTAGTTAGGCACAAAAGTAGAGATTGCCAAAGAAACAATGTTTTTTTTTTTAAGTCTAACGGCTTGCTTTTACAATACGAGTATAATTTCAGATGAACGTGTGGCACCCAAACGAATACGTAAGGAAATGAGTTTTTATAATTCGTTCGTCTGACTTACGTTTGAGTACGTAAAGCTTTGTATTATGTCAAACAGTAGAGATTGCCATGATATTCTTTTTCTGTTTTTTGTAGCTTTTTTCATATACAAATAACTCATTTTTCGTTGGTAGATGGCAACCCAACCCTGTAAATGAAATATAAACAAAAACAGCTGATTGTTGATTGAAAAAAAATTTATTTGTTTTGTTTAGAAATCAATAAAAGTGGTGGTAAAAATAGAATTTGTATAAAAAAAAAACAAAAACATTTACAAATAAAAATGAAAATGAAAATAAATATAAATGAAAATAAAAATCAAAATGCTTATTCTTTTTTTATTAAAATTTTTTGTTAAAAAGTATTTTTTTTAAATATTAAATTGTGTTGCCTTTTTTCTTTGACGAATACTTTTTTGTGAACGTCTGTTTTTGACGTTTGTGATGTTTCAAATCGCAATGTGGAAACCAAAAAAAAAAGAGACGAAAACGACAACTCTTACGTTTTTACTCAACTCAAAGTGACATTTGTGATACAGAACCCCAAAATGAATTTCTTCACTCATTTACACGAATTTTTTGAGTGACACGTCTTACAAAAACAGACCGTAAGTAAAAAATCAGTTAGTATTTTGAGTTCTCATAATTAATACTCAAATAAAACAAAATAAAAAATTTAAAAATCAATTAGCATACTTTTTTTAATAATCTATTGAATTTATGATGTTTTTAAACAGCCAACAAAAAAAGTAGTATTTCTAAACTCCACTTGATATATCCCAGCAGAAAAAAGTGCTTACCCAGAAGCGCTTTCGGAAGGCATTACTTAATTACGAAGCGCTTCCAAAGCAAATCCAGAATTCATGATTTTTGTTCGTGATGTCCCACTTAGTATGTCCCTCTTTTAAGCAGGTGAAAAGTGCTTCTTTCATATGCTGTTAGAAGCAATAAATTCATGCCTTCTTAGGCAATACGATGCGCTTTTTTTAGTATGTTGAGAACATTAATATTTCATGGTATGCATTGTTTATTGCTTCATTGTAAGCATTACTCGCTGCTTCAAAGAAGGCATTTCGGGAAGCTCAACAGAATGCCTTCCGTAATTGCTTTGTTGTATGCCAGGCTGTGATGAAGCGCTATTTTGGAAGCGTAGTTACTGCTTACCAAATACAGGTTATTTTTTGGTGGGATGTACTTCAATGTTTTTTTTTTTCAAAATTAATTGTTTTTTTGTTATTTTAAATATTTTCAAATATTAAAATCAAAAAATCTAATGACCTGTTCCACGATCTCGAACGAAACCCTAGGCGAACGCAAGCTAGTCACTCGAATTCGAATCAATTTGGGTTTCTCTATTTCGAAAGCTATCGTTCGCCTATACTTTTGTGTTTACCGATTTAAAAATCATAGTGTTTCCAGACCGGATATTTTAAACTTTTATTGCAATTTCCTTTAAAAGTACCAAAAATACTACTAGATTGCTTGAAGATAAATACAACATTACTTAACAGTGATCAACTGTATATGACAAATAAATAAATAAAACAAATAAATAAAACAAAAGAAAAATTAATAAATCAAAAGAAGAAAATCAAAAAATTACACCAGCGATTTTAGCTGTTCCATTGTGGATTTCATTAAGAAATTTAAAGTTCTTAAAAAACTACAAATATTCGTGTTATTTTATTCTTACCTTTTGTTATCCATTCTTTTTTTTTTTAAATATTTCTAATTTTTTATTATATCATTCATTCCAGCAAAGAATATTGAAAAATGATGATTTTTCTTTTAGGTTCTCCGATTTTTTTTATATTTTGTACATGAATACTCCATTGTCCCACTTGCACATAGCCTTTCTCGAAATTTGTAAAAACTCGCGATTTTATGCACGTTTTTAATTTTCATAAATTTGATAAAAATGCTAAAAGTGCTTCACTTTGAACTGCCATAACTTTTTAATTGTATATCGCATGTTATTAATTTGAACGATATTTGGAATATGCATTTGTCTACTTTATAACTGGAGGTTTTAAACAAAATTATTGTTAAAAAAGTGCATACGTAACGCAAATACAGTTTTCTAATGCATTTTTCAAAACTTTCTCACCCTACGATTTTCAAAAAAAAAAAAGTTTACTAAAATATGGAATCTTACCTAAATACACAAATACTGATTTTTATGGGACAAACATGTCTTCTATTTGTAATGACTTTTAAACAAAGTTTATTCTTTTATTCTAAAATATGGAAATATTTTTATACATTTTTGTATCGTTTTTTTAAATTTTTTTTGTATTTTTTATATGACTTCACCTAGTTAAATGTTCGATATGATGTCAAAAAAGTTATTTTGGATTCAAAAATAAAAATATAACGTACTTAGATTATTTGCCGTACAACAACCCAGCCAAAACTTCTATTCCCAAAAACTATTTAAAAGATTCGTTACTCATATTTTTTAATTGCCAATAAGAATACTAGTACGATTAAAGAATAAATTACAAGTTTTATTTGAATCGTTTTTCTGTTTTTTGTTCTTTCAATATTTTTTTAATAAATGATAATAAAGCTCTTCAAACAAGTTATTAAATGAGTTCGTATTTTAAATTTATCACACAAAACATGAAATACAAGAATGTATAAAAATATTTCCATTTTATAGAATAAAAAAAAAATAATTTTTTTTTTTTAAATCATTAAAAATAAAAGACATGTTTGTTCCATAAAAATCAGTATTTGTATATTTAGCTAATATTTCATATTTTAGTAAACTTTTTTTTTGAAAATCGTAGGGGCAGAAAGTTTTGAAAAATGCATTAGAAAACTGAATTTGCATTAAGTATGCATTTTTTCTAGCAATCATTTTGTTTAAAAAATCCAGTTATAAAGTAGACAAGTGCATCTTCCAAATATCGTTTAAATTAATAACATGCGATATACAATTAAAAAGCTATGGCACTTCAAAGTGAAGTGCTTTTAGCATTTTTTTGATATTTATGAGAACTAAAAACGTGCATAAAATCACGAGTTTTTACAAATTTGGAGATCTGAAAAAGGAAATGTACAAATGGGAGCATAGAGTATTCATGTACAAAAAATAAACAAAATCATAGGACCCGTGTTCAGATTTTTTGCGTTTTCTAATGAAATTAATGATATATTTTTTTGAAAATATTTTGTTACTCGAAATCAAAAAAGCAAGTGACTGGTTTTGACATTTACGTTCGCACTGTTGACAACTCGTTCGAAATAGAGAAACCAAATTTTGTGTGAAAACTGTTACGTTTTCATTGTTCGCATATAAATTTAGTTAGAGAAACCCAAATAAAATTGTCTTTCATTCTTTCGAAATCGAGAAACAGGCCATAATACTTAACTTTAGAAATTAATTTTGGCAGTTATTGTAGTAAAACTTAGAAAATGAATTTTTTATTATTACAAAATACATTAAAAATTTAGCGATTTTAGCGACACCTAGTGACAACAAAATGAGCTACATCACAATGGATATTTTTTATAAGATAAGGTTATTTAATTTTTTCGTTAAAAACGAAGACACATTTTTCGATTTTTGTCAATGGAAAAGTTGTACCATTTCTTTTTAGTATCATGTATGACAACAAACGCTGTTAGTTTGGCATTGCTGCGATAAATTTTCTTAAACTGGTCAGTTCGGTTAGAAAGCAACATATATGAGTTAACTGCTATTAAGCTAGCATGTTTTCTATTTAAAAAAAATGTAAATGTCGTAAAAGAATAGTACATTGTGCTCTAACATTATTTGCTATTCAAGTGCCATTTTTTGGAAATGTTAAAATCAAATGTAAGTATGTAATAATAAAAATAAGTACATACTATCTTAAGCTCTATTTACAAACGTTTTTGTTCCCACTTTCCCAGAAAGCAATTTAAATATTTTTAAAGTCTAGAGATACCGCTAAGAAATACACCAAAAAATATGTTTCTTATTTAAAAATATAAAAAAACAAAAACTGGTTTAAAGGCCCGATACTTCGTTACCGGTAGGTATGAATACCGAAATATATTTAAAATAAAACTAAATTCTTTTTCATAAGAACTTTTTCGGTTAATTTTTAATTCTTTTATTGTATGTTTCAATTTCAAGCCTATGAGCTTTGTAGAGGTCATTGAACTTTTTATCTTTGAAATGCTATTTTGTTAGAAATTAAAATTCAGATTTCCAACTTATGAGCTTTGTAGAGATCATTAAACTTTTTATCTTTGAAACCCTATTATATCAAAAATTAAAATTTAGTATCTTTGAATCTTCATAAGCACTCATATTTTAAGTTTCAGACATTTTGGCAAGACTTTAAGGATGTGACTTTGCATTTTTGTCTCCATCTTTAAAAATTTTCAAGTCCCTGTATTACTTTAGCGATTTGTGCAGGTTAAAGGGAAGACTTTTGAACCTCAATTTTTTGTACGATCTTCGCGAAAATTAAAAAAATACCTTATCTCTGAATAAACACATACACATTATTAAAACTTAGTTTTCTCGAAGGAATATTCAATATTCCCGTCTAAGTAGATACTCAGTAAAACGCTGCTTATATGCAAGCAGGTTTGTAAGAGAGTAAGCCGAGAAGAATCTCTTACAAACCTGCTTACATATGCCATGATTTTTATATGGTGAATTCCCACTTGGATTTTAGCGCTTATAAAAAGCAGTGATTTCATGTTTTTAGTAAAATCATATTTCATGTCTACATTATTACGATTAAAAGTAATAATATAAATATACATAATAATTTATTCTACATAAAATTTTACAGATAATAATTGTTTGTTGTTAAAATTTTTGACATATAATATAATTATTTTATTTTTTTTATCGGAATTCACTCTGGAAAATTTTTACAGATCGTTTATAATAAAAGATATGGAACTTTCTGCATTACAACCTGCATTCTTGTTAGGGAAAACAGTAAGATCAAAATTTTTGTTTGCTTATTTTTATACGATAATTATTCGTTTCTATTGCTGCTTCTAAATATTATGTTATAGTTAGCACTTACATCAGCGCATTTGTTTCATCCTTCTTCAAAAAACACGAAAAATTTTTACAGGGTAACTACACGAGAGGAGAAACCTAAGCACCGTACTTCAAATTCATAATTTTAGAAGGTTGTCCATCAATAGATAATAGTGAAACTTTTCATAAATATAATGAAATTGATTTTGTTTTTTTGAAATGTTTCATAAATACTATGAAACGTTACATTTAGCAAAAATTGATGAAACATGTCATAAATATGATGATGATTTTCCTTTGAGTGCAAATATTTTTAAAAATCCAGTCTAAGTGGATGCCTAAACGGTATGAGGAACGAACATACCAAATTTCAAGTTTCGTTAAATAGCCGCCAAATGGAAACCATTCATTCCCCTCTTCTTCGAAATTTCTGAAGATGGAGTTTAGGCTGGCCTAGGAAACGCACATAACAAATTTTAAACTCCCCGCTTAAGTGGTTTGGCGAGGCCGTCACTGGGGTACTTTTCCCACTTTTAACACCTTGTTTACCACTTTTCTGGCCAAAGCTCCAAAAAGTATTATATCAGTGAGTAAAGTCGTATTCAAAGGAACAGATGAGAAGGAGAAAGTTTTCAAAAATCCAGTTTGATTGGGTGCATACGCGGAGTTAGAAACGTAGATACCAAATTTTAAATTCTTCGTATTAGTGGTTTGGACAGCCGCGAAGAAGGTGACTTTTCTTTTTTGGGCTTTTAAAAGCTTCGTCTAATTTAAATTTCTCGCTTTAGCTATTTGTTTGCCTAAGCCACCAAGGGAGCAAGCTTTCTTTTCTACACCCCTCTCCCTTGAAATTTAACTTTTAACTCCCTTACCATTCCACTTAGGAGAACATTTTTTCTCTTTTATCCCCTCTCTCTAGGGTGCGCAAAAATGTCAACTTTCGATTTTATACTGTCACTCCCCCTAGAAGTATTCGGTTTAGTATCAAAATACAATATGCAAAAAAATATGCTGATCGCTTAAGGGGAAATGGGGCTTCAAACGCCTTGAAAATAGGGAAATATCTCAAATATGACCATTAGTAGAAAAAAAAAAATTTTTCTTTGTTATTTAATTTCGCAAAAAAAAATTTTTTGTACTAAATTCGATGACAAAATTTTTGTACTAAGTGCGTTGACAACTATTCACAAAAAAAATATTAGCTTGCCAGGACTTCGTTAACCTATTTTAACTTACGAAACAAAAATGGGCAGTTATTTGTAGGGGACCCAAAATCAATATTTTTACATATTTGAAAATTTTATTAAAGACAATTTTTTATGTATATCGTAAAGATAAAAAATGTGAAATATTATAAATATCCGTTCGCTAGTTTTTTTTTACAGCGAATTGAATTTAGAGGATTTCAAGGAAATTTGATTATAAATTTTAGTTAGTAAATAATTTTTATAGTTCAGCTTTAACCCATGTAAAATCCGGGAAAATTATGTCCCACTTTGGTAATATTACCCTTTATGCTATTTATTTTTTTTTAATCATGAAATTATTAAATGGAAAAAGTTTTAGCCATTCATCGTGTATGCACTGAAAGAATTGAAGACTTTTTATGAAGTTTTTGTATATTTAATGAAGCTTTTCATAAATATGATGAAATATTTTTTGATTGTATCAAGCACATAAAAATATTAAGCATTTATATAACATTGCATTATGTCGATATTATTTTCTTTTTGTGTACAATATTCCCTTTTACGCTAAATGTACGTAAATGTGTATAAATTATGTAAATAACATTTTTAAAAACAATACTCGTTTTATAATAATAACGTTTAGTATTGTTACATTTTTCTTTAACAAATTGCATCTAGCATAGGAAAGTTTTCATTGTATTGTCACCCAAATATTGTTTTTTCACATGTAAATTTAAATAAACTTGAACTAAAACATTTCTTTTTACAGATTAATTTTATTATAGAGCAATTCCATATGAAAACGATCAAAATTGGCAAATTTTTGGACGACCCCTCTCCGATTTTAAAATAAATAGTCTCAATCGATTGCCCAGCAAAAAATAATGTACCTACATATTTTTTTTTTTTATAGTGACTGGTTTAGTGGTGGTGTGCACCACTATCATGTGACAAAATTGAAGAATTCTTCATAAGGGACCTCATTGAAAGTTGTTTTAAAAAAAACTACTAAAGCCATCGCAACGAGTGATAGCTCGTTGGAAAGGTATTGAATCAGGCTTTAATTGAAAAATAAAATTTTCCTAATTTTTCTTGTTAAATAATTAAAAATAATTCAATTATAAAAAATATAAAAACAATGAGAACAAGGTGGTCTCTTAAATGCTCTTCTCCTGTCCAAACAAGGAGTCGGGGCCCATTTTTTTATTGCTGATTCTTAAAGCAAAAATTATGAGGAATCCAAAAAAAATAAAATTAGCCGGAAAATTTAGGAGCTTCTGTGGAAAATCGGAAAATTTAATTTTCATGGGAAAATTTAATTTTCATGGGAAAAAAGGTAAATTTCTGAGAAAAATTAGGAAAATTTTATTTTTCAATTAAAGCCTGATTCAATACCTTTCCAACGAGCTACTATCGTTGCGATCGCTTTAGTAGTTTTTAACTAAAACAACTTTCAATGAGGTCCCTTATGAAGAATTCTTCAATTTTGTCACATGACAGTGGTGCACACCACCACTAAACCAGTCACTATAAAAAAAAAAAAAATATGTAGGTACATTATTTTTTGCTGGGCAATCGATTGAGACTATTTATTTTAAAATCGGAGAGGGGTCGTCCAAAAGGTGATCGCTTTCATATGGAATTGCTCTATATTTAAAAAAATATATTAGCCGTCATACAAAGGGGAATATTTGCGTTGTGGGTTATCTTCGACCCGGGCTCACAGGGGTTAAAGATGTCCTGTAAAAATGATTTACTAATTAAAATTTATGATCCAACTAAATCAGTTGCAAGCGAATTTCGTCAATTTTGTTTAAAACGTAGTTATAAGTTCAAAAATAAATAATATACAGAAAAAATTAAATTTCCTTGAAATCCGCTAAATTCAAATCGCTATAAAAAAAATAAACTAACGAACTGATATTTATAATATTTTACATTTTTTATCTTTACGATATATAAAAAACTAGTATTTAACTAGTATATAGTATATATATATAAAACTAGTGGAGAGCGATTTTAATTTTTAGAAATTGTCTTTAATAAAATATTCAAATATGTAAAAATATTGTTTATGGGTACCCTTACAAATAACTGCCCTTTTTCGTATCGTAAGTTAAAAAAGGTTAACAATGTCCTGGAAACCTAATATTTTTTTTTTTGATTAATTGTCATCGAACTTAGTACAAAAAGATGAGATATTTCCCTATTTTGAAGGCGTTTGAGGCTCCATAATTTTTGCATAGTGTATTTTGATATAAACGAATATTTCTGGGAAGAGTGCCGATCTCTAGCATGATATTTTTTTTACCCATACAACTTTGTGGCACCATAATATATACATTAGGGTGTCCCATTCAAAAAAAAATGTTGGGGATCATTCTTAATTTGAATACTCATAAGGCTAAGAATTTTTGAGAATTTTTTCAGATTTTTCGGAGGTGGTTTAGAGGTCGCGCAAATCGATTTTTTACCAAAAATCGAGCTTTTTGGGCTTTTTTTGAATTTTGCTTGAAAATTGGTAAAAAATCGATATTTCTTCAGCTTCTGAGTCAATATTCTTAAAGAAAATTTTCCGATCTTTAATTTTATGTGCATAAATAATAAGTTTCGGCAATGATTTTTCACATTTTGACAATTTAATAACGATTTTTCGTAAATTTTCAACAAATATGGAAAAGAATGCTTTATAACTTTTAAAATTTGTATAAAGACTAAAAAAACTAATGATGCAGTTTAATAGATTATTAAGTTTTAAATTAATTAGCAGAAAAAAAATGAGTTTTCTCTCACCGATCTCGAGTTATACCCTTTTATAGCTTTGTACACATTGTATGAAATGTATAATACTATAAGGTGTGAACTAGGTTTGCATTGGTTTAAACTTTAAATAATTGGATTTACAAAATGTTTTTACAAATAAAATAATAGTTACTTACCACTCATACATAACAATTATATTAAAAACAAAGAAAAATAGATTTGTTATAAATCATTTATTAGAGTTCTTGCGATGCTGCTCTACCACCTGCAGTAAACTCTGAAATAACTATTAGCCAAGGCCACACCACGTTCTGCGACATCATTTACAACTTGCAATTGTTGAACTTTGTGTTTTGCTTCCTGAAATGATTTGTTGTTTTCCCATTTTTCTGGATCCGTTTGTAAAAAATCAGTAGAAATGTTGCAGGCTTCAAAAAAGTTAGGATGGCTTTTGTAATAAAACACTGAATTTGTAGTTCCCCTAATCCAATAAATCATGAATTTTTAGTTCGAGCCATATCAGTGCCACCTAGTGATAACGGCTTTTTGGCTACTTTTTTTGCTGTCCACAACATGACAACACTTAAAACTAAGCTTTGACATACAATAAATAAATTTTCAAATCTCATAATCTCATAATCTAAAGTTTACAACAAATCGGATGCCCAAATCTTATAGTACTAAAAATTTCATACAATGGGTGCAAAGCTTTAAAAGTGTATAACTCGAGAACGGTGAGAGAAAATTATAATGTTTTTTCTGCTAATTTATTTAAAACTTCATAGTATTTTAAACTGCATCATTAGTTTTTTTAGTCTTCATACAAATTTTAAAAGTTATAAAGCATTATTTTTCTTATTTGTTGAAAATTTACAAAAACTGTTATATAATGTATCACAATGTGCAAAATCCCTGACGAAACTTATTACTTATGTACATAAAATTAAAGATCGGAAAATTCTCTTTAAGAATATTTACTCAGAAGCCGAAAAATTACCGATTTTTTAGCAATTTTCAAGAATAATTCAATAAAAGCCCAAAAAGCTCGATTTTTGGTACAAAATCGGTTTGCGCGACCTCTAAATCACTTCCGAAAAATCTGATAAAATTCTCAAAAATACTTTACCTTATGAGTATCCAAATTAGGAAAGATCTTCCGAGAAAATCCAAATTTTTATTTTTTTTGGGACAACCTAATATACATATATATACAGTATTGGTCAAAACATTTGGAACTGAGATCGCATTTGTTGTTTTCATTGGTGTATTTTCTTCAAATCACACTTAGTTACTAAAATTTATTTTTTACATATTCTCGGTCTCAATGCCTAAGAGGTGTTCAGAAGTTATAAAAAATAATGGCTACGCTACAAAATACTGAGCGTTAAAACCATTGTTTGTATTTCCTGTTATTTACTTGAAGAGTTGCAAATGTTTTGAACACTGCACTATCGACTTATTTTGTTAAAATTACTTTTTTCTTTATTTTTAAGAAGTTATGAATATTTTTTTTGTAGTTGTAAAATAATATGCTTTAACTGAATGTAATAAAAAAAAAAACAAAATCTTATACCCCAAACCTTTTTGATCAAAAAAATTAGAATTACCTAAACCATGAATTCAGTTGCAAATGTTTTGAACACCACTGTATATACATTTTCACAATGTCCCGTTAGCTATTAACTGGGACTTTAACTAACACATTTGTCGTTGTTTTTCATATAAACTTTCAATTTAACTTAGTATAAAAAATTAAACTTTTGCCAAATTATATGGTTTTCTATCACAGTAGGCTCATCTATAATTATAATATATGTACCTAATCATTTGATGCATAAAATATTCTGTTATACCAACCGATTAAAGTCAGATTAAACGAATTTCATTTTAAAAAGCAACAACACATTTTTTTTTTATTTTTAACTGATTTAGCTTAACTAATTCAAATAGATATTTGTATTGAAGCAAACATGACGTTTTCAATACTTAAACCTTAATATATTATTTCTGAACTAAGAATTGATGAGTCTTTGATAACAAAGCAATTGTTATATTTTGTACAAAAATAAAATATAGCCTTGAAGTAAAGAAAAATAATAAATAACAATTCATTAACCGTGTGTTACATTTACATCTTTATTTTCTTATTATTTTCATACAAAACAAACAAAAATGTACAGACAAATGATTTAATAAATTACATTGTTTTTCTTTTCATTGTCGAAAAACAAAAGAACACATGACACATTTTCATGAGAATAATGACGATGACAGTGACGATGAAATCATCACGAACACATCGAACATCAAAGTCATTTTCAGTATCATTTTCTATCAGTTTTCTTTTGCTTTTTATGTTTTGATTTTATTTTTGTCGATAACATTTGTGTTTTCCTAAATGTCAATCACAAAACAGACATAGTGTTAAGATGATGGAAGGAATAATATAAACAAATTAATGAAGGATGTGAATAACAAAAGAAATTGACGGAACTGAAGAAGACAAGGTTTAGTTTAAATTAACTATTTTTTAAGACGTATGAGTGATTTTGATATCGTCTTGTTTTTTTATTCTATGGTAAACCATTAACAAGGCTATTATTATATATGACTTATTGACGAAAAATCCTTAATGATGATGGATCTTCTTAGCTTAATTTTGTAGTCGGATGTCCAATATGAAAATCTATTAGTATTTTTTGTAGAACACAAAGTTCTTTTTTTTTAAGATATACTAAAAAAAGTCCACCAAAACGGGTTAAAAATCCTAAAAACGTTGAATTGAATTTTAGCGCTATGTAAAATGTTTAATGCTGTATAACACCTTTTCTGGGAATACAGAAAAATGAATGCATTGGGTTGGTATAATAAAACACCCAAAGAATTTGGCGTTCTGTAGGTAGAGTAAAGCTAAGTGGTCCTTTAAACTTTTCAAAAGTTTTGCCAACACTGTATGAAACAAGATACAAAAAACTGTTTAAAAGTTACACTTAAGAATAAAACGTAATTGGTCTAAGTGACTTAAGTCAGGTATTGGTGTGAAACGAAAATTTGGAAATACAATTATTTAGATTTTAAAAAATTTCTACTTTTGTTTCACACCAAAACCTGAATTAAGCCATTTAAGCCACTTATGTTTCAGTCTTTAGCTTAGTTCTGTCTTAAGCAGAAGCATTTTTGTTATTAAATTATATCTCTTATCTGCATTATTGTATGTCATTTTATACATTTAAAAAAAAGACATAGAAAATGGTAGTTTTTTGGCACAAAATGTTCTGCGAATATGTTTGCTTTCAAATTTTATTAGGTAGTAGTAGTGATAATTCTTTATTTTCAAAAAAGTTTTATACAAAGATTTCTCTTAACAATTAATATACGGCTTTGACATTGCCGTTAGCCGGAAAAAGTGGCTTAAAAATATAAATTTCTAAATATGTTATATCCAATTGAATTAATAATTGAATTCATCTATCAAAGTTTTTCGATATTTTAATGCGTTGATAATATAATTTACAAGTATTTCGTAATTAAATAGTTCACCGTCTCAGATTTTTACTAAATTAATTTTATTAGGTGTTATGAAGACGAAAATTGCATCCAGTATCAGTGAATTTCTTAACACGCTGAATTTTAAATTAATGACTTCTAGTCCTCTTGGAAAACAATCCATATGTACTTCTCAGATAAACTTATTTTATTGTATGTGGAAAAAAAGTCCAAAAAATAAAATCAAATTAGGATTAATTACTTGTTCATGTACAAAACATGTTTTTATAACAAATCTAAATCTTTTGGTCGACGACGCACACTGGGGATTTCGCGGAAAAAAGTCAAATTGTCAACATAGTCTTCATGCAATATGCAGTGATATATTGCAATTTTAGACTAAATGGTACAATCAAATCAAACAGATTTACTCCGATCTGACTACCAGTTTTTTTTTTATATCCGTCTCAAACTCAGAACTTGTGTGTTTTACCGAACCAACTTAATTTAAACCTAAGAATTTAAATACGAATATTATTTTACTATCTGAGCTAACGTTTTTCTTTTTTTTGTGTATTTTTATGAACATATAACAAAAATCCCATTTTTCTCCAAACATGTGGACCTGCAATTTTATCTTTACTTTTCCTCAGTTTGAAATCACACCTAATACATTATCTTATATCTGTTTTAACATTATTAATCAATTTCAAGTGCCACCAGGTGCCACCTCTCAATTTGTTGCATTACACAGTACAACATTTTTCAGCTGATTGATTCGGGACTCAATTCTGATAAGGCCCTTTTGTTTAACATAACTCGAGAACCACTAGTCGGATTTTGCTGAAAAAAATTTACAAAAATCAAGAGTTACAATTACTTTCATCTGTTTATATAACATTTTGCTACATAAGCAACAGTTTCGCAGTTATAAATAAATGTATGAAGAAAAAAATATTTTTTGCCCAAAAAATTTTAATTTTTTATTTTTAATTCATAAAAATTCCAAAACAGTACAAAAAAGTTTCAAGTCCTATTACTTTCACGTAAAGTCGCATAACTTATGAAAACAATTAGACATAAATCATGAAAATCGATGAACGCGTTTCGCTTTTATTCACAATTAAGTGAAGGTATGCATTTCAAAAATTTGCTCGAGATATGCACAAAATTCTTTGCAAAAACATTTATGACTTTTTTTATGATTCTCAGAATTAAAAAAAAAAGAAGCAATAAACAAAAGGTTATTTGATTTTTATGATTGCGGTAGCAAAGTAATAAGCGGTAATAAATGTGCGTGGAAAATTGAAAGGAAAAAAGGAAAGTGCACTTTTTTAATTATTTGGGTTTTTTTCGTTGGCTACCTGCATGATTTTTTTACACAAATTGCACCCACATTTTTGAGTGGTCATGTTTTAGAACGTTTCGAAAATTTTTTAAACGAAGCTATAACCATTACCGAGGCACTAGATCCGAAAAAATTTGGTGATTTTTGTCTGGAGACGGCAAAAAAGTTTGTACGAGTGGTACAATATGCCACCAACACTCCACAAAATTCTGATTCATGGAAAATATATAATTGAAAAGTGTATTTTTCCTGTAGGCTTATTATCCGAAGAGGCTCAGGAAAGTCGTAACAAAGACTATAAAAAATATTGCCTTAGACACTCCAGAAAATGCAGTCGAATTGCCACGAACGAAGATATTATGCACCGAATGATGGTAACATCAGATCCCATGATCTCACACTTGACTCCTTCATTTAGCCAGAAAAAGCATAGTGATATAAGCGACGAAGTTAAGGCTCTTTTAGAATAATAAATTAAAAAGTAGATTTAAAATAAATAATAAATTAAAAATTAAAAAAATCATTTAAATTTTTTGTTAGTTAGGGCTTTTTACATTGTAGGTAACGATATACATTTGTCTAGCTTTCTTTATTTTGATTACTTTTGTATATAACTATATAAATAAAACTAAGTTTGTGATGAAATTAAAAATGGATTTAAAATAAATAATGAATTAAAAAAATCATTTCAATTTTTTTTGTTAGTTAGGGCTTTTTACATTGTAGGTAACGATATATATTTCTCTAACTTTCTTTATTTTGATTACTTTTGTGTATTACTATATAAATAAAACTCAATTTGTGATGAAATCATTATATTTTTTTAAAAATATATTTTTTTCCTCACCTCCATACAAAAATCCCCAGTGTGCGACGTAAGCC
The DNA here is from genome assembly GCA_021234595.1 of Delia radicum. Lineage (NCBI taxonomy): Eukaryota > Metazoa > Arthropoda > Insecta > Diptera > Anthomyiidae > Delia > Delia radicum. The sequence goes on from CM037854.1 coordinate 104,309,272, forward strand.
ATTGTGTGGATTAAAAAAAAGTTCGTTACATTCACGATACCGCGGGTACCAGAAAATTTGGTAAGTGCTAACTTTTATGAGAGAGTAATTAACCACTAAAGACTGCTACTTTTTGTTACCATTCCCTAGAAAAATTTGCAGATGAATATATTCGCTGAACAGTCTAACCCCTAAAACGACCGTTGCACAGTGGCGCCATTTGAGTTTTTTCGTTGCGAAAATCATAACTTTCGAACCAAATGAGATAATCGACAAATTAAAAAAGTATATGATAGATATTCGATCAACCTGTGAAATGAGTTTTCGAAAAGTGTTCTACGCCTCTTAGGTGCCAACTTATAGGTTAGCAAAGTTGATATTTGTAAAAAAATCATTTTCATGGGTAGTAAAGTAAAATATTTTTTATTTCTTTTTTGTCTCTTTTGAAGGCCTTTATGATTTAAAACTATTCCAGAAAAAATTTAATTTTTTTTTTACTTATTTTTCAATTTTTTGTAAAATATTGCTCACAGTGCGTAAAGGAAGGTATATCTAAAAGACTTATCATTTCTGAACTATAATTATTTTCTAACTCTTTTCGTGACTTTATATGCCACAGTGATGAAATAAGTGGATCGGAAGATGCTGCTAACATGTTGAAGAGATCCTCATTTTGTCTTACCCTTGATGATTTGAAAGTGTTCAGCAGTCTATATTTTTTATAAAATTTGTTTAGGGACTCCTGTGCTTCTTCAGAAAGCTCTCCAATTGGCAAAGGCTGATATTCAATTATATCTTTTCCATGTGACAATATTTTATGAACTGTCGCGGTCAACTTTTTCTGTGGATATAAGTTTGCTAAAAGATATGCAGTTTTCGAGGCATATTCTCTATTCTTTTCAGAATCAACGTTTTCCTTGCAGTTTAAAATATTCAAGATCGTTCCCAATCTCTTAATGATTTTATTGTATATTCCAGTGATTCGAGTTACAGACTCATCATTTTCAAAAAATCTTCTCGAAGTGAAAACTGGTATAAAGTAGAATTCAAAGAGGAGAAATTATTAGGGAAATTCATAAAATATATAACTACGGGATTATGATATTTTTTTTTCAAATATATAGTCTAATCTACATGATAATGATTGTTTTTAAATATATAGTCTAATCTACCTTGAATTAAAAACAAAAATCTACCTAATGTACAAACATTTTCATAATCTACCTTAAATGAAAAACAAAAATCTACCTAACCTTGACTAATAACGGGATTATGGTTGTTTTAAAATATATAGTATAATCTACCTAAAATCATAAATAAAAATCATATATATTAACAATAATAATAAGAATGGGTTTTCGCGTTTATATGTCATTAATTGCCCAAAAATGCATGCGACACCTTTTTTGAAAAATTTTACCTCTAGCAAAAAATGGGGCAAGGACGGGCAGGTTGAAATTTTTGCAATAGGTAATCAAAGAACTTATTTGAAAATATGGCAAATATAGTTCTTAATAGTTTTTTTTTATTTTCCACCAAAGTTGAGAAATATTGAAAAAATGAATAGATTGTAAATATGAAAGTACCTGGACCAATACAAAGCAAACAGTCTAATTTTTTTTAATCTTCTCTTAATAAATGTATCTATCAATAACATTAAAAAGAATGACGATCCGTTATCTAGTTTTCGAGATTCTGCATCTGAAAGCGGACAAAATTACATAAAAATGTTCTGTTTTTTTGAACACTGAAAATCGGTCAACTTATAAGAGTGGCATATTTGAAATCGTTGGACAATTTCCTATAAAATAGGTTTATTCAATATTTTTTAGGGGCACATGACATTTTTGATTTTTACCACCTGACTTGTTCTACAGGCGCTACTGTGCGTTGTAGCGCAATTTTTTCTTTAAACATCGCTTAACCGACCCACAAAAGGGAAATAAGTGTTAAAATATTAAACCAAAAAATTATTTAAAAGATTTGTCTTGAACATTCGAACACAGAATTAAGCTAAGAAGAAATTTTAGGGAGCATTTTGCATCACTTCGTTCAGTGTTTTTAAGATAAATAAAAATTTTAACGTCCATTACCAACTCCTTCGGGGGTTTTATTACACTAAACTAATGCCAGCAATGCCAATTTTGTACTTTTCGCTCTTGATCTAGAGCTTTTTTACTATTTTATTATTATTTTTCATCCGCGCTTTGTAATAAAAAGGCGATTGTTTTGTTTTTTTTTATTTAGCTCTTTTGCAGACTTTACTTTTAAAAAAATTTTATGTAATATTCATACACAACGAGAATAGATACGTTGTTTATAATAAATGAATTCATCGCCAACCAAATTTAGTTAGCTACACGTACTATCACATTATTCGGTAACAGCTACCAACACTTGCAGTAACCGCTATCATATAATTAATTTCGTATTCAAGAAAATAATGTTTCCAATTTGTTATGGTTTTAATTGTTTAAATAAAAAAAATGTAAGTACATGATAAAAAGCTAACTTAATTATTATTGTTAAACAAAAGTAGATAAGAACATATTTTACAAATTTGTGATGCAAATCCTGGATTTTCATAGATAGTCTTCGGAAGAAGTTTATTAAAATATTCACAGATTCCTTCGAATACTTTTTGGTTCGATACATAATTCCATATGGTTTCTCCGCTGAGATTACTTCAAATAACTAAAAAAGACAACTCGTTTTGTTAGAAAGTTTTAATAAGTTTAATATAATTTTTATTAAAAATAAAAATTATGTTTTTCGACCTTTGCAATGAAAATGACAATTATTCAAGTTCGAAAACAATCTATAGAGTTTTTGTTTTAAAATCTATTAATTGACCACCTTCAGAAATGTGTTGATAGATCTATTTCGGGAATTTTCTAGGTTCCCATCATCAGAAAGCTTTAATTTTACTTATTTTTATAATTGTACTTACCTGAACTAAAACTTTTCTTACCTTTTTCTTTTTTTTCAGAATTGTCCCTTGTGTTTGTATTTATTTTTTTTTTTACAACAAAAAAATATGTATATTTTTTTTTTTTTTTTTTTAAAGAGAGGCAACACTCAGGAAATACTTCCTATATTTAGTGTATTGTTTTCTTTGGAAAGGGATAGTATAGAGATGAAAGGTGGGGAAAGATGAAGGGCTTCAGACATGGCAATTTGATTTTGATTAATCACTAGGTCCATTCGTTTACACCAAAATTTGCACAAATTTGTACAAATTTGTACTGGATTTTACTGAAATGCGTTCGCGTACACATAAATTTGCAAAAGAGAGCATCTACTAAGAGAGTAAAGTGTCAGTTGTCAGCAAAAAACCTGCAAATTTTTACTGGACAAATTTTTGCCAGTAAAATCCAGTATAAAACAAAAACATATGATTAAATTAAGTAAACAAACCAAAATAAGCAAACATTTAGTAATAAAAACATTTAAAAGAACAAAATCTGAATTAAAAGTGCGGCAAAAACTAAAAATAATTATTTTCAACCTGAAACAAATTAAATTAGCCAGTTACAATTATTATAGTAACAATTTATCAGTTTTCTAATATCTGTGTTAATTGTTTTTATTTACATTAATATATTAGAGATGTAAAGCTAACGAATATATGAATACTTCTTACTGCATATTATTCAGATTACCGAATATCAAAAATCAGGTATTCATGTATTTTCGTATGTTATTTAGCTAGAAACAAAATTTAAATTCATGTACAAACTAAACAAGTCTAAAAGCTTCCATCAAAAGTTTATTTAATAAATACAATTGCTACGAATTTATTATTATTAAAAAGCAATACATCAAGTACCAAAAACAAAATATACTGGGTAGTCTAAATAACACATATTTTACAACACTAAGCTTTTTAGCGCTCATATGTTTGAATTAACCTGCAAGTTTTTGCAATTTTCCCGTTCGTTTACTTTTTTGTGCAAGAGCCAGTTTTGAGAGTAAAATTGTCATTTTGCCCAAAATTTACTCATCTACTGGATTTTACTGGAAAGTAAACGAATGGACCTATTGTAAAATGTTAGAGCATTTTAAACATGTTTCAACTTACATCTTTTGAGCAAAACATGTGTTTTGACGAAAAAAAAAATGTATCGGAAAACATTAAAAAAATATGTTTTATTTCAAAACGCTTCCAAACCCCGTTTAGTGGAAACGTTGTATTATTAATTTTTTCTTAGTTTTGTTTTAAATGTCGAGCTTTAAGATGCGATAGAACGTGAATTACACCGAATATCGAGAAAGTCAATACAGCTCATGTATCTTAGGAACGTTCAATACAAATTTTTCACTTTCAATGGAATTGAAATACATATATTCCTATAACGACTAAAATCACATCGAAATTTTTTGGAATGTGCCAATGCTTTTTAAATTATTTTACTTTAAACTTGAAATATCAAGAATTTTTTGCATGCCCCTTGGGTGTCAAAGGGTTAATATGACGCACTAAATCTGTGTTTGACAAAGAAAATATTTTGTACAAAGTAACATTTATTTAAAATAGTTAATAAAATCGTTAGTTATCTTTAATTAAAAATTGCTTAATTCAACTTATAATCTTGCAGTAAATTGTCTCTAGTACAAGTATATTAAAATTCACCAAATTGTCATCGATTACAAATGCTGTCCAGAAACAACAATAATGCTAAATACTAAAAACAAAAGAGCATAATTATTCACAAATCGTCTACACTTTCTTAAAATGACAGAAATATTGCTTTTTTTAAATTAAACTAGTCCGAAAAATTTCAATTACAAGTGTTAAAATGAAACATTTCGCAACGAATCGTTAACAAAATTGTATGTATTAAAATATAGAGCGTTGGTCTTACTTTGTGATATCAGATTCGTTTTGATTGTTTTTTGCATTAATAATATAAAGATTTTTAAATGGTAAAATTTTTTCGTTTTTACCCTTTAGTTCATTAAAGCTTATTTCTGTTTTTGCCGCATATTTTACCGCACAAAGAATAAACTGTTGGCACCAACAATGGAATTTTTAAAATCAAACAACCTCATTTTTAAATTCAAATTTATTTCTAACAAATTATTTGTTTGCACTGATTTAAATTGTACTTTTTCATATAATTTCTTTAAAAACAAAAATTAAAAAAAAAAATCATCAAAACGGTGCTTGTTTTTACAAAACCCCATTGTTGGTGCCAATTTAAAAACTTTTTTTTTTGTATTTACAAAAATGCTCTATGACACTTGTTTAATATTACAAACATAATTTTGTAATTTACTTCTGTGTAGAAGAAGTGGTTGAGCAGGTCGCGTATGATTTATAAATACGTTGAATTACATATCGTGTATACGCAACCAGTTGGTGTTAACTATTAAAGCCAGTGTACAACATTTAATTTTTGAGAAGTTATTCAACAAAAACATGAAAAATACACACAGAGAATAGATTCGTTGTGATAACTGAATTCGTATTCAACCGAATTTATATAATTGCATTTACTATGACATTTTACCGATATATGCAGTTACACACAGAGAAATAAAGTGCCAACCGAATTGAAAAGTGTATTTTAATGGTAACAACTTATTGATTCAGTTAGTACAACGATATTTACATTAGATTTCTAAATATTTTGGGTGTTGGAACTAAAATACAGTTGAATTAACCGTACTTTGTTGTGAAAACTAGTGCTTGGTTGTACCAACCTACTGAAATTCGTAAACACCAAATTTGAGTCGTAGTAACCGAATTTCAGTTGGCAAAAAGCAGAAATTTTCTCTGTGTGTACGACTGACATATAATTAATGCTGTATTAAATAAAACACTTTTTTATGGTTTTAATTTTTTAAATATAAAAATATAAGTACATGATAAAAAAAGTTAACTAAAATCTTATTGTTAAAAAATTGTAACTAAGAGATAAAAACATGTATTACCAATTTGTGATGCAAACATCTCTAAAGATATATTTTGATGGAGCAAATTTTGGATTCTCATAGATAGTCTTCCGGAGATAGCCTTTTGGAGATAGTCTTCCTACCGACAACCAGAGAAGTTTTTTAAAATATTCACAGATTCCTTCGAAACTTTATGGTACGATAATTAATTCCATACGGCTTCTCTGTTGAGAATCCTTCAAATAAATAAAAAAAGAAAAATCGCTTTTGTAACAAAGTCTTAAATTTTACTTATTTTTATTATTGTACTTACCTGAACCATAACTCTTCTTCTTGATTTTTTTCTGCATTTTCCCTGGTATAATTAGGTATTTCTATTTATTTTAATTTTTCTTTTTTTATGTTTTTATATTTTATTGGCATTTCATTAATCAGTGTACATGAAAATTCTTTCATTAAAACAAATTGGTGGTTTCAAATACCAATTTTAATTTTCTGAAACGGTTGGGTCAACCGATGATCACCACAATTAATTTTTATATTCAGTATTTGACGTATTACAAAATAATTGACAATAAAAATATTTTAAACGCTTTAGTTGAAAAAATTAAGTTATTGCTATTAATTTTATTGTTAGACAAATGATTTTTTATATATTCAACCGATTTCCTAATAACTTATTTTCGGAGTGTATTCATAAATTTTCTTACAATTTAGTATACACAGATTCAACTGAATTCGTTAATATTTAGAGCTCACAGAAAAAGTTAACTTTTAAGATTTATAATTTGTCTCTAGAAGAAATTCACAGAAATTTTGGGTTAACTGTAGATTGTATTCTTTCTTAACCTACCTTAAATAAATTTCCCAATCTAGTCTAAGTTTATGGTACCGTGAAATATCTCCCAAATGAAATAACTCCCAAAAATTTTCAATATAAATTGGGATTTATTTTACTATGAAATAACTCCCAATGCTATAGGACTTATTCCACAATCTTCTTAGAAATTATTTCGTTATGAAACTCCCAAATGAAATTTGGTATTGGGAGTTATTTCACTTTTGTTGGGACTTATTTGATTTTCATTTTTAAATGTGATTTTATCGTTGGGAGTTATTTCATTTTTGTTGTTATTTCATTTCTATTAAAATTACATTTTCTTAAATTTTATGCATTTGTAACGGTTCTTAAAATTGTCGTAAAGTAAATAATAGCAATACAATTAGTTATTTTACCAAAAGGAACGCAGTTCTTGCTAGAATTTTGGTAAGTAAAGATCGGTATTAAAGTGACTAAAAATAATGGCAAATCTTGAATTTGAAATAATTAGTGGCAAAAGAAGAAAGAGTAAATTATACGTAAAAGTCGAAAATCAAATTTATTTAAAAAAATCGGAAGCTAGAGGAAGAAACTATTATACGTGTTACGAAGAAAACTGCAAGTCGCGAGTGGTTCTGGAAAACGGGCAGTGTCGTAAAGCCACTGATTTTATTGAGCATTACCACAGCGATCAACGGAAGCTGTATGAAGAACTTAAAGCCCTTAACCAAATAAAAGATCAGTGTTTGGATGTTGCAAGTACTTTGGGGCTGCTAACGCTGTTAGCGGAATCCGGAAGAATGTAAGGAACGTGTGCGTAAGGAAAGTTAATAATCTATAAGGTTTTTCTTGCATTTCATTGCTAACAATGTGTTTCTAGTTTGTAATAAAGCAATCAAGAGTCAACTAAAAACATTGATTTCAGCAAAGTCAAACGCGGTCTGCAATATTTGACAGCAAAAGGTTTTGCGGCATATCCAAAGACTCCGACCGATGTTGTGAATATGTTTAAAAAAGAAAATATTTTTAAAAAGTTTGGATATACGATGCATGAGGGTCGTGACAAAACACCGTTTTTTAAAGTTTGACACGACTCTAATGACTTTGCGTACTGCGTCTTTTTATCAGATTAGATGGTCAAGCTAATTAATGAAAATATTCCCAACAACAATAATAAAAAGATTGATGGTACATTTTCTATTGTTCCGCTCGGATGTTTTAAGCAATTGATTTTGATGCATATTGAATATTATGAAAAGTTAAGACATCTCGGAAGGAGGAGGGGTCTTTAAAGGGTGGTATGATACTCTGCAATGTGACATTATGTGCACAAATGGAATGACATAAAGTCCATGCACATTATGCCACTTTTTGGGTGACATAAGGTCCATGGACATTATACTCCAGTATGGAAACAGATCAGTAATTGTGAAGTTTCTTTTGTGTCGCAAACAGAAAAAACTTTATTTCGCGAAGCCGCCTGCCGCGTTCTATGGAGGAAAAGACCCCTAAGAGCGGCCGAAGACTGCCACCCAGAAGGACTTGTTTTTCAAATCCGATGTCAAATCCGTTAAAATCTTATATTTTTAAGACATCAAGTAATTCGTAAAAACAAGTTTTTCTGTGTGGAGGTCTTCGGCCGCTCTTATGGGTTTTTTTCCTCCGTAGTACGCGGCAGGCGGCTTCGCGAAATAAAGTTTTTTCTGCGTTCGATTATACGACTTATAAATTTAGTTTTATTTTGTGATATACTACTAAAGAATATTTAAAAAAAATTGTATTGATATACTAAATATTATTAAACTTTTTATTTTAAAAAGTCTGGACGCTAGGTCACGTTTGAAAGTGACATAATATTCAAAAAAAAAAATGTAGTAATATCCATCGACATTACGACATTTTCCAAATTGTCATAAAGTCCATGGACATTATGACACTTTTCGAGTGACATAACGTCCATGGACATTATGCCATTGGACGTTATGACATGCCACCTCTGGAAAGCGGTGCGTACGATTCGCGTCCTACGGCGCGGCCGCGTAATGCACCGCCTGCCAATGTTATTTCATTGGGACTTATTTCATCTGGGAGTTATTTCACGGTACCTAAATTTATGAGTAAAGATGGAATATGAAATCAAAATTCAAAGACAACTAATATCTTTCAAGTTACTCACGGTTGTAAAAAATATTATTTAAATATATATATTTTTGATAAAATTGTAAAATTTTCGGAAAATACATGGGCGGCTCAATAAGTCCGTGATTTTTTGAATGAAACAAATTTTTTTTTTTGCAAAAACAAAAATTTATTTTTCAATACCTTTTAGCTCAATACACTTAGTCCAACGTTCCTCCAATTTTTGTATCCCTTGTGGATCGGCCTTGATGTGGATCCCTTGATGTGGATCGGCCAACACCATATCTTGGTTATTTTCGACATTTTCTGGTGTATTGACCTCAATTGGCCGTCCAAAACCTTCAGCGTCATTTGTAATTGTGCGACCACAACGAAAGTAAGTAAACCACTTTTTTACCATTGAAATCGATTGTGCAGAGTCCCCATAGTATTTATCAAGATTGACAGTTTCTTTTCTCAAAAAATAATGTTTAATGAGCACTCGAAATTCACTTTTTTCCATTTTTTAAAAAATCCACGAGGTTGTATGTTTTGAACAGCTGTTAAACGCAAATTAAATGACGGAACTTGCTGTAAATTTGACAGTGGTCTATTAACAGGTGATAGTTGATGGGAGCAGTGTTGCATTTCATATAACTAGGAGAAAAGTTCGAAAAGTCACGGACTTATTGATCCGTCCTCGTATGTAAGTAAAAATTCGACTTGTTTATATATTATATGATCAAATTCCTAATATTTGATCCTGATTTAAATTTAGAATAAGAATCTACAATCGAAATTCGAAAAAAATATTAGATTATAAATTATTTTCCAGTTTTATTAGTTTTTTTGTTTTTATATAAGTAAATAAAACACGATTCTTCGGTGTTTGAAAACAGAATGCCCTTTTTCTTTATTTAAAAAATTACTCAAGCTATTAGTGCTAACAGTGCACTTTATTGAAGTTCAAAAATTTACTTAGTATTGGAAAATCAGAAAGAATATGCTAATATTGCAATTACAAAAAATACAGCTACTGTGAGGTTTATTGTAATAAGATATTAGTATTCAACAAAAACGAAAAATATAAACAATGTGTCAATATTGCAATTATACGGTTTATTTAATAACAAAGGTGTTTAGTTTCCAGTTTAAAATTTATGGTGAATTGGCCAATCACAGAACAAAGTTAAAGTGCAAATAAATTAAATGAAACACTAGTGGTGTTCTGTAATGCAGAATAAATTCCATTAAAACATTAGGGTAGTTCTGTTATCGTGCACACGTTAACTTATACACCGCGATTATTTTTAAGTTATTTTTAGTTTATAACGAACTTTTAACCTCCGTATATTTACAAAAATAAACATATTATTATGGTTGATACTAGTATTTCAATCTGGCTTATCAGAACCCGAAGTTTTAGAAAAGCTAGAGCCTCCAGAATAGACAGAGCTTTAACAAAAATGTATTAATCATCAATTTTGCTCCATTTTTGTCTGCTTAGTAATCAAACACGTGGCTTGGTCTTTTACTAAAATTTAAAGACCAAAAATATTCTATTTATATAAAAAAAAAAAAAATATTTGCATTTCTAAAAGATCCCAATCAAAATCGATTTTTTTGTGTTATTTTTCTAATTGCCGGAGAACTATGTCATTTAAAAATCTAACTTTTTATAGTTTTGTAATTTACCAAGAAATTTCATTATATATTATTTTGTTTTCAAATTTATTACAGATATCCTTGTAGTTGAACTTAAATTTTGCCTTTTTTTTGGTTTTTTCGAAAATGTGTTGCTTATTAAAATTTATTTGTTGACAAAAATCTTATTTCAGATAGAGAAATATATTCATGCAAAAAAGAAATTTTCACAGTGGTAAATATATGAAAACGTCCTGATCAAAGTTGAACACTTTTTTGTATGAAATTTTCCATTTTCGCGTATTCCGCTTCTCTGATTAAAATTTGAATTTCATATTCGTAATGTACGCCCAAAAATATATTAGATTTATTGTGTCGCGATCATGATATTTATTATATTTTCTCATTTTTCCACATTTTTTTTTAATTCAAAAAAATAATAGAACAGTACAACTTTGAAACTGCAATTTCGATATGCGACCTGACCATTAAACAAAAGATTTTGATTTGTTGGTTTTTTTTTTACATAGCCCAAAAACCAGATTTAGGGCCACGTTAGTGAGCGTTCCCTTAAAATAAAAATTAATTTATTTTCTGTGTGTATAGAACCATACTTCATAAGTAAATTTTTGTAAAGGTTAGAATTTGAATATTACAGTATATTCAAACTTTTTCATGTGCATAATCTTTCATCTGATACCCATTTAATGACTACACGTATTTAAATAACTTGTTTAAAAAATTAATAATTAATGTACTTTTAAAGGACATATGGGAACGTGATAAGTCTCCCATTTTTTATTTATTTTACATTAAACAATTTTATTCAAATTTTTATAAAATATATTTTTTCTTTTCTTTTTAAAATTAATTCCAAAATTGAATTGAAAATATTTAACAATAAATTCTCTGAGTTATAATTATAAAATAGTTTTGAAAGTTGTTTTGGGAAGCCTCCACATTACCCCCCTTCTAAGACAGGTACTGAAAGTTTCTTGAAAAATTTGCTTCTGTGTACGATGAAGATGGTTTAATATTTGTTGTTTTCTTTCTTAAAAACGCTGTCTTAAATAGTTTGATATTTGTAGGTTTATCCAATTAAGCCGGATAAATTAATTGTTGAGTTATGCTATTAACTAGAAAACTAATTCTGTTGTGGTTAATCCGATACCTTTACTTGAAGTCAAACTGCATAAAGATGGGTGAATCTTGAATGTAGTTGGCCGAATTTCATTTGAGATTTAATCTAAAAATCGTTAATGTGCCTTCGGTGACTTTTAAAAATGAAGATAAATGGATCGACATGCAAGGAGATTTGGGTTATATTAGTTTTGATTAAGTGGGTTACAGGAAGAATGGAGTGTAAGATTTGGGGTCTTGTGAACTTCTATTGAAACACGGGACAATGTGATTCCTTAAAAATTTAAACATTTCTTGAGCATATTTTTTTTACAACCAACTTATATCAACCAGGTATTCAGAATCTCCTGAAAGTTTGTTTAACAGTTATGACTTTTTTTGTTGAGCTTGGTCTTGTTATTGCGAAGATTTGATGCATATTTTTGAAAAAAACTTTCTGTTAATTTAGATGATTCGTATTTCTTATTCTTTTTTGACGGGGTCACCACTTATGGCAACGTGATAAGTCTCCCACTTTTTATTTATTTATACTAAACAATTTCATTCAAATTTTTATCAAATATATTTTTTGTTTATTTTCTAAAATTAATTCCAAAATTAAATTGAAAATATATAACAATAAATTCTCCGAGTTGTAATTATAAAATAGTTTTGAAAGTTGTTTTGGGGAATGTGATAACGAAAAACTGAGTAGGCAGTATAACTACATCTTGTCTGCTGTTTAACTTACATATCGATTTTTTTATGAGTGTCAAAAATATTGAAATTTGTCTTTGGGTGATACGTGGATATACAAAATTTTATATACATAAAATATCAAAGATAATTTTGGTAACATTCCGTTTATTTGTGAACGCCTCTAATTCAGAACTTAAAATTTTGTAAGTGATACTGAATTGTGTAATGCAAAATCAATTTAAGAAAAATTAATTTTAGGTTTTTTTTAAATATTAGAAAATTAACGAAATTTTTTCAATTTCTTTATCGTTTTCGTGAAAATGAATAATTTTTGTTCTAGACTGCTTAATTCAATTTTCTGTTAAAAAATTACGATAATTTAAATATTGTACACAAAAAACAAAAAAATACGTAATTTCAGCATTAACTATTCGAAATATATACCAAGTGCAATCAAATTTGAAAGACCACTGTCGAAAGTGTTTAAAAGACTCCGTATGACTATCCATCGTTAGTGAAACGAAAAAAGTTAATCATTGTAATAAATAATATGGAATATTCATTATTTTGCATTTTCATTTAAAATTTTAGTAACATGAACTTTAAATTTATTTTTCATTTTATGTCTTTACGCATGATGATGACAACTTTGACATTTTAATAAACGCCACGCATATAGTGGAGCAAATTACAAGTGACATGTCAGCAATTGGATTGTATGCAACGTCATGCCGAAGGCCATGGAAATTTGTGGCATAAACAGGCAATTGTATTAAATGAAAATCATCATCAACAACAACTACACGAACAGCAGCAACAACAACAGCAGCAGCAACAACTAATACTAAAACAACAACAAAAGACTGATACAAATTTAACATTAGCAAACCAACTTATATTATCAGCATCATCATCAACGGCAACAAACGTAACAGCATTAACAGATACAACAACTACGACAAACACTACAACAACATCAACGGAAGTGGAAGTCGAAACGGAAACATCGTCAATGGTGTTAAGTGCGGTTTCTCCCGAAGAATCGACAACATCATGCGGTTCATCAGTAATAAAGGGGACAATAACAGTAATGGGAAAAGAATCAACATCACCACTACCACCATTGGCATCAGCATCGACATCAGTAATAATTTCAAAAGATATTACAAATAACCCAGCAATAGGCGCTACACACAAACTTTTAAATATAAATACAACGGCATCCAACTCTTCTACCTCTCCTTTATTACAAACAAAAACTTCAGCAACAAATGCATTAAATTCCTACACCTTTTCACCATTAACAGCAATGTCATCAACAACACATACAACAGCAAAGGCTGCCAACACCACGAAACCTAATGATTGGGTTGTAATTCCGGTGTTTGCGGATATTGTTAAATTAGCACTGGCAGGACGTGAAGACTGTTTGCAATGGTAAGTGAATCATTATAAGCACAATCAGAACCCAAAAACAAGAGATACAATAATGGTGATGATAATAAGCAAGGTTGGTAATAGAAACGTATAAAGCCACTGATATGTGTATAACCGATACCTAAATATCTATACCGGTAATATTGAAAAACTGCATTTCACAATACACCGACTGCTCGATTAACACGATCTTTTTTTACACGATTTCACTTTACATGATTTATTTATTTCTCATGTAAATCGTAGTATATGGAAATTACCTAGATTGACAATAGCTTTTTTTTTAATTTCAAAAGTTGTTTGGTTGAAAAGTCATAAATTTTTAAGTGCAATAAAAAATAAATGCATTCTAAATGCAGTAAACGTGATCTATCATTTCAGCTTTTAGAGCAGAAAACCTTTGCTACGCTAGAATTTTTTATATGAATTCTAAAAGATAAATAATATTCTGTCTGTAAAAAATTCTGTATAAAAAAATTCGAAATTTACTGTTAAATTTTAATTAATATTGTATGGGCATTATTCTTCCCAAAAGCAATTTGATTTTAAGGAATTTTTCCCAACGAAAATCGCATAGATTTAACTAAATTTATTTGTAGAAAACAATTCATTTTCCCTAAGCAATATCTGCAATTACAAAAAAAAACCAGCGGTCAGAATTAGGAATTATACGCCCAAAGTAGGCAAACACCCACACCTTGAGATGTTATCATGCTCTACCGTCAAACTAACCGGTCTAAAACGCAACGGAAGAAAACTACTTCCGCAGACACTAGAATAAAAAATTTCTACAACTATAAGAATAGACGTGTCGGTAAAAAACAATAAATCGTGAATCGTAGTTAAATAAAACAATTTAAAATTTCGTGTTATAGTTCCGTATATTCTTCGTACTCCAGAATCTATACGAAACAAGTTTTTCTAACGGAGCGGAATTAAAATTCTTTCCGCATGAAACTAATATAATATTAGTTCTCGATTGCATTTGAATTTATTGTTCACTTCATTATATAAACACATAGAGAAAAATTCTTCTATTTGCCAACTGAAACTCGGTCACTACAACTCAAATTCGGTTATTATGAATTTCAGTTGGTTTGTAAAACTGAACAATAGTTTTCACAACAAAGTTCTCTTAATTCGACTGAATTTTATTTGATACATCCACGTATTCAGAAATCGAATTTATATATCGTTGTACTAACTGAATTTATAAGTTGTAGCCCTTAAAATACACTTCTCAATCCGGTTGGCACTTTATTTCTCTGTGTGTATATTCATAACAAACAACAGCTGATCTTCATCGGAAAGTCATCAGCTGACAACCATCTGCCGATCAAAGTGAAAATGTTAGTACTCAACGTTATTTCTCTGGTGTTTAATAATCAATATCAATAAAATAATTTGACACATTTGAAATTTGGCAATATTGAAAATTTGTATTAGCAGGCAAATTATTGCGATTTTCAAGATCCCAGAGTTTTTTAATTCTTGCTTCAAATATATTTTTTGTCATATAAAAAATTGAATTAATTCTTTTGTTTTGTTGTTGTTTTTTTTAATAACAACCACAAAGATTGGGTTGTTACATAAAATAGATAGTTGTTATTGTTCTATAATCTAAATTTAATATTGAAAATTTCCCCACCAAATTTTTTGTATATTTTTAACATAAAATTGTGTTACGAAAAATGTACCCTATTTTTTTCGTTCAATAGAGCACAAATAATATTTCAATGTTCAAATTAATTCGAAAAAAAACTGAAACTCTTCTGATTGATATTGGCTAATAATTGCAAAGTATCAAAGATAATTTGTACAAGAAAGGTTGGAGGAATTAATTGGAAGATCGAATAAAGTGTGCGCCGAAATGAACGCTAACACACAAAAAGTTACATTAATACAGACTGACCCAGGAAAATTTTGGTAATGGGAGCGTTAAAGTAATGCATTACTTTGTAATGTATACTCCTTGCCTGTATTATTATTTTTCAACAAAAAGTAATGAGTTATCGATAATGGGGTACATAATATATTACTGTGTAATGAAAACTCAGTACCTTCAGCATTACTTCTAAACGTAGAGTAATGAGTTACCAATATTGGGTTACATAATGAATTACATTGTAATGTATACTCCTTACTAATAAGTTTACTATAACTGGACACTCATGGCTTACCTTGTAATGACATTACATTATTTCAAAACATAAAATAGTGACTTACCGATACTCAATTACATAATGCATGAAATATAAACGTAAAATATTGTGTTAAATATTTTTTTGAAAAATCTATATTAAGACACATTATTTTGTGATTTTTTTTTTGTAAGCATGAGGGTGAGGAATATATATAGTTTTAACATCACAAACGAAAACTCGAAGCTCAACAATTCATTCACATTTTAAGAAACCCATTATTATATGTGACGATAGCTCAGTTGGTAAAGTTATCGCCTAAAAACCATACACCCCAGGCTCAAATCTAAGCGCAACCACATTATTTATTTAATTAAAAAATTTATTTGTAATAATTTTTTTTTATGAAAATCTATTTAAACACCTTACTTTTCCCAACTCTTTAACTATATAAGTAACCAGTTACATTACACCCTACTAGGCAAAAGTCAACCCATTATTTTGATGCTCATCGCCTGTAAAATTTATCAGTGGAGTAAGGTGTATTGTAATGCGTGGAGCCTTATGACGACAGTTTACTTAACCCAATATTAGGTAATGTGTGGTTTTGCAGGGGAATTAAGCGATAGTTTAAAATACAACATTTTATTGATTCAAATGTTATATAGACTAATATTCTGCAAAATTTTATATATTTCGAAAAGTTTAAATAACTTTTTAACGCACTTGCTTTTGCTTATTTATTGTGAACTAACTATGCAATTGATTTTGACAAATCACAAAGTTTTCTTCTCTGACACATTTTTCAAACATAGTCTGATGAATAGAAAATATTTAAATCAATCGCAAAAACAGTTATAAAGAAAAATGTGTGTTAACATTTATTTTGGCGCACACTTTATATTCCTGTTAGAATGAATATTAATGAATTATCGGAGTGATATATTTTAAGTGGTTTTTCTTAAGGCTTACTTTTTTTTTATTTAAATGAAAAACATATCAAAAAATTACAAATTTCTATATGTATTAGGATTTTAATTTTATACAAAAAAAAAATAAATTTAATTCGATTTTACCGATTTTTTCAGGAACGTGCAAACCTATTGATAAGTGTTCATTATATGTATGTTATTAAACAACACAATGTTGCCAATGAAAATTAAATATTTATATATAGCATGCATTAAGTTAGCCACAAGATTTTCATTAACAAATCGTTAAATTCATTTACAATATAGGAATTCTGTTGAAAGTTCTGCAATTTTTTAAGTGTTGCTCACAAGTATGAGCGCACACTTAGGGATTTTGCGCTGTGTATATTTTTAGTTGTTTGAGTGTAATACAGTATCTTTATTTTTAAGTGAAACAACAGTAGAAGAAATTTAATTTTTGACTACACTTGCAGTTCATTCAAAAAAAAAAATAAACCACAACAAATTACTGTATTATGATTTTACATTTTTTTAATACCGTCGTTTTTTTATTTAAAAAAAGAAAACAAAAAAAATATTTGTTTATTTTTTACAACAATTGTGGCTTATTTTTGCTACAATTCTGGTTAATTTTTTGAACAGTAAAAACAAATGACATTGTTAGTTGAATTTAATGAAATATAAGTATATTTTTAATGCGAAATTTAATTAGTTTTTAAGTACATTTGCAGTGGTCTCTTACCTACATAATATTCTAAGTGCAGTTTGAAAGAATAAATAAGTATAGAAAATCTATCACGACTGAATCTTTGCGAAATGTAAGTGACAACTCCCAGGGTCTGTCAATTTGAAAGCGATGTTAATCACATAACGGTATTAAAGAGGTATAGGTTGCCAACATTGATAGTAAGTATTACGGCAAAAAGCAAACAGAAGCGAGGACTTCATAAGTGTGCACCCGCAGGGTCATGCATACCACATCAAAACAAATATATAAATATTTTACATTGTCATTTCTTATGGTTCTATGTATGTTAATTGAATACGTTGTGAAAGCATTTATAACAGTTTTAATTAAAATGACATGGATTAATTACATTTTAGGGTTGTCAAAAAAAAAGTTGGAATACACGATGACTTTAAAAAAATAATTAAATACATATTTGTCACAGAAGTATGTATTGTTTTCGTTAGAAACACTTTTTCTAATATAAATGCTTTTGGATGATTTTTCGCACATATACTTTTTAATGGTTTTCTCGTATCATACTAATTGGGTCCATCTGGGAAAGCTATGCTGTCATATTAAATTGTTTAGAAATCTCGCATATTTCAAATGAATCACCATTTTCCAGTAATTGTTTTCTTGCTAAATCACCTCTTCCTAAACGGCTCTTTCTACTCGATGACCATTTGTGAAGTTCAGTTTCCAGTTTAGCGTAAAAATTAGCTTGGGAAAAAATAAGAAAAAAGTTGTTTTAATCTATGAATAAAGTGCATCATAATGTTATAATTACATATGGAAAAGGGATAACAATATGATTAAAAAGAGGAAACATTCTAGTTGAAAAATAAATTGTTCATAGTTAACTAATATAACTCTGTCTCTTCTGATTAACACAATACCTTGCGAATGCTGTTATTGACAAAACTCCATTTAGCCACACTCGTCGCTGTGTCTACCATAGCTCAACTCGCTAAAAGGTAGTGCTACTAGTCATAGCCTGTTGTAGTTGTACTCACTACGACAAAAAGTAAAATGTTTTCATTTAGAGCAATTTAACAATTAAAAAAATATAAATTGGTGGCCTTATTACTACTACAAATTCCTAATTTTGAAAACAGTTTAACTTTTATAACGAAAAAAATTAAATACAATATATACATTAAATCTAATGTAACAACAGTTTTTTGAAGTGAAACCCAATCCACAGATTAAACAAGTTCTACAAAAGTTTTTCCCGTTTTCTAGTTTATTTGGTTGATGTCTATGCTGCCATAGGGTTCAGTAATATGGTTTATATTACAACCGAGTTTACAGTCAACAAAAAAGCTTGATACATAAAATACACATATATACATGGAACGATCAAGATAATAAACATTAATGTTGCTGAGGTTTAGTTTGTAGCACAACACAGTTTACAAGTTCTGTTTTCAGTTCTATTTTTTTTTCTTACTATATTTCTTTATTAATTAGCTTCTTTTATTTTATGAGTTTTATTTGTTTAATTAAGCATTAATTACAGCAAATAGCAATTATGTGTCAATACACTATTGAGCAGAGCAAATTCGATTTTGGTTTAAGATAAGCTTTAATGATTGTAAAGTCCTTTAAACACTTTTATTAGTATAAAATAGCACAGCACAATTTAACTTGTAAAAAACACGTCTGATCACTACAGTGATGCCAAACTATTATGAACTGAACTCAACTAAAAAAATTTTTTAGGTGAAAATAAAATATCACTCTCCACTAGAGTCTAAATAAGAAATAAAATACACCAATTTACATGTAAAATTTGGAGGTACATTCACATTTTTACTGATAACTTTTTAACCGCTAAATCGATTTTGTTTGTTTTTAATATGGAAATACGTGCGTCAACCTTGGTAAAACTGAGTAACCCATCTTGCGTGTCCCTTATCTTCGTGTCGAATTTACAATTATCAAGGATATTGAAGGATAAAATTCTCAAAATGACATTTGTGAAAATTTTAACAGTGAAAACTAATAAACATTTATTTTTAAATAATTGCAAAAGATTTTTACCTTTAATTTGATACTCATCTTAAAATTAATACAAATTTTTTAATATTTTTTTGAAAAATTTAGATTTTAAAATTGCATCTCATTTAGAGTTGTTATTTTATTTTTAATTTTTAAATAATTGCAAAAGATTTTTACCTTTAATTTGATACTCATCTTAAAATTAATACAAATTTTTTAATATTTTTTTGAAAAATTTAGATTTTAAAATTGCATCTCATTTTGAGTTATCAGGTTGAGATTATAATTGAAATGCGACTATTATTATAATAAATTGTTAAAACGTCAACCATACATACAATTCTCAAACCAAACATACAGGTACAATGAAATGTAAAATCTAATAGAGAAAATCAACTAAAATATGTTGTTAAGTTTGTAAAGTCAACCAAAAAAATTTGCTGAGTCAACAAAATCTTAGTCAGGAGGGTACTTACAGAAAATTGCTAATGTCAGCAATATATTTTGCTGAAAATCAGCAAGCTAATGTTTAGCTACAAAATAAGTAGATTCAGCAAAAGTTTTGCTAACACTTAGTGGATTAGAAATTGAAAACCCTTTGCTAAAAATTAATAAAATTGTTGCTGAATATTAGTAGATTAAAAAAACTCAAACAATTTGTATATCAAGGTAATGAGATTTGTAATGCACACAGAGAAGAATTTAGCCATTTGCCAACTGATATTCGGTTAATACGGCCCAAATTTGGTTATTACGCATTCAATTCGGTTGGCACAACTTAACATTAGTTTTCACAACAAAGTTAAAACACCCAAAATATTCAAAAATCTAATGCAAATATCGTTGTACTAACTGAGTTTAGTAGTTGGTACCACTAAAATACACTTTTTAATTCGGTTGACACTTTATTTCTCTGTGTGACAAGTAGTTAGTACTTTCCGTTAGAAAATATGTACTTATGTAACCACTTATATGGTAATGGCTTTCTACACTGGATAGTAAGTAGAAAAAATCAAATCTATTACATGCGAGAATTTTCTAGCTCCTTAGAGAATCCTGAATACATCATTAGCATTAGAAAACACGTTTATATTCAAATTGTTAGCGGATATCAACACTTTCCAAATATATATTCAAAATGAACAACGGATGAAAAATGGGAGAGTTTTTTAAAATTTTATAAAACTTACATTAAAAAGAATCAAAAACATTCATAAAAATCTTATTTAAGTCATAACTACATGCACCAGTGGTTACTTATTGGTAAAACCTTTCACACGATTTTAACTGCAAATTTTCGAAAAGAGTTTTTTTTTGTGGAAGAGCTTCAATTTGGAAGAGCTATAATTTTAATTACTAAATACACAAGATTTAATAAAAGAGTTAAATTAATTCATTCAAATATCCTAACGTAAATAAAAAAAAAAAAAAAAAATAGGAAAATTATTACGAATTTGTCATATTTAAATGAAAATCAAACCACTTTATAGTAAGTACAATATTTGGCTGAAACATCTGCACGGGTAGAATAAACTTGTACTATCAAATTTTGATCAAAAACAATAACACAAATTGGTTTATATACCCTTATTCCAGCGAGATATTTATTTGCATATTTCATACTGCTCATTTATAAAATTAATTGAGAAATTTATTTTAACATAGCATAAATATAGTTTACTAGTAAATATGTATTTACATGCAAATATTTTGCAAATAGTTAACCCTCTTCTGCAATTGACTTTAGTTACTTTCCAACCTTTAACGTTGTGTTTTGCTAAATTGTGAATTTTAAAGGAAAACATGTAATGACTTCTTTTTAAATTAAAAACGGCCGATAGGATTTTAATAAAATTTTCCCAATATTTAAACATATTATATTGAAGGTACGGAATTTTTATCCAATTTTCTAAAACAAAGATTCTTCTTAAAATCAAAACACCAATATTTTTATGTAAGCTATTCATATATTTTGCATTTGATCTCAAGTTTCTTTGAGCATTAGTTTTTCAGATTTATTTTATAAACTATCAACTTTGTTTTATTTTGTTGAAATTTTATTGCAATAAAAAAACAGTACAATCAAAAAACGCCCGCATTACCAAAAAGTTAGTTGAGTCAGCAAAATTTTTGCTTGGAGGATCCTTGCAGAAAAATTGCTAATATCTGCAAAAGTGTTTTGCTGAAAATCAATTACCTGATTTTTTTTAGCAAAAAAATAGTAAATTCAGCTAAATGTTTTGCTGACACTTGATTATTTTTTCAATGCAAATTAAAATCGACTTGTAGAAATCAACAAAAAATTTTGATGGAGCTTAGCAGATTGAAAAAACAAAAAAAAACTTAGTATAAAATGTTTACTTTAGTTAATTTATTTTGTTGAGATTTCAATATATTTTTTTAGTGTACCAG
This sequence comes from Delia radicum, assembly GCA_021234595.1. Taxonomy (NCBI): domain Eukaryota; kingdom Metazoa; phylum Arthropoda; class Insecta; order Diptera; family Anthomyiidae; genus Delia; species Delia radicum. The sequence goes on from CM037854.1 coordinate 104,331,202, forward strand.
AGACTGGCATCTATTGTTATGTACAGTCGCAGTCAAGCGTTTTTTATATTTTATTTTTAAAATTAAAATTTGTCAAAATATCATTAATTTAGAAAATTTTTGAATTACTTTATTTAATTTATTTATTGCTTTATTTATATTTTTCTAATATTCACAATTTTAATGTTCACTTGCGTACCTTTGTTTGTTGTGTAGTATACAAAATAAAACATTAATTGAAACGCGTTTGAATTTTGTGTAAATGTTATATTGGTTCTGGTTGTTTGTATCTTTTCTTTTTTCTCTACTTCGTCCATACAAGCTGCAAGATCTACATCTATTGTTTTTACATGTTCTCCATGATATCAATGTGTTTATCAGCACAAATTTAGTGGCAACGTAAAATAGTTTAGAACTAGTTTATTAGTAACACCGTTTAACTAAAATTTTAGCTGAAATCGCGATGCCAGCAAACAAATTCATAAAAATTGCTAAAATAGACATTCAATAAAATTTTAAACAAACTTTTTTTTTTGAGTGTGAAAATATTTATTTAACAAATTTTTAGATTATACCCTCCACAATGAAAAAATTAGCAAATTTTTATATTATACCCTCTACAAATGAAAAAACGACCAATATGTTTAAAAAATATGTTAATAGTGCAAACAAAATTTTAAGTTAAAAAACTTTTTTGGATGTTAAAAAAAAATTGTGTGGTAAAAAATATTTTTGAGGTGAAAAAACTATTTTTGTGGTGAAAAACAAAAAATTATTTGGAAAAAGTTTTAACATGAAATAATATTTAGAATTGAGGTGAATTTAAAATAGTATTCACCTCTTAGCGTCTGGTTGAAAAATATGCCGTTATATTTTATACACCAGACGCTACTATTAAATTGAATTAATATACACCAATTAGTAAGGAAACTTTAAAGGTAAATTCACATTTTCACTTATAACTTTTGAACCGCCGGAACGATTTTGCCAATTTTCAATACAATACAATTTTCAAAATAAAAAGAGTAATCCGTATTGTGTTTTCATCTCTAAATTGTCTTGAAATTTAATAAATATCAAAAATGTATATACTTTATGGGGTCTTAGATGAATATTTCGATGGTATAAGAATTAGTTACCAAATTAGTAGATGGTATAATTAATAATTTTTAAGGTTAATATTTATTTAAGACCGCAATTTGATTTTATGAATATATAATTTACTAACATGCTAATATTACAAACAATCCTAAACATATGCAAACAAAAACTTGGAAATTAAATTATTTAAATAAGTTTATTAAAATGTGGTTTTAATGATTACAAAACCACATATCCACAAATATAAATTAATATAAGAATAAAAACTGTTTCAATATTATTATTGGTTTTACATGTAAAATAATTAATTTCAATCGGAAATAATAGAAATCGTTGTAATTTTTTGTAATATAATATATCAATCAAATAAAAGAAATGAATAAAAGGAATTAAAATTAAACACCTACTATTTTCACTACCTAAAGAGAAGTTACCAGCCCGATCAAAAAAAAATACATCTCAAATACAAAATCAGATCTAATTTTATATATGTCTTATACATGTTTATCTCATAATTGGGGTATCCAGTAATATCCGATTAGATCCCTCAAATATATTACCGGATTAATTTGGATCAAAATTGGGGAATCAAAAAATATCTAATTTAAGATTCTGCTGAATCTCAAAATATCCACTGGGCTAATTTAGATATACTTGAATCTAAATATATCCAAAAGATAAGTAATTTTTATTGGATAGAATGAGATATTTTGGGATTAACTTGGATTTATTTACATTCCATGACATTTATTATTTTTAATAAAAATATAAAAAAAAAATTAAAGAAAAATTGTTTGGATATCTGCGCATATATATTTATATATGAGGTCATATATTACAATGTATAATTATGTTTTATACGCATGGAAAATATTAATAATGTTGGACCATTAGTAATCCTATCACAAACTAAATTTTTAAACCCGAGTAAAAACGTTTACATATAATCATGTATTATTTTACATAAATATGTATGTTATTGCATGCTATTATATGTGAATTCGTATGTTTATGTATGTTTATATACACAAAATTTTTCCTCTAAATTTTGTAATACGATTCCACATATAATTACATCTTATTTCATATGCTTAATCTAATTATGTACGAATATATGTATAATTAGATATAAAATAAATCAAAGTTATATACAATAACATACAGTGTAATATCCAAAAAAAACTAAAATTTCGTTAAAAACTAATGCGATACCTTGACCTATACATACTTATATATCGCTGCATACCAGAAAAATGTAGATCTTCTTTTAGATAAAACTATATAATGTATCAGGCTGTATATAAGCCTGTACCGAATTTTAAAAATTTGTGCGAATTTCGGACATGTGTGATTGTATAATGGTATTTTTTTTTTTTTTTGTTTAATTAATTATTTTTATTAATGGCAATGCAATTTGAAAACATTTTCATTAATCAATGAAATTAAATGCTTAAATCATTATCATTAAGTACAAAAAAATTATATTTAAAATAATTGTATTAGCCATTGATATAAGTCTATTTGATACGTATATGAACATTTTTAAAAATTTTTTTGATATTGATGAAACTGACTCAATTTTGCAATAACTTCTTTAATTTTGAACTGTAAAAGAAATGGCTGATAAACTTACTTTAAAAAATGGATAATCTTTTTGCAAAATTTGAGTGTAATTAAAGTGATTGAACTAATCATACCAAAGATAATGCCACTTTTCCGGAAACGATTCAAAATCTCGTTTGAAAACTACTAATACAAAATTTAATAACCGCTATAAATGTTACGGCCTTCCTTAAAATTAATGGACGTGAACAGATTTAAGTTGCACACATCTAGATAGTACATTAATGAAGAGATAAACCACAAATTTCGCCGCAGTTTTTTTATACACTAATATTTATAATACAACTTTTGAAATTTACCAAAAATTTTAATGTTGACAACTTTTTTAATTTGAACTTTAAACAAGTATTTTAAGTGTATAAAGAGTTATTGATGTGCCATCAAAAAAATTTTTTTTTATCACCAATATTGAAAATAAAAGCATGACATTCAAAAAATTATTATAATTAAACTAATTGAGATATTACCCTCAAATAAATTGCAACACATTATATGCAACAAATATATATTATAATATATATTTTTGAAGATTTTGAGAAATTTTGTGTACTTTGTTATTTTCAAAAATTGATATTTTGTCCACAACATAGAAAACCAGTTATACGTTTCATAACTTTTAGTCCAATGTAAGAATTTCATCAATATTAATGAAACATTTCATAAACCACAAGAATTATAACGACCATATCATTGTATCCATGAATTTTTTCTACACAAAATAATGAAATTCTTACTAATACAAACAATTCATATATATAGTGAAACATTACATCACATAAACATGATGAAGCTTTTCCTTTGAGTGTATTTAATTTTTTTTAACCCCAAAAATTAAAAAAATTTCGATATGTATTTAATTAATTGAAACATTTGTAATAAATAGACGGATATTTGTTTTTTCGTTGCGCTTCACTTATACACAACTAAGCGAGAATCTGTGTTTTTTATAAGAATTTAAATAAAGAAAACAATTATGACAATTTGTTCGAAAATTTGAAAAAAAAAATGATTAGCTCCTGAATTGGAGGCATTTGGATTTTCTGAAAACACTTATAAATTACAACATTTTGAGTCATTTGTGATTAATTTTTTTGACAAAAGAATTCTTTTAGACATCTAAATTATGACTCCAAAAAGAAGGGATTTTTGACACAAATATTTTATTAATATCCAAAATATGTATCAAACTTAACACATTTATTAGTCCGAAAAAGAGGGATTCGAAATCCATCTTTTTGCAGAGTCATTTTTAAATTATAATACCTGAGGGATCAAAACTTGCTGGCTGGGTGAAATCAATAATTAATTTTGCAGAAATAGCTAAAGCTTAAAGAAATAGCTAGTAGCTAAAAATATTAGTAAATGTTAATTAAAATGTCAACGGTTACTTTAATGGAATATAAATGCATACATTTTTTTTTTAAATAATATCCACCAAAATTAAGTACATTAAACATTTTGTTTAACTGTATATTACAGATTAAAAATCCACAGAACAATTTAATTTCAGTATTTAAATATTATATTTGACCAAAAACAAACATTAAAATTTTAAATAACAAATTATTTTAATTGCTAAAATTCCCATAATTATGTATTTACAAATTATTTTTACATGAGCATCTATTAAAATTAAAAATTAAATAAATACCATATTGTTAACTAATGCATACAGAAATTGCTGTACTAATGTAAAATTGTTTATTAAATAAAATGCAAAATAATTTTATAAAAACAAATACCATAAAAGACAAATAACACGTGACTCAAAAAAATAAATTAGTAAACATTTTTGCGTAAACTACTAAAAATTAGTTCAAATAACGTTGCTGGTGTTGCATTATAAAATACTTCATAATATTTTACTTGTTTATTTAATTAATAGTAGTCTTTGACTTTATAAATTAATAGTAATCTTTGACTTTTTAATTGTTATTTTTGTATTATGAATTTTTATAACTAATAAACCAGTCATGATTTGGAAGTTACGTGTTTTACAGCTGGAAAACCTCAAAAATTAGCAGATGTATTTGTTAAAAATTAGTAAGATAAAATTACCAAAAACAGCTAATTAATCAGCATAATTCAGAAAAAAAATTTGCTAAATACACTCCGCAAATCGAAAACTAAAACAAAAGTAACGACCTTTGATCCTAAATATTTAAACCGCGCTGAGATTAATGGCGTATGCAGCTTTTTCCCTTATATTCCAGATTTTTCGCAAATTTGCATTAAAGTTTTGCATGATTTGACCATGGTTGGCAAACACTACCTTTTCATTATAAAAATTATGAAAATTATAAAATCTCGATTCTAATAGTCGCATGAATCATCTGATATCACAGTTTACTACAAGTTTCATTTAAGATTATATTTCAAGATTCTGCTCACTAAATTTTGTTTAATCAACAACCTAACGTTATAAATCGCTGTTTCGGTATTTTAGCGTTATTTTGACTTTGGTTTAAGATATTTCAAAGGCAAACAGGTAAAACAGTAAAATCAAACATGTTATGTAAGAAGGAATATGTCTTTGATGGAATCGATATTTTAAAATTTAATTTCGGTCTCAATGTTACTACCGTTGTTATGAAAAGTTAATGAATACCATCCCTAGTTTTAACGCATTTAATTCTTAAAATCAAATACTTATCTTATCTCAAAAATCCTTCATTAACGTTCGAGTATCAAATTTAGTTAATAGTTAAATGCGCAGCATTACTGTCTACGTGTTTTTACTTTACACTTAGAATACTATGCAGGTAAAGACCACTGCAAATGCAGTTGAAAACAAATGAAATTGTCATTTCATTTAAAGAAAAGACGACTTACATTACAGTAAATTCAACTCACATTGTCATTTTTTTTAATGTTCAAAAAATTACTAACAATTGTAGTTAAAATGAACCACATGGTAGTAAAAAATAAACAAACATTTACTTTTTTTTTTATTTTTTTAAATAAAAAAAAAAAACAAATGTAAAAAATGAATGTAAAATCATAAAACATTCATTTTATGTGGTTTGTTTTTTTAAATGAACTACAAGGTTAGTAAAAAATTTAAGTTGTTCTCCAAATAACTGACATTTACGTTAAAAATAAAGAAACTGTATTACAACCCAAACAACTACATATTTTTAAAGCAGAAGTTCCCTGAGTGTACGTTACTATTTTGCACAATTTATCATCCCAATTCGCAATCGATCAAAGCATTTTTGTGCTTAAGCAAAACGACAAATCTGACCAACTATTTCGTGCAAAAGAGTAAAAAAAAAGTAAAATTTGTACTACAGCATAGCGAAAACGGATGACTTATGAGTCAGTTTGACTAATACCAAGTTGGTGTCAGTGGAATATGAACATGAACATACAAACATCATAAACTTATAAGAAATTGGCGTTTTGGTTTTTTTTTTTCATCTGACACTTACATTAATATTTTTAATTGGTAAAAAGCACCTCCGAGTCAAAAAGGCATTTCGAGATTTTTAAATGCAAAAATTGTATGAACTTTTTAAAAATTTCACGAAACTTAATTATATTTTTTTATAAAAAAAAACATGGCGTAAGGATAAAGTTATACATCTATAATGAATCTTCACGAAGGACTAAGTTGATTAAATTTAAACAAATTTTATATTTTTCATTTCCAGCGGGTACAGCGTAAGTTTTTTCCTATCACATTTCGTTTAGTAAATTTTTATATTTTTGGTGGTTTAATATTATTTTGAAATATGATATATACAAGGAAAGCTACAAATTGATGTTACTTTAATTAAATCTAAGCAAAAGCTTTAATTTTAATATTTTGAATTTGCTTTAAATTCAAAACCGCCATAATTTGGAGTGTTAAGATTAAATGAGTATCGATGATAGATTCAGCATCCTTAAACATCGGCTTGCAAATACATAAAATACTATTCATATCGTTTAAAAAAATTAAATATTTTCCTTCAAAGTGTGGAAAAATTTTGAATTTCCTTACACACAACATTTTTTGTGTAAATAGCGAAACAACATATAACAACTACTTGAAAGTTAATTTGTTTGCAATTTGGCCACACTCCATAAATAACACCCTTAAACATTTAGTTTACAAATACACATTTTATCTTTATTTAATATAAATATTTTATTTTGTCTTTAACTTACACAATTTGTTTTAACAAACCGGAGTCAACACAATATTTTTGATTTTTATATTCACAATTTAAAGACAGATAAAAAAATTTTCCACGGTGGATTTTTGTATATGTCCCCATAAAAATCTCAGTAATGAGCTCTCTCTCTCTTTGGTCCAACTGCATATAATTCGGCGTCAAACCCCATTACTTTTGTTCGGCGAGGAGGTTTTTGTTAGTTTTACATATTTGCTTCATAAAAAACTAATAAATTTTGTACAAAAAGAAGCAGTTACCAAAACAATGAGTAAACCGTATGCTTATAAGCAAGTAAAAAAATATGTGGTTACAAGTTTGTAAATAATAATACTTACCCTTATACTTATCAGTAATTAAAAAATAAATAGTTGGCAAAAAGACATTTGTAATTAAATATGCAGTCGCGGTTAAGCTTGACTGCTTACAACAACGACTTCGTCAAACAAACAAATTATAATGTGTTGAGATATTTATTTTCATTATATAACCACTTACGTGATAATGAAAATTTTTTCTGGGTCTTATTACAGATGTATTTTGTAGTATTATTTTCCTCATATCTACTACATCTTGAAATGTCGCGACATCTACATCATTCTGCGCGCATCTGTAAATCTGGTTGTTGTCCACACTATTAATTTGATTAAAATTACAATTTTGGTAGCAAAATAATTTAGTAAAACATAAGTTCGAAACTAGTTTTGTGCTCAATAAGTGTAACTAAATTGTAAGTATTTTCAGCATATAATTTTATGAAAATATTATCTTTATTTACAAGACGTAGTACTAATATATCTATTACATATTTTTTTTTTTGAGTCTATATATTCTTCTTTAATAAAATTTTTCAAATAAAAATGTTTTCTTCTTCTTCTTCCTGTAAAGAGACTAACTAAAGAAAAAGTTTTTTGTTCGGTTACAAAAACTTTCCCTTTTTTTTCGTCTCATGCATGTTAAGCAATTATTAATATGTAATGTGTATAAAAATAAATAAAAACCAATTAAGGATGAAAACTTCTGTCCAAAAAAACTAAATTGTGTATCCTACTGTTATATTTTATTTTCAAACTAACTCAATTAAAAAATCAATTGCTAAAATAATATGCAAATAAGAAAGCAGTTATTACAACAAAATACATATTATTAAAAGTTGACATCTCATAAGTGGAAATTTTTTAAAACTTAATATAAGTCATTTAGTCTTTATTTCAAGTTGTAAAGTTTTTATACATTGCAAGGTGTCAACTAGTCACCATCAATATTTTTTTTGTTAAATTTTGATATGTATAATAAAATTTTATTTGTTGTATTTGTATTCGTTTTTTAAATATAAAATTTCAACAAATTTCTATACGTAGTGTAAAATGTAAGGCTCTAAGGGCTGCAATAATAAAATAAAAATTGTGTCCGTAATACAAAAGTTAAATAAAACATATGAAGGAACTTAAAAAAATATATAAAGGCTAATGCATATGTAGTTAAAAACAAATGAAATTTCACTTGATGAAAGGATGACTTAATTTTCAATACATTTCACAAGCATTGTCATTTGTTTTTCTCTGTACAAAAAATGAACCAAAATTGTAGTTAAAATGAACGACATGTGCAGTAAAAAATAAACAACCATTTATTTGTTTTATTTTTTAAACAAAAAAAAAAATAAATACTGTATGAAATAAATATAAACTCATAACACAGTAATTTGATGTGGTTGGTTTTTTTAAATGTACTACAATTAGAGTCAAAACTTAAATTGTTTCTACAAATGACTATTGTTTCACTTAAAAATAAAGATACGGTATTACAATTCAAACAACTACAAATATTTACAGCAGAAGTTCCCTAAGTGTGTTTATTGGGATGAAAAATTAACCCTGCAGTACTATCGTCTGGGTGGAATCTACCCATAACGCTAAATTTTTGTTTTTTTCAAGAGAGATGTACATTAACAAAATATTATTTAAAATAAATTAATTGCCAAACTCATAAAATTAAATTTTTTTTCTGTATTTTAAAGTTCATTATTAAAAAAAAAATATTATTTGCATAATTAAATTTAACTGATATGAATGACAGATACTAATAAGTAGGGGTGGATTACACCCAACAATAGTAATGGCGTAAGTCGAATAACGATATCACTGCAGGGCTTAGAAAATATTGCTTTTTACATCCCATAATATTTAACCTATATATTCGTTTAAACTGCCGAATTAAAAATTAGAGTTCCTGACGTTCATGTTGGCTTAATCACAATTCATTTCTAGAATGTACCATATAAGCCTCCCGGGGATTGCTTTTCTAAGCATAAGAATACATAATTGTCAGCCATTGATAATATAATTTTTTTGAAGCTTTATCTCGACATTGTTACTTTTAATATCACTTTCTATTTGAAATTTCTAATAATATGATTTTAAGCTGTACAATGTTATACTCATGTATCAATCTAACAACTTTAACACATATATTACAAACACAAATTACATATTTAACACACGTTTATATTCGATCATATTTAGGTGGCTCTCCAATATTTTACTATTGAACAGCAAAGCAAATTTATACAACATATTTTAAATAAATACATTTTCCAATATTCAAAAATTGTGTTATATTCAATTCACTTACTAAAAACTAAAAAAAAAGAAGAAATGCAAATACAAGACTACCCATAAATAAAAATAAATTTTATGACCAGAAAAGTAAATGGAAATCTAAAACGATGTAATAAAACTATAATTGAAACATGAAAATATGGTTGTTAAAATGTTTATATAAAAAATTATTTTATTTATTAAAAAAAAGTATATAATATTTGTTTTATCACTTGACCCTTTCACAACAAAAATAACCGCAACAAAAATAAAATATTTTATATTGAAAACCACGACTGTTGTTGAATGTTAAGTATTCAGTAAGGTTTTTTTAATGTTGTTTTTTGTGTATAAGAATATTTTTGCTACTTTAAAGAAGGAAAATTTAAACAATAAAAATTGTATTTAAAATTTTTTTAAAAAGGTTCCGCTGTCACGGAATCAGTTATATAACTGATTTCATAAATACACGTGCACAAGTAGTAGAAGAAGCTTTTAGAAAATAGTTAAAAATTACGTTGCAGAAAGAACTGCTAAAATAACGAGATCTTAAGCCAGATCGAAATTCTAATATCAACCTAGCTAATATGTTTGATTTGATTTTGTTTTGTAAATATACAGTGATAGGAAGCTCGTTATAAATTAAAAATAACATAAAAATAATCCCGATGTATATAAAAACAAAAAACTAACAAAACTGAAAAAAAATATTACTTGAGCCAGAGTAAAAACTAAAAATTTGATGTATAAATAGACATTTTTGGTCTTCAAGGTTAAGTAACGTCATGATGCTTGTTACGAGAGAAGATAAGAATGGAGCAAACAGTAGTGATTAGTAGGGTTTTTTGTTAAAGTTCTGCCTTTTATGGAGGCTTTCCGATGAGATCTTTAGATAGATCAAAATACTAGTATCAACCTAGCTAATATGTTTGATTTGCTTTATTTTTGTAAATATACGGAAGTTGGAACGTCGTTATAAATTAAAAATAACATACAAATAATCTCGATGTACAAAAAAACAAAAATCTAACAGAACTGTAAAGCATTAAAAATTTGTAAAACAATTTTCTAAAACCATTAAAAATTAGTTCAAAAGTACGTTACAGAAATAAAACTGCTAAACTTACCAAATCTTTGTTTGCTAAATATTTAAAAGATAAGAACAGCATAAGGAAGATGTTACAAAATTGTAGACTGGTGACTTAATATTTTTATTAGCGTTAAAAGAATTCTAAAAAATTAATTTGTTACTTTTCATTAACTTAACTTTCTTAGATTTAAAAGATTTTTTTTTTTTATAACATAACAGTAGATTTTATTGGGATGTGCAAATTTTGTTAAAATCGGTTAATATTAAGACAAAGCTAACCCACAAATGAACCACTTATATTGAAAGTGGTATGAGTCCATTTTCAAAAAAATCTGAGGTAATGATGGCGTTCCGCAGTATTCAATGGCCTCCACAAGATTTCAAATATGTTCATCAATATATTCCAGCAAGTACCATTTTGAGTAAATTCTGAATTTTGTTATTTTTTTAAAAAATTAATTTTTTTTCAAGAAGTTTGATCATTTACAGATTATGTTCTTTATATATATAGGAACTAATTGTGTGAAAAAACTCGTTAACTTTCCCATTTCTTAGAAAACATGCAACAAAACTAAAAAATATTATGTTTATGTACAACAGTTTTTGAAAGTTTTTATTGTGAAAGTGACCATTCTATACTGAAAAAAAAATTGTTTTAATAATTTTTTTAAGCATAAATAAATTGTATGACATCTGATGAGATGTGTATAAAAAAATTTAAAAATTTTGACGTTTAAAGTTTCAAAAACTTTGATATGCAAAGCGATTTTTATCTCATTTTAAGAACTTATGAACTCATATTATTTTAAAAATAAATAGTTCAAATGTGAAGCTAAACGTTTTATAATCTAAAACCAACCAACTTAATATTAAAAGATACACTTTTATAGGTTGTAGTTGATATAATGTTAACTATGTTCTGGGATCATGGGTTCAATTGCCACTAATGGCTCTGTTCCGTTATTTTTTAAGAGCAGTAAGATTGTTATATTAATGTGGTGCTTTATTTGAAAACGGGATAGAGTAGAGATGAAAGGTGAGGAAATATGTACACACAGAGAAAAATTTAGCTATTTGCCAACTGAAATTCTGTTATTACGAATTGCAGACGGTTGGCACAACTTAAAACTAGTTTTCACAACAAAGCTCTGCTAATTCAACTAAATTTTAGTTGCAACACCCAACATATTCAAAAATCTAATGTACATATCGTTGTAATAATTGAATTTATAAGTTTTTACAATTTGAAATACACTTTTCAATTCGGTTGACACTTTATTTCTTTGTCTGTAGGGCTTTAAATATTGCAACAAGGTAATTGCGCGAGATAATACTTTTAGCACAGCTATTGCGTGCCACTGATGGAAATTTGACAAACTCGTTTATATTTTTGAGTTCATAGCCAAGTTATATTGTTTTGCTCGTGTGGGGTAAGTGTTACGGGAACACCGAGGAAAATTAAATTTTGTATTAAGCAACAATTCGGAATTTAAATTATTTTCAAAGTTTTCCCCTTCCCAAAGACATGAACTGGAGCCGCCACTGCCGGTACCTTACAGATAAAAAAAACACGTGCTGTGCCCAGTGATACGTCCCTCTTCCGCAGAGAGCTTTAAAGTTGAACCAAAACACTTTGTTTTTGTTTTCTTCATACATCAATTAAAAGGGGTTAACGGTACTCAAATAGTTCTACCATTTTAAATTCTTTTTATCATTATATTAAATATCTCTGGAAAAAAAAACGAAAAAGTATTAAAAAGTATAACAAAAACTGCAGCATATGGATTGAGATAGGTTGGTATTGACTTATATTTATTATACTTTTATGTCTGGCAAAAACTTTAAGTAGTTGCAAATATTTTTTAAAAAAATCATAATTTCATTGGCGAACTTATAATTATTTCGTCCACTTTAAAGTGGCTAGTATAGAACTCAACTAAAAATTTTGAGTATAAAATTTCGGTAAAAGTGGCATTGAGTAACAAGCAAGTATCATATTTACAAAGTTTAAGTGTTTTCGCTGTCTAACAGAATAAAAAACATGTTATGTTGGATTAAATCAACAACCTACGAAATTATAAAATAATTTCGTAAAAAAATACAAACATAAATTTAATTTTTTATATGACTACCAATTTTAGCCTGTTGTGGTAATCATTTGCATGTTCGTTTTATTTTCCTTTCCTCACTTTATATATGTTACTTTCCAACTCAACTGTCTACCAAACAAAAAGTAGATTGCAGTAATGTCGAATTAACAATATATTTAAAATTTTTCCAAAAAAAAAAAAAATGGGCAAATTAGTCATTTTTAAATATTGACACATTTAAGAAAAAAAATTATTTTAAATGCTTGAAACATTAATTATTTTTTTTTTTTGAAGAATTTGAAAAAAAAAATAGAATTTAAAGAATAATGCAAAACTCAATTTATGTAATAATAGGAAAAAAATATTTTTTTTATTGACTTTTATTTATTCAATAATATTTATCGATACAGAAAGTTTCATCGTGTAACTCTTATTAGTTTAGAAGAACATATTCATTGAATATTGTTATTCATATCATCATCAGTTCAGTATTTTTGTACAGACTGTACATAAGGTATGTAGGCGTATGAGCAATAAGTAATACATAAGATAAATTCTGTCTAACGGCCAGAAAATGCTTTTGTCGGTATATTATTGAGCTTATTTAAATTCGACTTTGAGTGTCAAATTTAAGGAAAAGTCAGCTGTTAGGCAATAAATTCATTAATCGGCTGCCGAACAATCTTCCAAATAGGAAAAGTGCAAACTCCTTCTCATGTGAAATTTCTCGAAGTACTTATCGAAACTAACAATACACCATTTGGGTCTTGCAATTTCGGAGCTGTTCGAATTTTACGGCATCATGTATATTTTGGTTAAAACTTGATTTTTCCGAAGAACATGCTATTTTTCTGACGGCTATATATCGGAAACGAATTGGAATTTTTTTCCTGTCTTCCGCACAATTGTTGCTATAGAATATGAGAAAAAAGTAGTAAAACAAACTAACCCGAAAAACTGCATCTAGCGGCTCAAAATTGCTAAAATGTTGAAAAGGTTTTATTTTTTTTTAAATAAAGAATAAAACAGTGGGAAATTCGCGAATCCCAATCACAACGGAAACAAAATAATTGCGGAAAACAGCCTTTTGAAATAACACTTCACCACTTTCAGGTCACAGCAATTTCACACACTTCATAACTTTGAGGTCACAGCAAATCTTAAATTTATGTTCATTATATTTGATTTTCTTCAATATATTGACCAATGCTTCATAAGATGAGGTCGAAAATTCTGAATTCCATTGCGACTTAGCCACAATGTAATCCTTTTCGTTTTTCGTTAGAGGTTTTAGTTCATCATCTTCTACATTGGGAACATAATTACGATCTTGCAAACTGGATCACAATTAGAAAACACTTTCGAGTACCCATGCGGACATAATCTCAGGACTCGGAGGTTTAGGTAGTTCGACACCATCACAGAGTTATACAGGAAGTGAGGCATTAAAAGCTGCAGCATATACTTTTGCCTTCAACTTCGTCCTATTTGTTCCAACAGCATAGTTAAGGCATGCATAGCATAGTTTTATCATGAGCGTTTGGGTCTTCTATCTAGATTACCGGCTTAGCAAAATGCAAGTGTTCTCGTCGTTGATGAAACTAATTCAAAATAGTTCTATAGCAATTACTGCACACTGTGTTCGGCATGAAATCCTTACCACTTGTATCCACTTAATTTCAATCTTGCGTATATGCAAAGCTAAATTCTCGAGTTAGCAAAATTGTTCGCTCCTACTTTCCTACTTTGGGCACTATATACCACAAACGCAACAAAATTCATTTATTTTTGGACACTTGTTATTTTCCATATTAAAGCATTTAATATTTTTGCTGTTCAATTGTTATTGTCTTGTTACATTAATAAAAGCATACGGCTTCATAACATTTTTGTTGATTGGTAGGGCCGGTTCAGGCTTCATATGCACTAGCAATAACGCCATCTATATATGGGCCAAAAATTCTGAAAAAAACATAGAAAAAGTTAAAATTTTCGACATTTTAGCAATTCTTAAATCTCTAGATGCAGTGTTTGTGACTAAAAATCGTAATTTACGCGATATTTAAAAATGATAATTTATTTTGGAGATTATATTTGAATTTAACACAATCAGCTTAAGGGAAATGTATTTTCTACAACTGCACTCCAACTATGTGCACGTGTTTAATATATTGCTTTTTAATACTTACTAATCTTCATTTGGTCCTTAAAAGATTTATTTCCTATAATTTATTAATATTCCCCTGGTTTTGTGCTGTAGCATTGAACAATCGTATAAATAATGTAAATTTTGAATTATTTCGAGCAACAGTGTTGATGTAACGGAGCAAAACGTGTTAAAATAAACAGTGATAGCTCTAACGGTTGTGGAAATATCGTGTTTTAAACCTACGTGATTCATTGCTTCCTCATGTTAAAGCCGCTCTTGTCTTTACTTTAAATAAAATAAGCACCCAATATTTTTTTAAGACAAAATGCATTTTTGCCAAATTCCGCAGTTTAAACCGCTGCAATTCAAAATATTTTTATTTAAAAATATAAAGGGTCCGCCATCTAACGTTTTTTTTTTCAACTGGTGCTTATTTTGTGAATGGTAACACTTAGCTCATGTCTGATTTGACAGATAATTAGTTTTATCCTTCCGCTGAACGAATATGGTCCGTATGTTCGTTATCTTGTGAAAAAAAGTGAAAGAAACTGGCATCCTCATCGATAAATCAAAGCGTTAAAAGCCAAAAACAGTGCCTACACCCGAGAATATTGCTGCTGTGGCAGAAAGTGTGCGTGAAGCGTCATCAACATCAATTCACCGTCGTTCTCAACAATTGAACATTTCGGAGACATCATTGAGACGAATTTTGCATAAAGACCTTGGTATGACGCCATACAAAGTCCAATTGGTTCAGGAGTTCAAAAAAAAAAGTTATTTGGCGGACCCTTTATATGTTAATTATAATTTAGTCCGCTATGCCGTTTACGAATTTATATGTGCAGGTATTAAGGGATTCATATCTGTGCATAAAAATCTAAAAAATGTACTAAATATAGTAGAAAAAAAGATTAACATAAAAAAAATAATTTATTGAAAAAAAAAAACAAAAATAAAATTTTTTCAAAAGTATTGCATATAATTGCACATATCTTGTTTACGGGTTTAGCTACAAGAGTCATTAATAGCTCATTTGAAGGTACTTAAATCGTGGTTTTACTTCTTATAAAAGTAAGTCACTTCTTGCCATTAAACTGCATTTCTTTCAAAATCCGTGGCTTAAAATGCTGGATTTGAATAAACTGGCTTTCTAAAACTAAAAAAAAAAAAATATATGTTAAATATAAATTATTCTTCTATAGCGTTACCAAATCACTGTGTGGTACTCGTGTTAAATGTTTTCCATTTTTATTCATAACTCAGGATATCATAACCCATCAAAAAATAGTGCTTACCCAGAAGCGCTTTCGGAATTCATTATTTGATAACGAAGCGCATCCAAAGCAAATAAAGAAGGCATGACTTTTGTTCGCAATGTCCCACTTGGTATGTCTCTTTCAAAACGCTTCTTTCATGTGCTCTTAGAAGCAATAAATGCATGCCTTCTTAGGCACTAAGAAGCGCATTTTGTATGTTGACAACATTAGTGCTTCATGGTATGCATATTTCATTTCTTCATTGTAAGCATTATTCACTGCTTCAAAGAAGGCATTCTGGGAAGCACGACATTCTGCCTTCCCTAATTGCTTTATAGTATGCAAGGCGCTGAAGTGCTATTTTAGAAGCATACAAATGTAGTAACTGCATACCAAATCCAGGTTATTTTTTGCTGGGAAGGTCTCCACATTGGGATTTGGAAACTGCTAGGGAAGTAATTTATAATTAATATATATTTTTTAAAAGATTAAAAAATAACATAGTTTTTTTCAATATAGCTTTTTGAACAGCGATTTTAAAAAACAATGAGTTTAACGGGGAGAAGGCAACAATTTATAATTTAAGTAGCTTTAAAATGGGGCATCAATGAATGACTCTCGTAGTTTTAGCTGTTAAAAAGATATGGAACACTATGTAAGACCACTTTTTCTAAATTTTCGATATTTCAAAATCATTTGGACAAGGTTATAGTTATATGATGTACATATTCTATACCAGAAGCGGTGGAGGAAATCGACTGCTTGATTTTATATGTTTTTAGTTTTATACTTTCTAAACAGAGAAGATAAATGTTTTTTTTTTTCTTTTTTTGCATGTTTCGGCATTTGTACTCATTATTGCTTTTTTGGGTGTAATTTTTTTATTTTTAATTTTTGGGCTTAAAAAACAGCTTTTTGTTAAGATTTTTAAGCACTAAAATTGCTTTTTCAGATATTCTTCGTTTTAAAAGCTTTTTTATCTTAATATTTTTTAATTCTTCTTTTAAAAAGTGTAAATATTTTACCTATTATAGGTTTACTACTTTTGTGTTTTTTCAATATGTTTTTGCCGTAAAAACAATGGATTGTGCTATTTTGGTATTCTCTATATATAAATTATAAAAATTATAAATATCACTAAGTCATCTTAAGTTCCCCTAAAGTAAGCAACAGCAAATCTAAAAATGCAACACATACAAGTGTATAAATTAAATATCACTCATACGTCTGGCACCCTTTTTTCATAGTATGTTTCTCAAAGAATGCAATTGGTCTGCACCACTAACACTCTCGCAATACAAATTATACGAAATATTTAAATATCACTCATTCGCCTGGGTGTGCTTAACTTGTTTTATAATAAGCGTTCCTTAAGTATGAAACAGCTAGTACTGTTATTTTACCATTTTGTACTTTTTGAGATTTAAAGTTTCAAAAACAAGTCTAAATGCATAGTTAGCATTTGTTTTAGTAAAAATATTATACATATTTTAGAATACGAAAAGTTTTTAAAAAAATCATATTTTTGTGTGCATTTAATAATCTTTTTAATTTTAATTTTTACCCATAATGAAAAAACAGCTTAAAATAGCCATATGCCATAAGGCTAAAAAATTAAATACGAGCTAAGTTTTCAACACCAATTGGGGTTTGTGGTCTATTTATAGTATAGTTTTATATCCGGTGGTCTCGTTAGGGACACAATTTCACCTTGCACAGTGTAATTCAACACATTAACCAGCTGACAAATAGTATGTTCATTTGTTTATATTTTTCTTTAACTGGCTTTAAAGATTGCAATATTTTTGTAAAAGATTATTTTAACACATTTAATTCGTGAAAATATATGGAAAATAACGAGGATGTTGGATTAACAAAAAATGCAATACACAGTTAATTTGAAAATGTTTAATAATGAATCGGATTATTTCAACTGATAATTTTTTATACCATTTTTTATATTTTTTATAAAAAAATAAATTTGTAAACACAAAATAATTTTAATTGAAATACAATTACTAATGTATGGATGTTTTTAATTGTCAAGACTTTTTTTCCACATCAAGAATTTTTTTTGGTGATTGTCAAGCATTTTCCAGATTTAAATCTGGCAACCCTCTGTGGAACAGTCCCTTTTGAAAAAAAAATTGTGATGCACTGCCACTATTATTTCTAGGTTTTTAAATCTGTCAATACCATTCTTTGCTATATAAGGAAGTAAAATAAATTATGCAATTTTGATACAATTTTCAAAAAGTTCATTTAATTTTTGCTTTAAATTTTTTTAATGCCCCTCTGATTTTATCTCTGAACTATATAAAACTATACAGCGAATATGCCATTCAAAAAACATTTTTTTTAACAAAACGCACACCCATGTTTTGTTAACTTTAGTGACGATCGTACTCGTTATATGTTACGGGCACAGCAAAGACACATACCTGCAATTGTACAGAATTACGTTACCGTGAAATAACTCCCAAATGAAATAACTCCCAAAAAAAAAAAAAAATAATAGAACTTCCAAAAATTTTCCATATTAAATTGGGATTTATTTCATTATGAAATAACTCCCAATGCGTTAGGACTTATTTCACAATTTTCAGTTAGGAATTATTTCGTTATGAAATAACTCCCAAATGAAATAATTCCCAACCAGATTTTGTTGGGAGTTATTTCACTTATTTTTGCCATTGGTAGTTATTTCACAGTTGTTGGGACTTATTTCCTTTTCATTTTTAAATGTGATTTTATCGTTGGGAGTTATTTTATTTTTGTTGGGAGTTATTTCATTTCTATTAAAATTACATTTTGGTAAATTTTATGCATTCTTGTTTTAAAATTGTCGTGAAGTAAATAATAGCAATACAATGAGTTATTTTACCAAAAAGAACGTAGTTATTGCTAGAATTTTAGTAATTTTGGTGGCATGTCATAACGTCCAATGACATAATGTCCATGGACGTTATGTCACTCGAAAAGTGTCATAATGTCCATGGACTTTATGACACTCTGCAATGTGACATTATGTCCTCAAATGGAATGACATAAAGTCCATGGACATTATGCCACTTTTTGCGTGACATAAGGTCCATGGACATTATACTCCAGTGTGGAAACAGATCAGTACTTTTGAAGATTCTTTTGTGTCGCACGCAGAAAAAAACTTTATTTCGCGAAGCCGCCTGCCGCGTTCTACGAAGAAAAAAAAACCCTTGAAAACCATTGAAATCTTATATTTTTAAGACATCAAGTAATTTGTAAAAACAAGTGTGTCTGTAAGGCGGCCTTCGGCCGCTCTTAGGGGGTTTTTTCCTCGGTATAACGCCGCAGGCGGCTTCGCGAAATAAAGTTTTTTCTGCGTGCGATTCTACGATTTATAAATTTAGTTTTATTTTGTGATAGTAAAGAATATTTAAAAAAATTGTATTGATATACTAAATATTATTAATCTTTTTATTTTAAAAAGTCTGAACGCTATGACACATTTGAAAGTTACATAATGTCCAAAATTGTCAAATTAAAAATTGTCATAAAGTCCATGGACATTATGACACTTTTCGAGTGACATAACGTCCATGGACATTATGTCATTGGACGTTATGACATGCCACCTATAGGCGCGGAAACGGCCGCGAATATTTTTGAATTGGGAATTATTTAATTTTCTTTGGGACTTTTTTCATTGGGAGTTGTTTCATTCTTTGTTGGGAGTTATTTTATTACTATGAAATAACTCCCAAATGTTGGGGCTTGTTTCATTTTTTATTTGGAAGTTATTTCATTTATTAAAATTGGGACTAATTTCATTTTTTTTTGGGACTTATTTCATTGGGAGTATTTTATTGGGACTTATTTCATTTGGGAGTTATTTCACGGTACCGAGAATTACAACATAAATGAACCATTATTTTCAAATTTGTATTCGATGAAGAGGCGTCAGTCAGTGCCCGGTACAAAAAACACAAAAAATTTAGAAATTAAAAAAACTGGTTACAATTTTCAACTAGCATGTATATATTTGTTAGGTGATGGCATGTCAATAAAGTACACTCAAAAAAATTGGTTATACAAATTAGTAAAACTTTTTTCAATCCCACTTTACTATTATTATTTAAATTTTTATTATAAAGAAATTGTTTTGTAATATTTTTTACTATTCTGTATCTCACGAATAAATTCCTCACTATTGGATTCCAGTGCATCAACCGTTGCGGGCTTGTCCCTATAGACATGAGACTTAACATTGTCCCACAAAAAATAGTCTAAAGTCGTTAAATCGCACGATCTACGCGGCCAATTGACCGGCCCCAAACGTGAAATGAACTGCCCTCGCTATTCACAGTAACGTTCCTGCCTTCGTCGTCTTTAAAAAGTACGGTCCAATGATGCCACGGCAATTTTACTTGTTCACGTAACAATTCAACCAGAAAGGAGCTTCGTCGCTGAACACAATTTTCCGATGAAAAAGTGGATCTTCATCCAACTTTGGCAGCGCCCATTCACCAAAAGTAAGCCGTTGTGGTAGGTCGTGCGGCTTCAATTCTTGCAGCAGCTGTATTTTAAAAGGTTTTACACCCAAATCCTTCCGCAAAATTGTCCACGTAGTGGAGTATAAGAAGCCCAATTGTTGCGAACGGTGCCGAATAGATAATTCACGGTCGTCAACAACACTGGCGGATACAGCTGCGATATTTTTCTCTGTCCGTACTCTACGTATGCGTGTACCAAAATTTGGTGCGAAATTTAGTCCCCAGACTCCGAAAAGCCGCCTCAGAAGGTCGCCCAAACTGACCATTAATTGGAAGAAGTGCTCGATGAACTTCCTTAACTGAGCATGAATTTTGATAATAAAATTCAATAGTGTGCAAGCGTTGTTCGTTTGTTAGTCGATTCATGGTTAAATTATAGACCAAACTGAACATGTTTAACAGTAACATGTAATACGAAAACAGTTGAGATGCCTAAAACAGTGCTGCCAAAAAGAAAGTTGCTAACAAATCACCCTTTAGAAGAACATATACTATTAGTTTGGTATTGCTGCGATATACTTTTTTCCTTTAGCAGAGCACTTAGCTTGGAAAGCAACATATGTAGTTCACAACGTATATAATTTGTGCAATAAGCGTTAATTCATGTGGCATTATATCTGACTATATATTTTATTATTTTACAGTAAATTTTTTGTGTGTATTGTTATGGAAAAAATTACTCAATATTCACGTTTTATTTGTTTGGTAAGTTTTTCATTTAATTGTTGATATGTATTGTGTTTTATTTTAAATCCCCAAAAGTAGAGGTTTTAATATTTAACATTGCAGTTGTATTTAATTTGAAGATTTATAAAATTTATTTTCATTGCTGTTGACGTTATTATTTGCAGTGATAAATGTTTTTTTGGTGGGTTTACCAATATATTCAAAAGTAAGTGTTACATAAATTATGTGTAATTAAAATAATGTGAAAGTTTAAATATATTTCAATGATTTTCAACTCAATTAATTTTAGGGAAAAAAGAGCATTTAAATTTAATATCCCTCGAGAAAAAAAGATTTAATCTGATAATATCTGAAATTATATTGAATGTAATTAGATATGATTGAAAATAATTAGATCTGGTGCCAGATTTGATCATATATGATAAAATATGTGATGCACTTTATGCCCACATATATGATCAGATCTAGTATCAGATATGTTAAAATCTGAACGGATCTGGAAATTGGTTCATTTCCATGATATGAGTAGATCTAGTCATATAGGATCATGTCTGGTGCCAGATCTGTTCATATCTAAAAAGATTTCACGATCCCTTCGTCCAGATCTTGTACCAAAACTGAGGCTTGTGTGCCGTTTTCAGAAGCACGGTCAATATACGGTTAAAAAATTGCTAACCTTTTGTGTTGGGTTTCCGTTGTTTTGTTGTTCTATTTCATATATTGTATATGTATATTAGGGTGGGTCAATTTGTTCGGGACCGAAAAACATGACAAAGCGTATAGCAAAACCGTAATCTACGAAAAATTCTAAGAACTTTCCCCAAAGAAACCATGGTTCTAAAATGAAAATCGAGCTTCCGGTTTTTTAAGAGAAAATTTGGTGCTCAGGAAATCCGAAAATAATGCTATTTTTTTGGAAATATTCATTGCAATTCATTGCAATTGGTGAATAGTTGACCTGTAACTCTGGAAGATGGCTTATTTTAAAGGCTTTCTATATCTGTCCTCATTTATAGAAAATTATTTACCCACATAATGGTTTTGGAGGTTTATGTTAAAATAACAATAGTCAAACTGTTAAAAACCTAAAACTGTTACGATTTTTCTACCTAAAACTTAAAAAAAGAAATTATTTAACTAAATTGGTATTCAAAATTGAATTAAAAAAGTAATTGAACTTAAAATTGGTTAAAAGAAAATTTATTTAACAAAACCTAAGTCAAAACTGAAAACGAAAAAATTAAAAAAAAAAAATATAATTTTTTTTTAAAACTCACTTTTTTATTTAAAAAGTTTTTTATTTAAAAAACTTAAAGAAAAACATAAATCAAAAAATAATAATGAAAAATGTATTAAAAAAAATTTTTACATCGGTCAAACCGGGAATCGAACCCTGGGATCCTGTGTCACAAATCACGACATAACCACTACACAACAGCACTTGTTAACTAATGCGTGCCGGCTGCCTAGGTTCGAATCCTGGCAATGCCCATCAAATTGATTTATTTTTTTGTTTGCTTTTTTTTAATTTTTTTTTAAATTTAATTAAAAAAAATATACGAAAAATATTATTTTCCTCGTTTTTATGTTAAAATGTAATTAAAAAAAAAAAGAATTGTAAATAAAACAAAAAAGATTAAAATATTTGTTTTTTCTTATTTTGTTATTGAAATCCTCTTTTTTATTTAAACAATTAATTAACTTTTTATTTAAAAATTATTAAACTAAATAAAATATTAAAAAAAAATATTGGCCAAACCGGGGTAACTAATTCTAGCTTCGACCTATAGCGGCAATTTACATGCAAGATCTTTTTTGCTATCCATTCGTGGTATTCTTTTGCGGCTTTAAATAGTAACTGCCAAAATATCATCGCGATTACTTTCTACTGCACGCCGGGAAACATTGGTAAGCAGCTGTACAAATCGCTCAGTTCCCTGAATATGTGACGGTATTCCTAGATCAGAAAGCGGTGGATCATCGAATTCAATGTATTCCAACAAATGTTCGTAGGGGATATTTGTAGTAAATGGGGGCTCAGACAAAATACTATCGTCATCTAAGTTAATCATATCAACATAGTCTGAGCAATCAAAATTTATTTTAGGTTTTTCGTAAGCTCTAAGTGTTGACGGATCCCAAAGATTGTTACGAAAATGCAAAATTTTCTTAATGCATCTCTCACGCACGGATTTTCTGTCGTCGAAAAACATTGTCAATAAAACATTTAATTTTTTCGTTTTCAGTTTTGACTTAGGTTTTGTTAAATAAATTTTCTTTTAACCAATTTTAAGTTCAATTACTTTTTTTAATTCAATTTTGAATACCAATTTAGTTAAATAATTTCTTTTTTTAAGTTTTAGGTAGAAAAATCGTAACAGTTTTAGGTTTTTAACAGTTTGACTATTGTTATTTTAACATAAACCTCCAAAACCATTATTTGGGTAAATAATTTTCTATAAATGAGGACAGATATAGAAAGCTGAGAAAATTTCCTTTAAAATAAGCCCTCTTCCAGTGTTACAGGTCAACTATTCACCAATTGCAATAAATTGCAATGAATATTTCCAAAAAAATAGCATTATTTTCGTATTTCCTGAGCACCAAATTTTCTCTTAAAAAACCGGAAGCTCGATTTTCATTTTATAACCATGGTTTCTTTGGGGAAAGTTCTTAGAATTTTCCGTAGATTACGATTTTGCTATACGCTTAGTAGGCAAACAAATTGACCCACCCTAATGTATATGTATGTACATAAATTTCAAATTTCCTTTTTAATTTTTTTTGTTATTTGTTAACTTTGAAAACCTCAAAAATGTTCATTAACATTTGGTATGTATTTTAAATTGCTCTTGGAATGTAAAAATATATCAATTTTTTGCAAAATAAAAGGAAGGTAAAATAATAATAATATATATCTTAAAAAAAGTTTAACAGCTGGATTGCAAAAAAGATAAAATGTGAGTTCCTTTCAGTTTGTTATCCGTTAATTTGCAATAAACTTTTGAATAAATGCATTAAAATAGGCATTTTTTTATTAATCATTTAACTAGAAATTTTAAAAATTATTGAAGCTCTAAAATTATCAGATCTGCCTAGATTTAATCAGATCTAATTAGATCTCAAATTTTTCCCAAATTTTTTAGATCTCATTTACTATGAGATCTGTTTAAATGTGTTAAAACAGATCTAACTAGATTTGGGCAGATCAGATCTAACTAAATTTGGACATATCTAGTTTACAAATTAAAGTTGTGACAAATTTCTAAGTGGAGGAATTTTTGGATCCAGAAATATAAATCATATAGTAAAGGTGTATATTTTACCAGGAAATACAAACTAAGTATGTAGCAAGAAGAGTCCGTTCATAACTTAACGCCGATTGAGATGAAATTTTATATACAACTTTATACTATAAATCATATTTTTTTATGTGAATTCCAAATGTCTCTCCAACGATATATAATACTATACACATTTAATAGAAATCATCGAAGAAATACGCAAAACCGCATTTTAGAAAAAGCTAAAATTCAAGTTCAAAGGAACAGGCAAGTTTGTTTCTAAAAACGTTCTTTCCTCTTTTTCTCCGCATTGCTAATTGACCCTTCTCAGAAGGCATGTTTATACACCTACATATCAAATTTCATGTTTTGACGATCAAACAATTATAAAATTTTTTAAAAATTATAAAATTTTTTAAAACTAAATTTTTGCTGATCCCATTTAGAAAACAACTTACATTTTCAGTTTCTGATTTGTAGCTTAACATTTTGATTAAAATGGGGTATTTTAATCCATTTTAACTGAAATAACTTAAATATCGATACCCTTAAAATACTGTTAGCGAAACATAAGAAAATAGCGTTACCCTTACCGATACCCGCATCGAATCGGTTACCATTCACGATTTTTAAAACTTGTTGTGCAATTTCGTTATGTACTTTTCGAAGTTACTCGTACGTATGATTGATATTAATTTCATATTCAAAAAAGAAAAACACTCATACGCACTAGTGTCCATGCACTATCTAAATGGGGTTTGATTCTTAGAAAAATTGTATGGGTAAATGAGTAGTTTACTATTATTTAAGCATATGCGCGGATCTAACAATTAATATACAGGGAAATTGCATACGCAATGATGTACAATTGAATGTGTTTGTTGTTTTTTGCACACTGAGGCATAGGAAATTTTCCCTTGTATTAACTGCTGGAGACGCGCATGTTTTAGCATAATAAAATTTCTGATTTAGGCATATTTTAACTATTCTGTTTAAATAAAAGGGGAAAATTGTTTTAGCAGAAAATTAGAATGCTTAAATATTTTTTTTTAAATAAAAAAAAAAGTTCAATAAGCACAAAAGTTTCCATTCATTAAAGATCAATTGTTATTGGATTATTAAAACTACTTTTAATGCCATACAATTATGCGAAACCTAAACGGGAATAAATGTTTAAATTAATATGACACAAATTTTGGCTTTCACAGCTTACAGACTCCGTGACGTGTCATTGATGGGTAAAAAATGCTTAGAGCAATAGTGTTATCACTTTATTTTGTATACAAATGCTTATATAACACTTTGCCACTAGTTTAAAAATTATACAACAAAAACAATTTGAAAAAATTTTAGCTAATTTCTACGTATAAAAATCGATTATGACTAGCATGTTGTCATCCGAGAGAAAAAAATTTTAACGGAAATTCTTTTTTATCGCAAATATCCGTAAAATGCTCGGGGAGCGGTAAACATAAAACTTTTACACATATGGGTGGCCTAATGTACATGTTAAATACGTAGTTGCATGAATTTTCAGGAGCTAATAATTAGTGTGTAAAACTAAAAATATTAAAAAAAAACAAATTTTGTATCCCCTTGGAAGCCTAATCCCTTTGGTCAGAAATTTGAAAATTAAATTATATATATATTCGAATATGTATACTCGAATATGAACTAGCTCACTTATGTGATACTTTTTGTATTTCTGCCCAGGAACGTGCTAAAAATAGGGATTAACGTAAGGAAAACTCTCCTTTGCAGCCAGGACAAACCCCTAAAGCGAGGAACTTAGAATTTGGTATATGGGTCCTTATCACGGGCACCTGGTCTAAAATAGATTTTTAAATTAACAAAACCAAATTACCAAATATTTAAAAAAATCTTTTATGAATTGCCGCCAGCGGGACTCGATCCCAAAACATTCTGCTTACAAAGCAAGTTCGCTACCGCCTCCGCCAATTGTGCTTGTGCGTAATAACTGGCAAACAATCAAAGAATCGTTTATGTGTGGATGTTTTAATACGAACGCAAAACAAAGCAAATAATACAACAACATAAAATATATAAAGGAAAAAAACTCACTACAGAAACAAAATATAGTTGTAGTGCAGTGGCCCGTAAATACAAAACTTAAAAAACGAACAAGTAAAAAAAACCGTGTATAAGTTAATAAGGATTAAGTTAAAAACTAAGGGTATAAATACTTTCTAGAGTTTGTTCTGTAATCTAATATTATATCTGGTAATAGAATAAAGAACAAAAAAGAATAATTGTGCAATAATATTGCAAGTGCTTTCGGAACCTCGATTTTGGTTTTTTTCGAAATGAATCAATTTCAAAAATATCAAAAAGGCGAACTAATTTTTGGGATGTGTTAGCCGATTTTGCTTGCATTTACGTTACAAGAACTTATAGATCTCATTGTTTTTATCACATGTCAAAATATATATTACACCACCAAAGAATATTAAAATACATTTAACTATAACATATTAAAATACAAAACCCTTATTATCAGGAATAATACACATTTTTGCCGGTTTTGTGACATTTAAATGGGTTTCTGGTTACTTATTTTCAAGAAATTATTAAATACTTTTAAAAGTGCAAACTTAAAAATTGTATATAGGATTACTTTTTAAGGTTATGAAAATTTTGTTTGCTTTATAAAATTTAAGTTTAGTTGCCTTGAAATTTGTTGATGCTTTTTCGATTTTATTATTAAGCTAATTGAAATCTTTTATTTGCTGTACGTTTTAGCGGATACAACGCTTTAGTTGTCACTAAACGAAATGTACTTGGACAAACTGACATTTTACTCGCTACAAAGAAAGAAGATTCACTCTAGATATCTATCTGTGCCAACAAATTATGTTTTTTTTTTATAAAAAGAAGGAAAATAAAAATACTTAAATTTAGAAAGGTTGAGGTTAAGAAGAAGAATAAACGTTTTTCTCTAAAAATCATAAACACTATTAATTTAAATAAACTTCAACTTTTCTAAATTAAATTTGTCAAATGCATATTAATTAAAAATAAATTGCGACTGTCTATTTGACGCTAAAATAACACTGTACTAAAAAATACTTAAACTTCGTACAATGTTTAAAAATTCATAACATTTTTGAGTTTTAAAATTTACAAATACTTTTTTGACTCGGAGTTAATTTTTACTGAGTAACTCAGGCTATACGATAGCCATTTTCAAATATAATATATAAACTTGTGATATTCGTATCCCGTTATTTGTGCGCTGAGATCAACTTAAAATACTTCAAACTGTATAAAATTAGGCCGTTTCCTAAGTACTCTTCATAAAACTTAATATTATTAAACGGCGCAAAAACCCTATGGAAAAAACTTCGAAAGTTTAAATCTCGGTAAATATTGCTTTCGCTTGTACACAACCATACAACTTCTCACCAAGCAGCAATACAGAAATTATTTCGTTAGTGAATGTATATTGCGAGTATAGTCAATCAATTTTGTATTGGTTTGGATCTGACAGTTAAAAATTATGAGCAAAAAAATTCAATAAATGGGAAAATTCTAGGAAATTTCAAGTTATATTTTTTAAAAATGCTAAGTTTTCTTTAATCTCCCAGCAAAACCACACATTACCAAATCATGGGTAAAGTAATGTATCGCCATAGGGCTGCACGCATTACATTACACCTTACTTCACTGATGAATTATACAGGCGATGAGCCTCAAAGTAACTCATTACCTTGTAGGGGGTAAAGTAACTGGTTACTTATATGGTTACATGGTGGGAAAAAGTAATGTGTCCATAAATAGATTTTTTAAAAAAAATGCATAAATTTTTTTTTTTACAAATGTTTTTTTTTTAATTAAATAAATAACTTTTTTTCTTATTAAATAAATAATAATAATGGGATTCGAACCTGGGGTTTCTGGTATTTAACAATTAGTTAGGCGAGAACTCTACCAACTGAGCTATCGATACATACAATATTTTATTGCTTAAAATGTAGATGAGTTGTTGTGCTTCGTGTTTTCGTTCGTGATATCAAAAATATACACCTTACCATTATGCTTACAAAAAATCACAAAGTAATGTGTCTATAAATAGATTTTCAAAAATATATATTAATAATTACTTTACGTTTATAATTCATGCATTATGTAATTGATGATCGGTTAGTCATTATTTTATGTTTTGAAGTAATGTAAAATGAAATGAGGTATCATTACAAGGTAATCCATGAGTGTTCAATTATCGGTAACTCATTACTTCTTGTTGAAAAATAATGATACAGGTAAGGAGTACACATTACAAGGTAATGCATTACTTTATCGCACCCATTACCAAAGTTTTACTGGGCTTCTTTTATTTAATTCTTCTTATTTTAAACGAGCTTAAGATCATTTATTTATTAATTATAATTATTTATTTCCAATATTTCGTCTCCACACTGGGTGACTTCTTCAGGGATCGATTATTACAATTTGATTGTAATAATTGTTCCCTGAAGAAGTCACCCAATGTGGAGACGAAATATTGGAAATAAATAATTATAATTAATAAATAAATGATCATTTATTTATTAATTATAATTATTTATTTGCAATATTTCGTCCCCACATTGGATGACTTTTTCAGGGAACAATTATTACAATTATTACAAAATATTGGAAATAAATAATTATAAATAATAAATAAACGATCTTAGTTCGTTTAAAATAAGAAGAGTTATATTTTTTATTTTTAGCCTTTTCAATGATCATAATTTTTTTAGGTGAAAACTTTTCAACGTCAAACGTTGTATATCATAATTTTAAAAGTTCGTTTAAATAAGAAGAGCTATATTTTTTATTTTTATTCTTTTCAATGGTCATAATTTTTTTAGGTGAAAACTTTTCAACGTCAAACGTTGCATATCATAATTTTAAAATGTAGCCTGTCTTAACCTGTCTATCGTTTCTCTCAATACAAAAAGCCTTGAGCAAATAAGGCATCTAAATGTAGTTTTAACAGGTGTCGAACATTTTTGAAACTACTCATATATGTCGGTCATAGTGAATAGGAAAACTGAATTCCTTTCAGCAGCCACTTTATTTCATTATTTCGACTAACTGAAAATAGAACTGTTGTGTTGTTGGAGTTGTACTTCTGAGATTATGTATGCAAGAACAAAAACACCGTCTATTGAATAAAACTAGTTTTAATCACAACAAAACTCGACCTGACGATAGCTCAGAGGGCTAAAGCGCTCTGTCTAACGTGTAGTGCGAGTGCATGTGGCATTAGAAATCAGTTTATCTATACCCCGGTCCGTGATTGCACAGAAAATTTCATATAGACGCAATCGAACAAATAAAAACATAACAAATATTACATTATTCAAAAATTCAAAAAACAGGGTCACTGATGAAGGCTCAATACCAGAAACTGCGCAGTCTGATTCAGAAAAAACTGAAAATTTGCAATGTAGTTATGATTTTTAGAAAATATACTCATTCTTCTCTATCACGCCTTTTCACAATCTGAAACCTATTTTTCTAAGTGTAGCTTAGAGTGTCCCTTAAGGTGTTCTACAAGTTTAAATGTTAGAAATGTTGAGACGCTACCCTCTAATTTTTTTATATTTGTCTTGAAAATAACTCATGTGAAATTTTACGCCCCTACGACCACGCCTCCCCTACCCGATAGGGCCTTAAAGATCGAAACATGCGTTTATATGGCAAAAAATGATATTTTTTTAGTTTTTGCTGTTTTTTTGCAATATTGCAATAGTTTTCACACTAGATGATAAATTAATCCAGATTAAGATAAAATTATGTATTCAAAAGGTATAAAAATCCAAAATCGGTTAAGAACTACTAATAAATAATGCCACAGACCACCAATGTGCCAAATACCACTTCAGCAAGAAATTCGAGCTCAAATTTTAAACGTTTTTAAAATTGATTACTGAAACATAATTTTTTTATTTATTTAATGCACTCAATAATTGTGAGACATAAAAGAAGTTTTTTGTTTTGGATGGCGTTAACCTGTCCTACGGTGATGTCAAAAACGAACAAAATTTTTGGGGTGTTTTTCAAATCTCCAATTCAAATTTTAAAAAAAATTCTTCAACAAAATCGAATAAATTTAGATTTTTATTGCTTAAACTTGTTTAAAACATCTAAGAGACTAAAAATAAAAAAATTTAAAAATATCCCCCAGTACACTTGGGTAGGGCAACGATTTAAATTTTACTTATTTCGAAGAAATTGTGTTTTTTAGTAATAAAAAGGCTTATTTGTTGCCATAAAATATTTTAAATCAAAAATTAGCTACTTTTGTAACTTTTGTAGTTTTATTTTTTAAGCATTACTCAAAGTTAAAAATAAAAATATTTCGAACATTATTAACCCATGTGGACCTGCGACCCCAAGTGACCCCAGACTTATTTATTTCATTTTTCAAAAAACGTTAAAGATTTTCTTACTACTTTTGAATTTTAAGAAACGTGATGTAAAAGATAATAACAGAATACTTTTAGATTATGTGCCAAAAATGTTGGACATATTGAACAATGTTAACCCGTACCGTGCATCATTCAGATCCAAGGAGATACTGTGCGTTTTTATATATATATGAACAAAAAGTATTTGAATTCTTTTTTTACAAACCTGGCTAAAACCATTCGGTAAATCCATAAAAATATATTCTGTACTGAATTAACCCTAAGATGACTTGAATATAACACATGTGTAATTTTGCGCTTCTACGACCACGCTTTCCCTAAGCGACAGGGCCTTAAAGAGCGAAATAGCGTTTTTCCATGATCGTACTGTTTTTCGACTTGAAAATTTTTGTTTCGTTTATTTTTATTGTAAAAAAAAGGAAATAAGAAATAAATATAAAATATTATTATGCTTTAGCATATTAGGTAGCAGTTTATTTTTTCTTTAAAGTAGTTTTTTCACAATTTGGATATGTTTTTCTGTGATCTTGAACACATTTCAATATATATTTCTTTTGTTCTTCTTGCACTGTTAGAAGTCCATGGAATGTTGCGTCCATGGAATTGTTGCACTGTCATTTGTCATTTACTGCTTTCAAGTGAATCACTTTTGATTTAGCTTCTAAAAAGGATGCACTATCTCCCCAAGTATACGGGTCTTCGTGAGAAAATCAATGTTTATTTTTAATCGACAAAACATATTGTTGCTTTTTATTGAAACAAAGTCATGTAGATTTTTATCTGTACAAAATAAAAAGGAAATGAACATCATGACAAATAACTAAATGCCCAGTATGATCATGGAAAAACACATATTTCGCTCTTTAAGGCCCCGTCGCTTAGGGAAAGCGTGTTCGGAAGCGCAAAATTACACATGTGTTATATTCAAGTCATCTTAGGGTTAATTTAGTACAGAATATATTTTTATGGATTTATCGAATGGTTTTAGCCAGGTTTGTAAAAAACAATTCAAATACTTTTTGTTCAAATATATATAAAAACGCACAGTATCTCCTTGGATCTGAATGCGGCACGGTACGGGTTAATGTTGTTCAATATGCCCAAAATTTTGGCACTTAATCTAAAAGTATTCTGTTATTATCTTTTACATCACTTTTCTTAAAATTCAAAAGTACTAAGAAAATCTTTAACGTTTCTTTAAAATTGAAATAAATAAGTCTGGGGTCACTTGGGGTCGCAGGTCCACATGGGTTAATAATGTTCGAAATATTTTTATTTTTAACTTTGAGTAATGCTTATAAAATGAAACTATAAAAGTTACAAAAGTAGCTAACTTTTGATTTAAAATATTTTATGGCAACAAATAAGCCTTTTTATTACTAAAAAACACAATTTCCCCGAAATCCATAAAATTTAAATCGTTGCCCTACCCAAGTGTACTGGGCGATATTTTTAATTTTTTTTATTTTTAATCTCTTAGTTGTTTTAAACAAGTTTGCTTAAGTTTGTTTAAGTTTGTTTTAAACAAGTTTGCTTAAAAAATCTAAATTTTTTCGATTTTGTTAAAGAAATTTTTTTAAAATTTGAAAATGGATATTTGAAAAACACCCCAAAAATTTTGTTCGTTTTTGACATCACCGTAGGACAGGTTAACGCCATCCAAAACAAAAAACTTGTTTTATGGCTC
The DNA here is from genome assembly GCA_021234595.1 of Delia radicum. Lineage (NCBI taxonomy): Eukaryota > Metazoa > Arthropoda > Insecta > Diptera > Anthomyiidae > Delia > Delia radicum. Next base: position 104,363,874 of record CM037854.1, read on the forward strand.
ACAATTATGAGTGTATTAAATAAAAAAATTATGTTTCAGTAATCAATTTTAAAAAGGTTTAAAATTTGAGCTCGAATTTCTTGCTGACGTGGTATTTGGCACATTAGTGGTCTGGGGCATTATTTATTACTGGGGACGTTCTTAACCGATTTTGGATTTTTATATCTTTTTTAATACATAATTTTATCGTAATCTTGACTCATTTATCATCTAGAGTAAAAACTATTGCAGTATTGCAAAAAAATTAGCAAAAACTAAAAAAAAATATCACTTTTTCCATGTTTCGATCTTTAAGGCCATATCGGGTAGGGAAGGCGTGGTCGTAGGGGCGTAAAATTTCACATGAGTTATTTTCAAGACAACAAAAACAAAAAAATAGAGGGTAGCGTCTCAACATTTCTAACATTTAAGGCGCTACGAAATAACCCCCAATGAAATAACCCCCAACGGCCAAAAATGAAATAACCCCTAAAAAAAATTGTGTGAAATTGTTTGGGGGTTTTTTCATTTTTTTTTTTTGGGATTATTTCATCTTATGGTTTGGAGATTATTTCATTATGAAGCAACCCCCAATGAAATAAAGCATAAAATTTAAATACTTTGGAGATTATTTCATATGCAATTATTTTGGGGGTTATTTCATATTTTTTGGGGGATATTTCATTTTGCTAAAAGTGAAATTTTTTTAATATTTGTTAGTTTTTCTGCGTGGCGGCCTGCGGCCGCTCTTAGGGGTTTCTCCTCCATGGGACGCGGCAGGTGGCTTCGCTGAATAAAGTTTCCCTGCGCGCGTCACACTAGCGAAGATAATGAGACGCGCGCAGGAAAACTGTATTCAGCGAAGCCACCTGCCGCGTCCTATGGAGGAGAAAACCCCTAAGATCGGCCGCAGGCCGCCACGCAGAAAAACTGAACAGTGTAACAAAAGAATCAAAAATATGAAAACAAAAAATAAAAAAAATTTGGGACATATTCATTTCTTTGGAGCTTATTTCATTGGGGGTTATTTCATTTCTTCCTTTGGGAGTTATTTCATTACGAAACAACCCCCAAATTTTGGGTGTTATTTCATTTTTACCTTTGGGGAATATTTCATTTCTTTTGGGTATTATTTCATTTTTTTTGGTTGGGACTATTTCATTTTTTTTTTTGGGATTTATTTCATTAGGGGTTATTTCATTTTGTCGTTTGGGTGTTATTTCATTGGGGGTTATTTCGTAGCGCTAACATTTAACTTTAAGGGACACTCTAGTGTAGGTATATACAAACAGTAAACTACTTGTGTCTATTGAACCATACTTTTTTTGATACTTTACCTTTTTAAAACAACAAAAGTTTTATTGCAGATTTATAACGATCGTTGTTAATGGCATGAATAATTTTAAACAAAGAACAAACGGAAGTAATAAGTGCACGTAAATTGCTGTATATGCACTATAAAGCTAATTCAAGTGTATATTAATAATGTAGGAAAATAATACGAATAATTATAAAACTAATAGCATTGAAAATATCAATTATTTTTTAGATCATGCAAACTTATATTGTCTTAAAAAAATATTGATTTTGTATTTTTAACGCTTAAAGAAATTTCGTGCGAAAAAATTCGAACAATAAAATTTGATATATTTTTGAAACTCTACGATGGCACATAAAAACTGTGTCTCACACTTTATTTGCATATCATTACACTCATAGAAATAAAACTGTAAAAATAACAGAAAAACTACTGAAAACTAATAAAAAACTACGTTGTAGAAAAAACTGATGAAACTAGCTAATTTTTTGGTATTACAGAACATGTTACGTGGTCATAAGTTAAACGCCTTACCCATGCATTAGTTTGCCACTTGAATGAAATTAATTCGCCCAGTACTAACAAATTCATGTGTTTAAATGTTTTTATGATATGATTAGTTAATTTCTATATATAACTCATTGTAATTATATTATTACTACAAATTTTAAAATTTTGAAATAATGCCCGATTTAAAAATTAAAAATTTAAATAAAAAGTTTTAGGAAACTCTTTACCTGTAAGTGAGAAGTAACATGTTAACGTAGTAAGTAATTACATCGGTAGGCATGCCCTTGTTAAATAATAGGGTTTTTAATAGAAAAGTAGCAAGTTACCTCTTTATTACAAAAAGATTCCCACCCAAACTTAAAAAAATGTAATTTATAAAATTGCAGTTATAAATTTTTAAATTAAAATTTAATACCGAATGAAAACTTAAGTTCTGTGATATTAGTTATAAATTGTATTTATTATAAATATTTATTTTATTAAATTTTGTGTCGTGCTGTGCAATTTTTACAATATACAACTTTAAAATACCTGACAAATGTGAATACATAAATCAAATAATTAAATTCAACACTTGAAAAAGTTGGAATAAAAAAAAAATTACATCAAAATATAAAATAGCTGACCATAAATAGCCCGTTAAAAGAAAATACCAAAAAAAAATTTTATTTACAAAAAAAAATATTACGGGGAACGTGGTGTTCCTTGAACCATTTAATTTTTGGTATATTTTGCACATTTTGAAAAAAAACTCTCAATGGTAGCTATGTCTAACAAAGTTATGCTAATTATTCCCACAAATATACTTTTAAAAGAACATTGTGTGAATATTACAATTTTTCTGCGTAGCTGGCCTGCGGCCGGACTTAGGGTTTTTCTCTTACAGTTATATTAATTTTTTGTTTTTATATACATCGAGATTATTTTTATGTTATTTTCAATTTATTTTTCTATTCAGTGGTATTTCCGAAGCCGGCTTTGTTGAGTAAAAATGTAAAATAAAAAAGTTAATACTTTATTCCATTGCCCAATAAAAGTTAAATTTTAAACTTTAAGGCAAAACAACGTGTTTTCTACGATAACAACCTAGTGGGCTAGCCGTTACTAAAAATTATGTAAAAATTATGTGTTGAATGGACTAATTTAATGGACAGATACACTCAGGGAACTTCTGCTGTATATATTTGTAGTTGTTTGAGTTCTATTACAATATCTTTATTTTTAAGTGAAAACCCAGTCATATGTAAAAGAAATTTAAGTTTTGACTCATTTGCTGCAATAACGTCATAACTCAAAAATTTTTATTTTGTAAAAACCGAGTTTAAAGTTTTCAATTTACTCCCACCATGAAGAAAAAATAATGACATCATTCTTTCTCAAGAGGTGAGTATTCAAAATATTAATACGATTTTGTTACACAATATAAAGTATGGTATAACGAATGATTCTGCGTCATTATCTCAAAAATCTTGTTTTTTTTTAGTTATGGCGTTCTTGTAGCAAATGAGCGATATGTAGTGCATTTTAAAAAGCAACCACACTAAATTACTGCATTATGATTTTACATTCATGTTATATATCCCGGTTAAAAATCAACACACATGCATCCATTTACGAACATGTATGAACTCATTCATGCTCATATATGAAGTTATTCGAGGTCATACATGTCCATATACATATATATAGAGTTCATATGTTATCATATGTATGCACAGCGCATACTCTAGCGACATTTATTCGTTCCCCCCGCATAGTTTAGGGACATTTGCTTACTTTGGGGACTGTCCGCAAAGTTTTCGCGCCTTTTCATACATCTAGCGTATAAGATGAGGACAGTTGGTTCGATACACCGCATATTTCGGGGACAATTTTGGCCGTGTCCCTAAAGTATGCGCTGTGCATATATATATATTAGAGTTAGTTTTGAAAAATTAGATTTTTGGATATTATCACTTTTTAGAAGGTTTTTGTATCAATAAAAATAATGGCGTATTTTTTTTTTTTTTTTAATTTCAACTCCTTCCCGTGCCTATAGGCGACTCAAATCGCGGATTTTGGGTCCCTTTTCCCATACAACAAAAACGGCTAAATATATGTCAAATCTGACTTCAGTATTCGATTCTACGGGAAAACTTAGGCCCATAAGCTTTTTTTTAGTTTTTGGAATGCACCACAATGCATAATTAGAGTGGTCCAAAAAAATTATTTTGTAAATAAAAAATTAAAATATTTTTTTGTTAATATACAATGAAAAAACATTTACATCTGACAAAAATGGTCCAAAAATTTTAATTTTGTAGTTACCCGTTCAAAAGTTATTAAAGTTTAAAAATTTAATTTTTCTTTATATATACAATGAAAAAGTACTCCTAGCTGAGAAAAATTGTGCAAACATTTTTATTTTATAGCAACCCGTTCAAAAGTTATATAATAATTATAATTATAAATATAATAAATGCTATATAAAAAAGATTTTATAGAAGTAGAAGAGGGAGAAGAAGTGGTTAATAATGTTGTTGATGCAGTCTAACAAGTTGGCATATTTTGATTCCGCTTTTAGTAAGTCACCGTTTGATTTTATTACTCTTCAAAGTTTAAAAACTCTGGTTAATTTTGGAATTAACATATCCTTTATGCTTTATAACGCTGTTGAGTGGCCTGCCCAGAAAGGTTTTCGTAATGCAATCGAACAAGCTAAAAATATACAATCAACAAGTATTTACATCGAACAACTTGTTGGTATAATTTCGCGCCTGAACAACTCGTGTGTAGTTAAAAATAAAGTTAATTTAAATTGTTTAGCTTTATCTGCTGTGGAAAGGAATAGAATTAATTAGAATTGTTGTTAAATAGAAATTACAAAACCAATAAATTATTTTGTATTCACTAAAAAATTAAATTTTTAAACTTTAATAACTTTTGAACGGGTAACTACAAAATTAAAATTTTTGGACCATTTTTGTCAGATGTAAGTATTTTTTCATTGTATATTAACAAAAATAAATATTTTAATTTTTTTTTTTTAAATGTAGCAAGGGGAACTTTTATATAATTTATAATTATATTCTGGTCCAAAGGAGACACTTTGGTCAGCTTCTGTCCTCAGAATTAACCAATATCCACAAGAGACTTAAAGTCTTCAAGTGTCTTAGAGGTTTTTAGTGTTTGATGGTTTTTTATTTTATAATAAAAGAAACGCCTTTGTAGTCTTATGCGCTTACAATTAGAGCTCTTTATTTTATGAAGATTACAAGACGAATGAATTTTCTTAAAACAGTAGCTTAAATTAAACCTCGCATTAGAACAAAACGAACATGACATAAAACAAAATAAACGATAATTAAAAAAGAGTTACTTTCGAAATTTAAATGTCATTAGATTAAACAGCGTTGTAAAACAATAGTAAAGAGAGTTTCTAAGCAAACAATAAATTAATCCGTTAAATAAAATCAAATTCAAAACAGTAATTATTTAAACTTTAATAAATGATTACATTTCATTGATTTTAAGGACAAATAATTTCAAAATTAAAATAACATAATTGACAAACATAATAACAATATTTTAACGTAATTAAAACATGAATTATATAAAATAATTAATAATCCTATATAAAATAAATATAATAATATAGCGGCGCTACAAAAATTATTTTTTTGGACCACTCTAATTATGGATTCTGGTGCATTCCAAAAACTAAAAAATAGCTTATGGGCCTAAGTTTTCCCGTAGAGTCGAATACTGAAGTCAGATTTGGCATATATTAAGCCGTTTTTGTTGTATGGGAAAAGGGACCCAAAATCCGCGATTTTAGTCGCTTATAGGCACGGGAAGGAGTTGGAATTAAAAAAAAAAAAATACGCCATTATTTTTATTGATACAAAAACCTTCTAAAAAGTGATTATATCCAAAAATCAAAATCAAAAAAAAATTTGAAAACGAACTCTAATATACATGTATTACCTATATCATATATATATATTACCTCTATTTTTGTTACTGTACGCATATGACAATGTATGTTAATTTAAAGACATGTTTGTTTATATATGTAAATACAAAAATGCTTTTTCGAACTTTCCATATTTTCATATATTTTGTTAGTATATTGTTCTACCTCAAGTCCAAAAATCTAATATGATATAGTCCTATTAGATTTTATTTGTTGCTTTTCAAAAAGTTTGATCAGTTTCTTGATAGACAATACAATTGTTTGATTTGCATCACCCAAATCTTCCGTTGCCTGCAATAGAAAAAGATTATTGGCTTAACTCAAACCTAGACATTACAGGCAAAATAAACTCTATGTCTGCCTTAGTGTATAAATTGCCTGATCTGGTAACCCTAATTATAAAATCAAACTATTTAAAAACCACCAATTTTACATGTAGATATGCTTTGTATGTAAGTACATGTATGTTGTATTACAATTTGTAAAAACAACATATACCCCAACAAACTGTGTTTGTTTAGAAGAGCTATGGTATGCTAATTGTGGAAAAATGTTTTTAGTTTTGTATTATAAATACAAAAATATAGAAAGTCCGAAAAAACAATTTTTGTAATTTTAGTATAAAAATTTAAACATTTTTGAACAATTAGCATACCACGGCTCTTCTAAACAAATACAAAGTATATCGTTTTTCAAATAAATAGTTTGATTTTATAATTAGGGTTAACAGTAGTGCGATTCAGTAATTTTGAACAATCCGACAATCGCAAAATATATCGACAAATTTTTTTTTGTTTGCACTAACAATTTATTGATTCACTAAGTACAGCTTAACGATAGTCGACAACTCTATTTTTCTATTTAAAAACTTAACGTTTTCTCGATTGAATAAACAACACCAAAATTGTTGTCGTTTAAATAACAACAATAGCTGTCGTTAACAATAGCTAATATCGTCTAAAAATATTAATAAAAAAAATCGTTAATTTTTGTTGTTTACATTTTTAAACAATTCGATTATCGTTAAAACAAGTTACTGAATCGCACTACAATAAAGGAGACAAAAAGATTCTCATAGGGTTTATTTTGTCTGTTGTATGTAATGTCTCCCTTTGAGTTAAGCCAATTATATTTTTCTATTGCAAACTACTAAAATTTAGTTCAATATAACGCTGCAGGAAAATGTGCTAAAATTAGCAAAGTTTTTTGCTCAAAATTAGTAAGCTAAAAATAGCAAAAATAAATATGACGAATCTAAAAAGTTTGTTTTATATTTGGGCTAAATTTAAGATAGTTTGAAGTAACAAGTAATTTGATAAAATCAGCAAAAAAAAATTAAATATAAGTCGACAAAAAAATCGCAAAAAAATTTAAAAACTTTTAATGCTTTTTTTATGCAAATAAAAATTTGCCCTTCTAGAAATGAGCAGTCTACAATTTTTTAGCATATATTTTGTTGACTTAAGCAAAATATACTGTTATTTTATTAACCTAAATTTTAGGAAAATATAGCAAAAATTTTGTTGATGTTACAGTTTTTGTTTGCTTTTTTTTGTACACAAGTATTAAGCAAAAATGTTTGGTAATTTGTGCAGATTAAATTACTATATTCTATTAACTAAAATTTAGCTCGAATATAATTAAAATTTTGTATTATTATTTTTGCTCTTCTTATCTTACTAAAAAAAACTACAAAATAAATCAGCTAGTAACATTTTTTTCTGCAATTAATTTAATTCTTAGTAGCTTTTTCTGCTATTTTACAGGTTTATTTCTATGAGTGTACTTTAAAAATAATTTTACCAAATTCTGTGCTGCGTCAATCAAACTGGGGGACACAGTATTGTATAACAACCACCAAATACAAACGCATTTGTATTTAAAATGATTTGTAAAGTTTATTTAATTACATTTATTGTCAAATCACTAAATATTACCAATTTTCTAACAAAAATTAGATTGTTATTATTTTTTATGTTTATTATTTTGCCTTTTTATTATTTCGAACCAACAGGTGTCAAAATCGATCAGCTGTTCAAAATCTAATAAGAATTCGATCAAAAAAGACTCGAATTAAAATATGAATCTAATTAGAATAAAAACTTGACTTACAATTGAAAAGCAATTTTAATTTTCAATTGCGTTACAATTTTAATTTTCAATTGCTTTACAATTTTTTCTCTACTTTCTCGCAATTTTTCCTTCTTTTGCTATGCTATGTCTGGAAAAGATCACGAGAAATTAAATTTTTCGAAAAACGCCACATGATGTAATAAAATGGAACATTGTCCGTTTCGTGATATCTTGCGTAGTTTTCGAGATAATACTAAGATAAGTGTACTATAAATAGGCTAGGTCCGGAAGAGATCATGTGTGGTAAATTGTAATAAAATAGCCTCAGCGTGATTTATTTATTATTTATTTATTTGCGTATAATACAAATATTCATACTCGGATAATAAAAAGCTAGTTCCTCGTGCCATTTCGTTTCCCGTATACAGTGTTGCAATTCCTATCGAACTCCATTCCATTCCCATAGTTACCACATGGTAACACTAAAATCAGTTTCTAAAAAAAGTACAGCAACAACTATATTTCAAAAAACAAGTCAGTCGTTTTCAAAAATATTGGAGTTGTATTTTCAAATGTATAGCAATTCTTTTAAAAGTCACCCTTTTTGCATTTTTTAAAATTGACTAAGTTTAAGGTTATGTAGCTTATATAATCAATGAGCGACTGTCCAAAAAAGTATTATAGTGGAAATTTTCCAGTCTAATTTATAAAACCCGTATTAATTTATAACGGTATTTTCATTACATTAAGCACAGACACCCCAATCGTACATCCATGTTTTGTGTCACCATATGGTAACTACAGGGTGTAATGTGTTAAGCAATTTTTTTTTCAGATTTTAGCAGATTAATTTGTTACTTTTAATTATCCAATATATATCTCAAATATAACAACATCTTTGTTTGTATATTATTATCTTATTAGTAGTTAGCAAATTTGTTTCCTAATTTCAGCAGTTTTGCCTGCAACATTAGTTTTAACTAATTTCTAATAGTTTTTGCATATAATTTCACAATTTTTTTGTTTAGTGTAGTTAAAATGCTAAACAATGCAACTAGAAAAACAAATTTAATATAGACTTTATTTTTCATATCGGGTTTTATTTCAAAATAATACTAAAACTACGAGTTTCGAAACGTTTAAATTTAAATTTAATACCCGTGTTTGCCATAACCACCGCCGTGACCACCGTGGCTGCCGTGACCTCCATGTCCATGTCCTCCATGTCCGCCCTGCTGGCCTCCGTATGCTCCTTGGTGATCACCAAAACCTCCTTGTTGACCACCATATCCTCCTTGATGGCCTCCTTGTTGACCACCATGCTGACCGTCGAACCCTCCTTGATGTCCTCCATGACCACCGTGTCCTCCTTGTGGACCAACAAGGCCTCCTTGTTGACCTCCATAGCCGCCTTGTGAGCCGTAACCGCCTTGTTGCCCACCGAAACCAGTTTGATGGCCACCTTGGCTTCCGCCATAACCTCCACCCACTTGGGGCCCTCCGAAACCACCCCCTTGGTTACCATAACCGCCAGGGAATGCCAATGCAACGCCAAATAAGGCAACAAAAACCATCTGCAAATGGAAATTAAATAACGTTATATTATTTTGTCACAATAATAAAAAAAAGTAAAAAAGTCTTTTAAACGGGCTCTCAGTTGATCCAATTTTTGTAGCTTTCGTTTAAATCAGTTATTTAGCTAAAGTTATTAGCAGGATAATGACTTTCATGCAAATGCATGTTTGTAGTCAGTAGCTCAAAATAGATTTTTACCGAATCCTTTTGCGTATCGAAGAATTTGCAAACAAAATGACATGGATTTGTGACTACTCTCAGGGAAAAAGTTTCATAATATTAATGAAACTGTTTCATAAATATATTGTCATCAATTATTCAACATATTTGTGAAGTTTTCATATATATTATGAAGAGTTTCATAAAAATGTATGTCAAATATTTCATAAATCTTCATCATTTCATAAAAAAGTTTCGTAAACCGTGTGAACGTATTTTTTTTTTTTGTTTTTCTATCAATTTAAATTCAGAATTTCAATTTGAAATTTAGAAATCATCAGAATTTTTTGTTTAAAATTAAGAAACTATAATTTAGATTTTCTTTTTATAATTGAGAAATTATTATAACATCAATTGAAACTCAGAATTTCTAATAACTTGATGTGTTCTAGATTTTGCATGGAATTTTGTGAATAAATTTTAAATTTTTATAAATTTCAGTGGCAACGGAAATTCTTAACATCAATTAATGCTTTTAAATTCAAAATGAGAAATGAATATCAATTGATATTTTCTGAATCTTAATTTGAAATTCTGAGTATTAATTGATATATTCAGAATTGCAGTTACAAAAATATTGGGGTTTAAAAATAATGTATTAAAAATAAATTTCCGTCATAGGATGTAGCATTTATTGTGCTTGTTAGCTACCAAAAAAAAAATTTTTCATATTGTACAAATTTATGAATTTGATGCATTATATTCATGATATTTAAGAAACATTTCAAAAATACGATGAGGCTTGTCTTCAACTTGAACTTTTATCAAACAGTTTCATCATACTTATGAAGTGTTACATTCGACGAAAATCAATGAAGTTTTTCATAAATATGATGAAGCTTTTCTTTTAAATGTAAACTGTTATACATAATCAAAAAACAATTTAACATAACATATTAAAATTTTGTATCTACTTGCATATTTAAAATTTTTGTTATTGCTAACCTGATACATCTAGAATTCTGAGATTCTGAGATTCGAGTACGTATAACAAGCACAATCAAACCTTTGACACGAATTTGTTCTTTTGACGAACTTATTAAAAAAAGTCAAGGATATTGGAAGATCAAAATTGTAAAAAGAAATTTTTAAAACTTTTGGCCCTGAAATATTACGACAAATAATTTTGTGGAATACCAGAGATTATTATCTTTCATATGATATCCATATTGGTATAATTTAATGAGTACAAATATTAAACAAATTTGTTTCATAATCCGACCTAAAAAGTAATTTTGAATGGACACAACATGCATATCTAACATGCATGGAAAAAATTTTGAAATTTGTAGTAGAGTGTAAAACACTTGATGTGAATGTAAAAATTTTTTTAATAAATATCAATGATATTTTGAAAAAAATACACTTTTTGTTGAACCCTCTGATTCCCAACTTGAAATGTTTAAAAATGTGTTTTTAGAAAAATTCGCGATTTAAAGACATTTTTTTAATTTCGTTATTCTTTTCGCGAAAAAAATTGTTTTTATACAACAATTTTCAAGGAGAAGATTTGATCTTCAAGGTGACACCTATCACACACATTCAAAAGTTATGATAATTCAAACATTGTACATTACCTACACATTTGTTAAAACCCCCCAAATTTGAACAGCGACTAAACGCGAACTATAACGAATTTTGTAAAAAGAAAAAATATAACTAAGTGAATGTTTATGTGAAGTTTTTCTAAAGTCAAAAGAGGTAATGTTGAGAATGGAATTGTAATTTTACTCAGAATGTCATTAACTAAACCAAATTTATTTCTATATTTAATAATATTTTAAACATGTTGTATAATAAATGTCTAAAATAGCATCTTAATCACTATATGGAAAAAGTGGAACAAACTATTTTTAAGCTTAACCCTTTACTACATGGTGCAACATATATGTAACGAATAATTCGAATCTTTGTGTCACCCTGTGTATAAATCAAATGCAAACGTTTTTTCTCAGTTATTACTAGGCAACACCTAAATTTTAATATTTAATAGCATGCATTTCTAAAGTAACGCTTAAATTTTGAAACAAACTATTTTTTATGGCAAAAAACTGCAATTTTTCATTCGTCCTTAAACTCAAAAAGATGAACCATTAGTTGTGTTGTTAAAATCTAAAAAGTGCTAAAAACTGAATAATCATAAAGTTTGGAATGTATTATAATTTCTAAACATATATACATTTGTTTTAAAATTTGCGATATATTTATTTTTTTCAAATTCAATTCGTTACAAAAATGTAACAAAGTACTAAAAAGGAACAAATAGGGTAATAAATGTTAAATAGGTGATAAATATTATAATAATATTTATAAAATTATTTAGGTTAATGTAGATTTTTAGTTTTAAATATATGCCAGATGGTTAATTACAGAGAAAGCCATCTAAATTTTAATGAAATAAAGAATCAACTTTCACCAAATGCAAATATGTAGCGATACACTTTGCTTAATGGGAAATAATAACACAGTCCTAACTTTCTAATCCTGTGACTGCAATATACTTTTCTAAAGGATTGATGTGCGCTGAATAAAATATAATCTCAGAATTACTATATCGCATCAGGTTTCTGAGAAATCTTAAAATAAAATTTTAATAAACGCTAGTGTTCACTATACTCGGGACGTATTACCATTTCTAATCAAGATTTATTCACAAAACTTTTTATGTTATCTGAAAGTCCCATCTGTTAAATTCATTTAATCTTAACAATATAATAATCATTCTTGGAGATATTCACTGCACACATCATATTAATTAACTTCAATGGACGATATCTATACACAAAATTAAATATCAGAAAAATTTTAAAAACTTTTTGGTGAAATGAATCTTACTAGCAAATACTATCAAATTTTGGAACATACATGCTTTAAAAGTGGCAAAAAATCACGTTTTTTTCATATATAGCGGAAATATATGAATACGAATTTGTTACATACACTCAGAGTATAATGTAGTTTACTGCTTGTAGTTTAAAAATAAAAGTTTTCAGTTTAGTTAAAAAATAAGGAAACATTCAAATAAACATTTATTTAAACTTTTTTTATACATTTTTTTCCAAACAATTTCCTACATTTACCGATTTTGTTAGTTTCATTTCTTTAAAGTTCCATACAAAGTTAACCACAATAACGGAATATTGCAGTTTATTTGCTTCCGTTGCAGTTATTATAATTTATAATTTTGAATTCAATAAAAAATATTCCATAAATTCCTGTCTGTTTTTTTAATAAACTGGTTTGTCTATATACAACATTTTTTCAATTCAAAATACAAGAAATTGAAAAAGATTCTTTAAATAAATGTGTGTAAGTCTAAATTTTGTAGAGAAAAAAAAAAAAACAAAAAAAAATTAAATAATTTCAACTAACTGACTCGAACATTTATTTTTACTCATCTGTAGTTAAAGTTTCAACATTTATTTCTAAGTTACTTCTCATTTATTCGTAGAAAATAACAAGAAACATTTGATAAAAATGAAAAGTAAGTGCACCGGATTTTAAGTGACTTATCATTTATTTTAAATTACATTTTAAGTTAATTAACACTATACATGGCATGGTGTGTCTCCATTTTGTAGAGAAAAAAAAACAAAAAAACGTGAATAATTTCAAATAACTTTCTGGAACACATATTTTTACTGATCTGTAGATAAAATTTGAACATTTATTTTTAAGTTACTACTTATTTATTCGTACGGATTTGTTAGTTATTTCAACAATATTTAAAAATAAATAACAAGAAACATTTGATTTAAATGAAAAGTCCGGATTTCAAGTGATTTATCATTTATTTTAAATTACATTTTCAGTTAATTTAAACTACAAACTATTTTGAGTGTATATGTAACGAATAGTTATCTTTCAATGAAATCCTTAAAAAATTAAAACATATTAGTTATAATTTTTTTTTTTGCAGTTTCTCCCAAAATATATAACTTATTTTTAAATACCGAGTTTCGTGCAGTAAAGGGTTAAAGAAGTCTTCCAAAACTTCTGAAATTAATTGAATAAATAATTTTTGGAATTAAATGTACTTACATATGAAATTAATTACCAAATTTAATAATTCACTGAACTTAAATCGAATTTTGAAGAAACAGCAGTATTTGTCTCCGATTTATATTTCTTTGAGTTTAAATCTTTAAATTTAACATCTAACTAAATAGTCGATAACATAAATAACACTTGATAAACCTGTTTTTCGATCATGTTTATTTTATTAAAATTTAAACCAAAAATCGAGAGTGCAATTATTAACTTTTTATTATTTAAGCTAAAAGGTCGTAGACAATTTTTAAAGTCACTAGTTAAGTTTCAAACTAGTGTATTGTATTATGTGAAATCGATTTGAGCATTTCTATTTATTTTCTTTAAAATATAATTCTTTTTTGTTAAAACTTTTTTTAACTCACCATAATTTTTGCCATTTTTCGAATTTTTGTTTTTAATTTTTTTCACTTGTTTCTATTTGAATTACAAATTCAGTACTATTTCAAAAATTTCTCAATAATTAGTATTTATACAAAAATCATTTTAAAATATATACAAATTATATTACTAATTATGTAGATTTCCATGAATTTTAGACCTAGACCAGACTTAATTAACTCATTATTAAATACACAACAGATGCTGCTGCTGCTGCTTCTTCTTATATATAATCAGCTTACAACAATTCTTTGAGTGCTATATAAAGAATTAAATATTTTGTGATTAAAATTCTATTCAATAAACAAGCTTAACATAAACACAGATTAAGTATGACCACAAGTAGATTTTTAACATTATCGGTGTTCACTCTTGATAGAAAATTACACTCGTAGACCTTGCAAAGCTTGCGGATCTTGTGTACATGCAACAACAAAATACATGAAATTAATATATGCTAGACTTCTATTTATATGCAAGACTAAAATATATTGCATATTCTGGTCTTGCAAACTTACAATACCTAGCATCTGGTTGTTTTGCCGGCAATCAAAAATAAGGAAAAATAAAAGCTAACAAGCATTTATTTTTCGTGTAAAAAAATTAAAAAAGGTTTTAAAAATTATTTAAAAAAAAATGCAACACAAAATTATGTCTTCTTTTATTTAATTAATACAAACTGACAACAATGGTGAAAATGCACTGTGAACGCTCCACTAATGCCAACTATTTAAAAAAAACTCAATTTCGTACCTGAAAATCGCTATAAAATCAGTTTTTTTTTTAGCGGAAATAACTAATTTTGCAAAAGTGGAACGCAGTGATAGAAAGGAATTCATTCAAATTAAATTCAAATTAAATTTCATCAACTGCATTTTCCACTAAATAATTTATGATTTTGTTTTTTTCTGTCATTTTAGGCATTTTATAATATAATAAGTTATTCTTCTTACTTTTTGAACATTCACCAAGAATTGGCTTTTTTGCTTGGGTTGTAAACATATATGCTACCAAGTGTGAATACCGCTATTGTATACAATTTCTTATGTTGTACTAACAAACATACACACATGTATGTATGCATTACTGATATGCTAGTAAGTTCATTAACAACTAATGTACTTGTGATTTTTTTTTTTAGTTTACAAAAATACATTTAGCTCTTTTATAATAAGGTTGTATTATCAAAAATGATCTCATAAAAAATTCAAATAAAAACGACAGATATTTTTCATAAAACTACACAGAAATAAATTACAAAATTCTGTTTGTAATATTAAACAAGTGTCATAAATAATTTTTGTAAATACAAAAAAAGTTTTTTAAATTGACACCAACAATGGGGGTTTTGTAAATACAAACACTCTTTTTCGTAATTTTGAATATTTGTTTTTTGTGCAAATCTACAATTTTAAAACATTTCAAATAAAAAATTTTAATCTAAGAATCAAGTTGTTTGAATTTATAACTTCCATTGTTGGTGTCAACAGTTATTTTTCTGTGTACACTAATTTGAAGAAGAATTATTAAGAATTTCCTTCAGAGTCTTAAAGAATCGATTTCATTACAATGCATTGAAAATGGAAAATATCTTTAATGTTAGTAATGTTTAATTTACTATTTTTTTCAAAAAAAAAAAATATTAAAATAAATGAAAATTTTTCGAATTTTCATTTATTTTATTTTAAATGTGTTCATATGTGGGCAAAAATGTACATTAATGAAATGCAACACTGCTCCCATCAAGTACCACCTGTTAATAGATTACTGTCAAATTGTGAGCAAGTTCCGTCATTTACTTTGCGTTTAACACCTGCTCAAAACATACAACCTCGTGGATTCTTTTTTTAAATGGAAAAAAGTTAATTTCGAGTGCTCATTAAACATTATTTTTTGCAAAAAAAAAACCTGTCAATCAAACCAAGGAAAAGCTTGATAAATTAATATAAAAATATCTCATTCAATTTACCAAAAATTACTTATCTTTTTGGATCTAATTTTTAAACTAATTTATATACCAATTATAAACGGTACTAATAAAATATTTAAAAGTGATATAATATTTTTTTTTTTATTAAATTTTACTACATGTACACACAGAAAAAAATTTAGCTATTTGCCAACTGAAATTTTGTTACTACGACTGAAATTCGGTGATTACGAATATCTGACAGTTGGCACAACTTTATTTTAGTTTTTACAACAAAGTTAGGTTAATTCGACAGAATGTTAGTTGCAGCACCTAATATTTTCAGAAATATAATGTAAATAACGTTGTATTAACTGAATTTATAAGTTGTTACTATTAATATACACTTTTCAATTCGGTTGGCACTTTTTTTCTCTGTGTGTATTTATATATACTGATAGGTTTACCCATATATAATTATACATAAAAGTGGTTGAGTTTTTTTTATTAATTGTACAATATACTCTTACATATAATCATATATGGTCATATATAGATCTATATATATTTCATATAATTAGATATAAAAGATATGATAATACATAACATAAAATACAATGATATATAATGATATATTACGCCATATTTAAAAATTTTCATAAACTTAGTAAAGGGTCCGCCAAATAACTTTTTTTTTGAACTCCTGAACCAATTGGACTTTGTATGGCGTCAAACCAAGGTCTTTATGCTAAATTCGTCTCAATGATGTCTCCGAAATGTTCAATTGTTGAGAACGACGGTGAATTGATGTTGATGGCACTGCACGCACACTTTCTGCCACAGCAGCAATATTCTCGGGTGTACGCACTGTTTTTGGCTTTTAACGCTTTGATTTATCGATGAGGATGCCAGTTTCTTTCCTTTTTTCACAAGATAACGAACATACGGACCATATTCGTTCAGCGGAAGGATAAAACTAAGTTTCTGTCAAATCAGACATGAGCTAAGTGTTACCATTCACGAAATAAGCACTAGTTGAAAAAAAACGTTAGATGGCGCCCCCTTTATAATATGATGATGTGCCATATAATTTTTTTTACTTGGTTGAACAAATATGGAATTTTAAATCCCATTTGTGCAAAGAGCTTCTTATATGAACATTAGAGCGGCATTTTTTCAACTTTCGATTTTACTAAATTATTGTTTTGATTATTGTAGAAATGGGTATAAAAGTTAGGTGGTGGAAATTTGAGATAAATCATCATTAACCTGTGGTGCTTCGAGAACAAAATTTTCGATTTTTTAAACTTTTAGTTTTACATTTTTTTTAGTTAATATGTAAGCACTGTAAGCACTGATATTTAAAAAAAAAAATTTAATCGGACTGGCGGTTTTTTGAGACGTTGTGACTTGATTCTTACTAAATATGGAATTTTTCCTCCATTCTAAAATTTGTTAAAAATTATCTTAATATTTTTTTTTTTACTAAAAAGTAGACAAAACTACTCTTCATTTTAAAGGACAACTTGCAAATTTATGTAGTATTTAAATGCAAAAACACATATTTCTAATATATTTTTTTTAAAAATTTCTAAAATAGAGAAAAATATGCAATTTTAGTGAAAATCAGATCGTAATATCTCGACAATCGTTAGAACTTTTCTTAAAGCAGTTTAAAAAAATTTTCAAAAATCCAAAACTTTGGACACGGGGCGCTGCGTGTTACAGCTATATATATATATTTTTTCAAATTTACACTTTTAGACTTAATAATACAAAACAATAAATTAAAAATTTTCGAAAAAAGTTTTTCTTCATATAAAAAAAATGCCGCTCTAATTAACATATATGGTAAAATGTGTAGCTCTACATTCCCAAAAAGTACTGATATGTGTACAAATGTAATCTCAAATTTTTTTATAATAGTAAGTTACGTAGTTTTTTTTATGTATATAACGTATTTGTTGTAAAAAACTGCGTTTACACACAGAGAAAATTTTTGCTATTTGCCAGTATGAAATTCGGTTACTACGACTCAAATTCGGTTATTGAGAATTTCAGCCACATTTGTCACAACTTAACATTAGTTTTCACAACAAAGTTCAACATAATTTTATATGCAACTCCCAAAATATTCAGAAATCTTATGTAAATATCGTTGTACTCACTAAATTTATTGGTTGCTGCCATTAAAATACGCTTTTCAATTCGGTTGGCACTTTATTTCTCTGTGTGTACGTGTTTAAAACATATGCAAATGTAATACCCATTCAGTTTTTTAAAGGAAATTCAAATACGGATTATAAATAACTTTTTTTTTTTTTTTTTAACTTGTTTTAGGATCCTCTTTATTAAACAAAATACAAAATATCCATTTATATCAAAACACAAAAAAATAAAACATAGAAATTTAAAAAACATATATAAAAACTAAAAAAAAAAAAAAAAAAAAAATTGTCCTGGTCAGGAGTTGAACTCGCAACCTTCTGATTGCAAATCCGACCTCTAACCACATCAACATCAACATTTTTTTTTTGTTTTTTTAAGTTTTTTAAATAAATTTTATTTACAATTTAATCCATTACAATTATTTTGCCTCAGCGCCTTATAGGCATTGTTGAGGCGAGTTGGCAAGAATTAATAATACTAAAAATTTACATTTGTTGAAATAAATTCATTTGTGAAGAAAATAATAATTAATAAAAAAAAAATATTATATTAAAAGTTCATTTAAATGTTGCAAAATGTGTTCTTTTAGTAATTTTTTAAAGACAGAAATTCTAATTTCGTTACTTAAATTTTGAGGCAAGCTATTAAACTCACGGCTACCTATAAAATCTGCTCGCTGTTTAGTTGTTTCCAACCTACACCTGGCTACTCTTAAGTTTCCATTGCTTCTCGTATTTATTATATGATCATTTCTTGTAAACTTTATTGTATGATGACCAATATTGTTCAAACACTTAAAGACGTATAATAAAAGTTGCATTTTGTAAAGACCATGTATGGGTAAAATTGACTGGCATTTATTAGTGTATAAAGAAATTGTTGGGTATGTTATTGGAAGATTGAACACCACCTTCAGAGCTTTATTTTGCATTCGTTGAAGGGACTTTAAGGCATTACTTTTCTTGTAACCATATGAAATGGCTAGATAATTTAAATGACTTTGCACAAGGGCGTTATAAATTAAAAGTTTAGTATCCTTACTAAATTTGTTCTTAAATTTGTATAAAATGCCGACAGCTTGGGATGTTTTTGTCCGTAGATACTGCAAATGTTGATCCCAAACAAGATTGCTTCTAATGTGTATACCTAAGTATTTTATGGAATCGACCTCGCTAATCTCACTACCATTCACGTTGACAGAAAAATGATTACTATGCCAGCCAGGCTTAAATCTCAGCATCTTCGTCTTATTGGCATTCAAAACGAGCTTATTTTTTCGAGCAAACTCACAAATTAAGGCTGCATCATGTTCCATGTAAGCCTTGACCACCGTTTCGTATTTGTATGGATAAAACAAACAAATGTCATCAGCATACATAAATATTTTTCCAGTGAGGCCAAGATTATGTAAGTCATTAATAAAAATGGTAAATAATAACGGTCCAAGCACACTTCCTTGAGGCACTCCATGCAAAACAGGCCGTGAAGAGCTTTCGGAACACCCAATATGAACAAATTGTTTCCGGTTACTTAAATAGCTTTTCAATAAAAGAAGATCTCTTCCATAGAAACCATAGAATTTTAGCTTTTGCAGTAAAATATCATGATCCACGAGGTCAAAAGCTTTACTGAAATCGTAAAAAATTCCAGCTACACCATTTTGGCCTTCATCTAAACTTTTACAAATAAAATGTATGACGTTTACAACTGCTTCCTCAGTTCCACACCCCTTTCTGAATCCATATTGAAAATCACTTAGTGATTTATTACCATACATATACGATTCAATTTGATTATATAAAATTTTTTCAAAAACAATGTCAATTACTGACAATACAGCTACAGGCCTAAACATATCAGCTTTTGTTGCGTTTTGATCTTTAGGAATCGGAGTTACTTTATGAATTTTTAGAATATTCGGGTACGTACTTCTATTTACCACATTATTAAAAATTTTCACAAGAACTGGTGTTAATTCATTCACGCACTTAATTAGTACCTTCGGTGAAACATTGTCGTGACCAAAACTTTTATTTGGTATTAAATTTCATATAATGTTCCTAATCTCATCCTGTGTTGTGTACTGGAAATTAAATCTTGTCATAACTCGACATAATGTTCTTAACGAATTGAAAGAATCTGCTTGTGAATATTGGATTTGTGCTCTTAAACTTGTAATTGATTGAATGAAATAGTTATTCAAAAATTCAGCTCGTTTTAAATCATCACAAATTTCATCACCGCTTGCATCTTTAATTTGAACACACCGTTTCGAAGTTCTACCGAGACTTTCATTTATAAATTTCCAACTTTTCCGTGGATCTTCCTTTATATTCTCTAAATTACTTTTGTAAAAATTATTCAAACATTCACTACACGCTTTTTTAATTACGCCACTGATTCTTTTTAATTTTTCTGTAATATTTGCATTATTCGGCTTCTTCCTCCGCAATCTCAACAACTTTTTTTTATACAAAATTAGTTTTTGTAAATTTCCATTAATCCAAGGAGTAATTTCGTGTTTATAAATCTTTTTTACATTTTTTACAGTTGTAGACTTTTTAACGGCATCACTCAGAAACATTATTAAGGTAGATGTATCAGTAGATGGATCACCCGATTCAGGTATCAAAGATAATTCAGTTTGAATCAAATTTTTAGCGCCATCGTAATCACAGTATTGTCGAGATTCTTCCCCAAATTGTATATTGTATGTTTCTATTTCAATTCGACAAGATACAATGTTATGATCTGATAATTTACATTCAACAGATTCTATATACATTTTTTTATAAACGTTGCTATAAACATGATCAATAGATGTACCACTTCTAGGCCGTGTTATCATATTGTGACAGTTCAGTAAAATCAAAATTTCTAAGCAAATCCTGCAGCTCCTCAGAATTATTAATGTTCAAAACATCAATATTGGAGTCCCCAACAAAAATACATGGATCACGGCCATAGCAACAAAACATGTTCTCCAAAAACAACAAAAAACTATTTGAGTCACATTTTGGTGATCTATAAAAAGTCACAAATTTCATAGCTTTACCGCTACACTTTACATCATTTAACGATAGAACAATACCATCAACGAAAGTTTTAGCTTCACAAAACTCAATTTTATATTTTAAAGTATTGTGGACAAAGACTGATGTACCTCCATAACCGTCAGGCCTGCAGCAATGTATAGCCAGCAATATTGTATAATTGAACCAAGTTTTTATCAAACCAAGTTTCTTGGACAGCGATAAGACTGGGTAGCCGTGGTAATTTTACAATTAAATTTTTAAATTTATTGAACTTCTCAATCGACGAAATGCTTCGAACGTTAATAGAAATTACATTAAAAAAAGAACAAGAAATGCTATTAAAATAGTTTTCAAATGGTGCTAAATTAAAAAAATATTGATTTTCAATCATATAAAAAAAAAAAATATATATAAAAAAAGTAATATACTAAGTACTAAAACAAATTAATAAATACTTTTTATGGTGAGACATATACATCATCATCAACTTCAACAACTGTGTTTTGAGATCTGCGACTTCTTGGCTTATTAGTAGTAGCTTCTAACAAAAGGTTGTCAATATCCTCCTCGTTTCTAACAATTTTTGGTTTCGACAATTCGCTTCTTTTGCAAAATATTCTTCCACCAGCAGCATAAACAGCACGATAACCAACAGTTTTAAGAGTTCTGGCATAATTTAACAAACTGAGTGATTCTTTACTCAAAAAATCATTGATAAATACTGAAGATTCCTCCATCCTCAACTTGGGTTTAACTGACATAAGCTTTTCCTTAGACTGCTTCGAATTAAATTTAACAACCACAATCTTCTTTTCTTCTTTATTAGCAGCTGATTCATGTTTCTTTTTAATAAAATAAGCATCTTCAATACTATTTGGTTGTAATTCGACACCAACATCACTCGAAATCTTTAAAACCGTATCAATTGCAGATTGATCTTTTGGTACAATTACCCCACTTATTAGACAGTCATTTTTCACCCTCTGATCGTTCAAAAATTTAATAGAATTTTTAAACTTTGAACTTCACATTTTAAGATTTTGTTTTCCTTTTGAACAATATCTAACTTTTTTTTTGTTCTCAGCAACACCTTTCATTATCGCATCAAATTGCTTTGACATGAATTGTAACGACTCTGTTAACTCACTCAGCTGATCAAGTTTTTTTAGTTTTGTTTTTATTTCGTTTAGTTCACTTTTAATGGTACCACTATTGTTATTTTCTGTATCACATAGATGACAAGCATAATCTTCGTTCTCATGCTTTAAAAGGTATTCGTACTTTGGTTTATCTAATTGTGTACACACTACATGGAACTTTTTTTTACATCTATCGCACTGAATATATTCTTCCTCTTCTTCAACTTCTAAGTTACATTGGCCGCAATGCAATTTATAAGTTTTTAACTTCGACGACCTTTTCCAGCCATACTTCATATATTTGCAATATTACGGATTATAATGCACCAAATGCAACTAAAATTTTATTATTTAACTATTTATAAGCAATTAAATTATTTTATTAACGAAGCCGATGTTGAAAATACCTCAGATTAGAACAGTGATGCCAACTTAAATTGTTAATCCACTGCATATGGACTCTGATTCATATATATTTTTTTTCTTTTGTAACACATACTTAAATTTAAGTTCATCAGTAGGGAATTCTTACTAGAGTACTCTCGTTGTCAAGAAAAAATACAAATTAATTGGAATTTTTGTTTTCGTTAAGACAAATTTAACGCACCTGACACTTATTTTAATATTCCAGTGGGTTTACAAGTAAAGTAAAATAATTTTTCAATTTTTGATGACTTCTTGAAGCGCACAAACAAGTACACCCGTTATATCAAAATTGTAATTATGATAGTGATTTTACAAGAATTCCTTAATAACAGTAAACTTTAATTTTGCCCTATGTAAGTGCAAATAAGTAAGTAAGTGCAAGCTAAGAATATGATCTTTATTGCTGTAGTAGTATCCAGTAAATTTCTTTCTTTAATTTTAATAAAGCATTTTTCAGGTTTAAATGTTACTATTAAATAGAAACCCCCCTTTAAGGTCAAACCTTAAGAACTAAAAACAAAAGGATAAAAATTAAATTTTTTCATGTCCTGTGTAAAGTTGCAACGAGCCGATTTAGAGCGGTTGCTAATGTCCTTAAACGTTTATTGCTGTATTAACTTTAATCATTGTAAAATGTTGGGTATAAAAATATTGACAACCAGCAGAAAATTGTATTAATATATGAATTAATATATGAACATGCATGATGCCATGTATGAGCATATATTGTTTCATATATTAGCATGTATGCAGATGTTTGACATGTATGGTAGCATATGTGGGCTCATACATGCAAACAAAAGGTTTATAGGAAAGTATAACTTCTAAAACTTTGTAGCTAAGTATGAAAAATGACATCCAATAAATTGCGTCCATTTTGGTGTTGGCATTTAATGGATCTTTTCAAGACAGCAATTTCTGTGCGAATGTTATGCTTAAGTTGCTTAACGTTTTGTGGTGTGTTGACGTTCCTTCAAGAAACCCCCAACCCACAAAAAAAAACGTTTTTTTTTATTATGCGGACATCACAAAGTGCTCGCAGAATCGCTAGTGTGTCTCTCGCGGTATAAGCTGTAGCTCCTTCTTGCTGGAACCATATGTCAGGATTATTGAGCACTACCGGGCGTAAACATAGTTCGATATACCGCCCCGGAGACGGTTTATATAAAAATGTTATGTAGTTTTCTACCTCTTTTTTATAGTTATAGCGATTGTGAACGCTTAATGAACAATTGAAATGATAAGTGTTAATTCTTTAAAAAGTGGCAATGAATGGGAAATATTTTGACAAAAAAAATGTATTTGCATATAACGGTATATACTATATATGCGCGATTTTTCAAAAAAATTTTAGTTTTCGTAGATTTCGTATATGTTACGATAGCTTTTCTTGGTTCGAATTAGCGAAATGTTTCGTACAATGTACGAAAGGTTTCGGAAATATTACGTATGTATTTTTCTTAGTGTAGTTTCAATAGAAAAAACTGTGCTGTTTTATTTTAACTGCAAAATAATCTTAAAATTTTTTATACAATGTACATATGTACATATTTTAAAATTTTGTTTACTTAAAGATTTTTGTAGAATCATTTAAAATTTAACGATAATCTTGTGTTCTTATTTCAAAACAATCCTACTTGTAGCTTATCGTAAATAGCAAACACAAGTTTGAACCAATAATTAAAATATTTTTAATACGTGAAAACATTAGCGTGGATCGATTATTCTTCTTGGTGGAATTGATTCAGCCTTTTTATGCGTATTTCTAATTTTAACAATTTTTACATAATGTTTTGTCGAATTTCCATTTAAATCTGTATTAAATGTTGTGCTGACCAGAGTGGAGGGCAGTTACAGGGAATTTTGTTTTTAATATTGTTTGTTGTTGTTCATACTCCCTGAGGATGTCATGCAAAGACTAACGAAATATTGGAGATATATAAAATAATAAAGGATATTTTATAAATACAAACGTGACCTAGAGCTCAATTATTTAATAAATTCATTCATTTCAAAGGCCAGAAAACATTTCATAATTTATGGCTATAATTATCTTTATTGTTATTTAAAAAATGTTTAGCGCTTAGTGGCCTGTGGACAATAAAGACCTATAAAACTTAATTTTAATTATGATTACAAAATTCTGAAGCTTTTAACTTAATAAAATAAAAATCTCAACTTGATAAAAATAGTTATTTTATGTAACATGATCCATATAGGGTTAATTTTTACGCTTTTGGCAAAAAATAATAAGACCCACTAGGAAATTTACAGAAAAATACATTTAACTATTTTCGGAGAAATATCAATTACATTTGATAAGACTATAATTATACTTACTTTTGTTTAACAAAATCGTTAACCCTTATTGGCCGGGGGACAAATAATACCCATTAAACTTAATTTAAATTATGACTTTAAGAATATAGAGAATTTAATTCTATCGCCAAATTTTTTTTCCACTTGATAGATATTATTATTTTGGGTAATTTGATCCATATAGGGTTTTCAATAAAGTCATAATTTAAATTAAGTTTCATGGGTTCTTTTTGTGCCCGACCAATTAGGGTGAAAAAGTTTTGCATAAAATAGTTATAATTATTATTAATTATTATCAAATGTAAGTGATATTTTTCCGAAAATTATGAAAGGTATTATTCTTTAAATTTTCTAATGGGTCTTTTTTGACAAAATTGTAAAAATTACCCGTATATGGATCAAGTTACATGAAATTACTATTTCTATCAAGTTGGTATTTTTTTATAAATTTAAAAGCTTTACAATTTTGCAATCATAATTAAAAATAAGTTTTATTGGTCTTTATTGTCCCCAAGCTACTAAGGTTTAAATATTTTTTTATATAACAGTAAAGATAATTATAGTCTTAATAAATTTAAGTGATATTTCCAAGAAAACTATGCAAACTTTGATGAAAACATTTTAATTTTGTTATATCTTTGACAAAATAAGCAATTTTAATAAAATGTCCTGGAAAGGAGACACTCCAAATACAAACTCGAATTATCATTTTTTTTTTACTATATTAACAGTCGACATCTGCAAATAAGGCATGTAAAAAAAATTTTAAAAAAATTTAAAAAAAGAGACATTTCTGCACTTTTATCAAATTCGTGGGTAATTTTGGATGCCAGGCTAAAGTAGGTTAGTGATATCCGATTAAGTCAGACTTCAATATCTGATTAGTTTTTAGTAAATTAAATGAATAAATTAAATTAGAAGTAAATTTTTTAAATTTAAATTTATTTGGAATGTTCTATTTTCTATTTCTATTTTTCTATTCTATTTTTCCAAAATGAGCCATTTCGGCCGTCTTACGGCACAGATTAATGTTTTCCAAAAAAAAAAAAAAAATATAAATAATTTCGTCATTTTGGCCAATATATTTTAAAGGGACACACTAATGAACATGTATGATTTCATGAATGACCATATATTGTTTCATACATCATCATGTATGAAAGCATATATGATAATAAAATATTCACTTTATTTTTTAAAATTTTTTTTGCAAATTTGTTGCGTGATTACATCTTAAATGCAAACAGAGATATCATGCACCTATTTTTTTATTACACGGTTTTCTTCATGACTACATTTTGATGGTTTACCGTCCAATTTATTGACTAAATGGTTCACTTTAAAAACCGGGAAAAAAGTTATTTTTTAAATAATTTTTGTCGTAAAATCGAATGTCAGGTCCCTTATTTTCTCTGTAGTAAAAGGGACCCTAAAATGACTTTTTCGGCCACTGCACGCATGAGGAAGGAGTTAGACTATTAAAAAAACACTAAGACCATTTTTTATTTGGTGCAAAAACCGTAAAAAAAGTCATGATATTCTAAAATTAAATTTATGTGAACTTCAAAAGTTCTCGACAATTTGAGATAAAATATTTTTGTATACATGATTAACCTCTTGTGTATATGTTAGCCGCTATTTAAGCATCCGTTAGCGTTAATCATTTATCTTTAACGACGCAAAATGAATTCTAAAAATTTTAAATTTTATATAAACATGCATTTTAAGGTTATGAAATGTTCTTTTGCTTCATAAAATAAAGTCCTTAGAAATTTTTGATGCCTTTGTGATTTTAATATTAAGATCATTAAAATATTTTACTTGCCACAGTGCTTAAGTTGTCACAAAGCGAAATGTGTTGGGAAAAACTGCCGCTGTATCAGCTATTAGTGAAAAAAATTAACTCCGTAGTAAGGATTCACTCTAAAAATCTAATTATGTTCTCAAGCCATGTTTAAAAACAAAATGCGAATCAAAATAAAATTTAATAAATGATTTGAGTTTAAAATTTTTAGATTGCCTTTTTAATTCGCAGGAGCAATTTCGAAGTAACTCAGTTCATGCAATACACTAGCCAATTGCAAATATATTTGTGAATGTCAGACGCAAAAATATATATTTTCAATATAAAATTACACCATTTTTCAAATACTGTTATCAAAACTCGATTCCATTAAACGCCACAAAAACCGTATGGAAAAAATGCGAAAGTTTAAAAATTGGAAAATTTTGTTTCACTTATAAACCACTACACAACTTTTTACTGCGCAGCGATATGGAAATAATTTTTTCAGTGGCTGTTTCTCCCAACTCTGGTGAGTCCATTTGTATTTATTTGCATCTGAAACTTAACAACAATGAGCAAAAAACTAAAATTAACAAAAAAAATTCTTGTAAGTTTCAAAAATTTTTTTTTAATTTTTCGACTATTAAATTGCCAGCAAATTCTTGTTGGGACTTTAGCACATTTAATTACTATAAATGCAATTAATGTTTATCCCGATGAAAATAAATTTAAATAACAAATATGCAGGTGCTTGTGCAAATTTAAATGACACTAATAGAAAACATATGATTTTCTATTGTTGATTTACTTGAATAAACGTCACTACATTGCTAGGTCTGTCAAAAAAAAACAGAGTAGTATTTGGAAGATGACAAAGCCAATTGTGACAATTTTTTGTTGTTGTTTTTGTTTTTTCTTTGATATTTTAAATTTTGAATCTCGCTCCTAGACGAGGACAAGAAATTCTCATTGAGTTTGTGATTTAACATAACAAATATCTCTAGAAATTCTAATAACAAAGTCCCCTGAAGATTTCCTTGGCAGGAATGAAATCCGGATAGGGACACGCCTACATCAGATTGCTTTTCACAATTTGTTAAATAAGTTTTGGGACTTTAGCACATTTAATTACTATAAATGCAATTAATGTTTATCCCGATGAAAATAAATTTGAAGACGTTTCAGCCTGAAACTTTGAACGTCATAGCTTTTAAGTATTTACAATCTAAACCTGTCCATCGTCCCTATTAATAAAACCTAGAGAAACAAAAGGCATCTAAATTCAGTTTTAAGATGTGTCGGAAATTTTTAAAGTAGGCGATATTTAAATGAGATCTTTGAAATTGTATTTATTTTTTAAGCTTGCATAAAATAATATTGTGTTAAAAAAAAATTCATTCAAATTTTCCATACAAAAATTACTTATATAGTAAAGTATGTCGCATTTTCCAATTTCAGTAAAACCTGGCTTTGAAACATATCTTTTTCAATAGAACTTTGAACGCAGGATTCAAATCTGACAAAAAAAAAAATTTTTTTTATTTAGAGTTATTCACTCACAATATTTGTTCCGTAAAGACTACTGAATATACGCATTGAATTAACTGAAAATCAGTTAAAAACAGGACTACTTACTTTTCGTTTAAAACAATTGTATTTTTAGTTTATTTTCAACTGTTGAAAAATTAATTGACAAAATCCATAAGACCAATAGATTGTTTGCGTTTATTTCAATACTCAATATAATATAACAACTTTTTGTTTTCAATAGAAAATGTTAACTGAATATTTTAACTATTACGGAAAGTCCGTTTTTTTTGTTTATATTTTTTTTTTTTTGTTGAGTAACAGACAGAACGTTAAAAAATATATTTCTTTGGTAATTTAACTGTATATTCTATTGAAACAACTTTACGGATTAAACTTTTAAATAACTGTTGATTTTTTATGGAAAAGTTCTTTTGAGTGTTGAAATTAACAACATGATTCACCCCATTTTTGAGCATATTTTGATTGATTTATAGAAATTTTATTGTAAAATCATGAATTTTTTACGAATATAAATGATGACAAAATTTTCTTTAATTTGAGTATAATCATGTCTGTGTTTGTATCAGGATATCTTAATAGTATTGTACGGAAATAGAATATTGTACTTTTTAGCATTAGCCTTATAAATTGTATGTATGCTAAAAAGTTTAAAATTTTTCTTAATGTGCATAAACAAGACAATCCGTTGAAAATATATTTGTATTAAAATTCTAATGAAAATGTCCTGAAATATTTATATAAAACTTATCAACGAATGCCCAAATATATCCATTTTTCAGGGATATTCTAAAACAAAAATGTTTTTTTAAGTTTCTTGTTATTTAAATGTCAAATTCACATACTTTTATCTTTAGTCGATTTAAGAAAATACATATTTCAGTTTTTTTTTTATTTGAAATAGTAAAAATAGGTGTAGTAACTATGGTACAAAAGCTGACAAAGGCTTTTATAAGGAGAATGCTATAATTCGCCACGTCTCCCAAAATAATGCCAACTTTTGCACTATTTCGTGAAAAAAAATCGAAACTTTTTTTTGGTCAAAACGCACTACAACCGATAACTTCAATCGCTGATAGGGAACTAAAGATGCACCTAAAAAATTTTTGACTTATTTTTCTCATATTCAACCCTTTATTAGGCATCGATTGAGTTTATTTCTAGTTCTTTTTTTATTCGTTACACCCTAAAGCTTAACAATAAAAAATTTGTGTGTCAAACTACAATTTTTGGAGTTTGATAAATTGTGATTCGTATTTAAAATAATTTTAATAGAAGCTTTCAATGAAAACTTTCGACATTTAAATTTTTCAGAAGGGTGTTTCCTCAACTTAACATTATTTTTATTTTTTTACATGCGACAATACATTCCCAGGAAAATTTTTGGAACCCGCACAGTTTTAAAATATTATATTTTTTATTGATGAGTTATTATAAGCACATAAAAATACAGCATTTTAGAAAAAAAAAAGTTAAAAAAAAATTTTTTAACCCGTTAAGCGCATTATTGTTTTTTGGGAAAAAAATACCTTATTTCACAATTTATGCTGCAACTTGGCTCAATGAGTAAATTTATTATATGCATTTATATTAGTATAAATTTAATTTAAAATCCAATTTTTATTTTTTTCAAAATCTCATAAATGTACAAATTTATTTTAAAAAAGTCACAAAAGAGAGTATTATAATTTGTTAGTAATGAAAAATCACAAATACATAAAAACAAAGCTTTAAAAAAAAAATGGAAGAAAAAAAAATTTTCAACCTGTTAGGTTTGTTTGCGTTTTACCTTTTTAATAAAAATATCTAAAAAACATTTGTATTATTCTGCATTTTCAATCTCATCATAAATATCAAAATTATCATAATCTTCATTATCATCATTATCTTCTTCATCATCATTGTTATAATCTTCTGCATCATTTTCATCATCAATATCTTCATAGTTATTATCATCAGCATCTTTATCACCATCTTCATCAACATCATCTTTATCATAATTTTCATTAGAAATATCTATCAAAACTAATCGAATTCCGAAGTTGATAAATTAAATTTTTTTTCTCTGCTCATATTTCTTGCTCTTTATATCTAATGGCAGAAACCTGTTGAAAATATCTTCATTGGACTTTTCCCGGCTGCATTTGCGAGCAAAGTGATCTCTATAATTTTTAAAATCGTGATTATATTAAAATTTAATCACTTGCATTTAGTTAAAAGTATTAAAAATATGTTTACTTCGTGTAAATTGTGCGTGATACAATTTTTTTCACGTGAGCTTAAGTGACCGAAATCACTCACGCACTCATCTCTAACAAATGCATCAACAAAAACAAAAACAAAAAAATATCAAAATTAAAGAGAATGACAATATTAAAACACAACAACACATTTACTAGTCTTGTTCAATAAATGACAACCAGAGTTTTTACACAAAAATGTCTGGACTTTTGTTTTTAATATATAAGCTGGTATCCTATACTTTTCTAAAATCCATAATACTAATTGCAGCTCTTACTAACTTAATACTTGTGGCCCTCTAAATGCGGAAATTCTCCCAATTTTGGACCTTTTTTAAAAAAAATATTAAAAATATTTACATATAATTTGTATAAACAAAAAAAAATTTGAGTTTGAATTTTAACCTCTTTTTCTTAGACAGAGCGCTTTAGCCCACTGATCTTTCGCCAGGTCGAGTTTTTTTGTGATTAAAACTAGTTTTATTCAATACACGGTTTTTTTGTTATTGCATACATAATCTCAGAAGTACAACTCCAACAACACAACTGTTCTATTTTTAGAAATTTACCTCACTCTAATGTCCACTCTTTTCACATATGTTGTAAGTGATGCCACATCTATGATATATTTTTTGTATATTCGACAGATGGCGCTTACGTAGTTTGGAAAGAATTGCCAGAGAGCAAAGTTTATTTGCTTTTTCAGGCAATTGCAATTAATACTATAATTAATATGCAATTTTATTTAATTTTAATTAGTGAAATTTTAATATATTCTATAAAACTTGATATTGAAGGTCCCATTATAAAAGATTTACTTTTAATAGATTTAACACTAATAATAATCGCTTGAATTGTAAAAATTTCCAATTTTTTCACTTTTTTTAAAAACAGCAATAATTTGCTAACGAAAAGAAAGTAAACAACTTAGTTGATTGATTTTGACAGCTAGTGATGCAGAACTTTATCTACTTTTACCATATACCAAAATTTATTATAAAAACTTTATTTCTAAATTTCAATTAATCGACACTTTTGTTCTTAAAGTAGTTTTAAAATTAATCAAACCATTAGTTATATACCGCATGCTAGAACTATATAATAGGTTATATAAGCGTTACAAGAATGGGTTTAAGAACCGAAATAGTTCTAAGTGTGAAAATTTCAAACAAAAATTATTATTTACAACTCCAAACTAGAACCAATAATGGCTCAATAGAACTAGTTATGGAACTAGTACAAGTTTTGCTATGTTGTTTTGCGTAATCCCATATATTATTTGTTTATGTTTTTACATTATCTATATACAAAACTCATTTTCTGTTTGTTTGTTCTCTATACAAATTCGCAATTATTAACGGATTTTCCTTAAATTTGGCATGAATAATAATCGGACCTCAACTTAGATCGTTATAAAGTTTTCATCGACCACGCCCACTTCTACGCCTACTTTTGACGAAAAATCTAATCTTACATTTTTTTCACCTTTATCAACATTTTCGTTTTTTTTTCGAATACAAACTTCTAAGAAGGTTTTAACGAATTTTTTGAAATTACTCACATATATTCTACGTTTTCCGCGGAAGGCCTCACTAAAAGTTTCATTACCATAGCCCACTTCAATACCGACTTTTGATAAAAAAAACGTCAAAATCAAAAAATTACACTATGTTTTAATAAAGCTTATATTTTTAATTTGAAAGCATAAAAGCCAATCAAAACATCTTAGGAAAAACCATTTCGTTTTTAAGAATTGTTTTCCCCCGTATAATATACCTACTGATTTTATAGCAATGTCATTGATTTTCCTTGCTTAAATTTTTTTCTGCATTCAAAAATCAGAGTTGACTCGGGAAACACCGGGCACTTCAGCTAGTATTCAATAAAAGTACAAATTGGATCATTTATACCAAACTGAACTTAATTGTATTCAATTTTAAACATTAAGACAATATTTTGTAAAATAATGTCTTTGTAACTGATTAGTTATTGGACCATATCTAACTAGAGATGTCACCATATCATTATTATTGACTCGCGTAGTTGTCCGAACTTAAAAACTTTTTGCAACAAAAACAACAAAAAAAAATATTTTATTGCAGTGTATGTCGATATGAAATGTATAAAATTCTCATAGTTTCCTCATTTTCTTTTTTTTTTCATTTTGTTTAATGATTTTATATTTTTAGTTAAATGAAAAACTTTTTTACAAAATACATAACATGTTTTCCCACTTATACTGTTTAAATATTGACAATTATAACAAAACTAATTAGTAGCAAAACTTATAAACGCTAATTAAATAAAGTTTAATATAAAATTTATTTTCACTAGAATAACTTTTTAGAGTAAATAATTGATAATAATATAGTTTTTGTAACTTATACAACTTTGAACATTATAGTGAACGGCTTGATATTGAAATAGTCCACTTAACTTAAAAAAAAATGGTCCACTTAACCATTTAAAATTTGAGCTCACTTGAAGAGGACTACTTACTTTCATTATTTCAGTTTAGATTTAGCAAACGTTTTTTATATTCTGTTTAAACTTTATATAAGGTTTTATACAATAAATTGGAAACAAATGAAAAAATAAATCCAAAATCAAATTTAACTATACTACGGTAAAGACATCAACGAGCATTAAGTTTATTTTATAGGTAGTGAATGCAAATTAAATTTCTATAGGAATAAGAAGGTGCTGAAAAAGCATTTAATATAGAATTAGCAACTACCTTAAGATAATTAAGTAATAAACATACGTACCGATTAAGCAACTCACACATACATACATTCTTAATCAGTAGTTCTTAAACTTTTATTTCGCACTGCAATAAATATTTTTGAAGTCATCGAGAGCAAACTCCTTCTCGTGCGGAACTTCTCAAACTACTTATCGAAACTATCAAAACCCCATTTGGGATTTGCCAGCTTATCTGCTGTTCGGATTTTATGGCCTCATGTATATTTTGGCTAAAACTTAATTTTAACGAAGAACATGTATATTTTCTCACTGCTATATCTCGGCTACCAATTGGAATTTTGTTTTCCTATCAACGGATAGGAGGATTATAGCTCGGAGAATAAAAGTGTAAAACAAACTAACCCAAACAAGTGCATCTAGTGCCTCAAAATTGCCCCATAGCTGCCACACTATGGAAAATTCAGTAAAGTAATCTTCATAATACTGGAAAATGCTTTTTTTGCATTTTTTAGCTGTATTTCACATCGAAAATTCGAGAACTGTATGAAAAATGAAGCAAAAGGCAAAATAAAAACGAATAAATCCATATACATTGAAGTTGATGCTATCGATGAAGCGTGTGAAGTTGATGCTCTTGTTTTTTTTTTTTTTTTGTGGTAAATAAATTCTGAATTCTTTTGCGATAATCCGAACTTAAACACAATGTAAATTATTTCGTTTTGTCATAGCAGTTTATGTTCGTCATCTTTTACATTGGGAGCATAATCGGGATCTTAAAAATTGGATGGCAAGGAGGAAATACTTTCGAGTGCCCATTAGACTGGTCGGATCTTGTATGGGATCTCAAACATGTTTTAAACAAGTCACTGGAGTTTAAATCTCAATTTTTGGGATTTTGTTGAAAATTTTTTTTTTAAATTTGAAATTGGAGATTTGAAAAACACCCCAAAAATTTTGTCCGTTTTTGACATCACATTAGGACAGGTTAACGCCATCCAAAAAAAAAAACTTCTTCTACATCCCACAAATTTGAGTCCTTTAAGTAAAAATAAAATATCTCAGTAATCAATTTAAAAAAAATTTATAATGTGTGCTCGAATTTCTCGGTCAAGTAATAATTGCCACCTTAGTGGTCTGGGGCATTATTTATTACTGGGCTAGTTTTTAACCGATTTTGTGTTTTTATACCTTTTTAAAAACATAATTATATCTTCATTTTGATTAATTTACCTTCTTGAGTAAAAACTTTTACGACATTTAAAAAATTTTACAAAAACTAAAAAAAAGTGACTTTTTCACCTTGTATACCGTTTTCTAAACTTTGGGCCCAACTAGGCACGACGAGGCACTGTCGGATTGAGCTGAAAAATTAGGACATGATTTCTTACACCAAACCTCATATTTTAAGCAGCGCAAGCAATCAAATTTCAAAAAAAAATATAATTACGACCAGTCTAGTGCCCATGCGGACATAATCTCAGGACTCGGAGGTTTAGGTGGTGCGAAGTTAGGCAGTAAGCGCTGCAACATATGCTTTTGTCTTCAACTTCCTCTTATTTCCTCCAAAAGCATAATTAATGGATGCGTAGCTCCTGGTTTCACCATCACCGTTTGGGTCTTTTATCCAGATTACAGGCTTAGTGAAATGTAAGTGTCCTCTTCGATAAAACCAGTTTAAAATAGTGCTAAAACACTGTATTCGGCGTGAAATCTTCACCACTTGTAGCCACTTAATCGAAATCTTGCGCATATGCAAAGTTAAATTTCGGAGTTAGAAAATTTGTTCGCTCCTACTTTCCAACTTGGGGCATTATATGACCACAAACGTAGCAAAATTCATTTATTTTTGTGCACTTGCTATTTTATATATTGAAGCATTTAATGTGTTTGCTCTTAAATTGTTATTCACTCAAAACAATGTGTTTATTGTCTTGTCACATTAATGACAGCATGCGGCTACTAGGCTAGTTTATCTATGAAAAGAAATTGCACATAATTGATAAACTAAAATCTAGAATTGGAAAAAAATGCTGCAAAATGTGAAAAATTCTTTTTCCAGTATTATAATGTTTTGGAGACTGCTGAATTATAATGTTAGGAATATTTTTTCGGACGATTACTTTACTGAATTTAGCACAGTTTGGCATCTATGGCCAAAAAGTTTTGAAAAAATATAGTTTATTTTACACCTTTTTCTACTAGTCTATAGCCACAATTGTGCTGAGAACAAAATTCCGATTCCGAATTGTAGCCCTACGAAAAATTACATGTTCTTCGGAAAAATTAAGTTTAAGCCAAAAATATACATGAGGCCATAAAATAAGAACAGCATCTAAACTAGCAAAACCCAAATGGGGTTTTGTTAAGAGTGAATAAGTTTATATAAGGATATACAGATCATATACTGGGAACCATAATATCATAGAACTAGTATATCTAAACTTACTTGGGTAAAAGTTTTGCAATTGTTCTGCGTTTTTATCTAAAAAAAATACAGATTAATTTAAATTTTCGGTTGCATTTTTGTTATTTTTATTATTAATTTTAAAAACAAATTACATAGAACTTTTTCGTTTTAAGCACAATTTTAAAAATATAATAGTAAAATAACAAAATAAACAAAGTTCAAAGATATCATCCTGAAGTTGTATTTTTACTTGTAAAATTTACAAAAATTCCGTTATGGTAAGTGCTATTTGTATTTAAAGTAGGAACATCAAAAAAGGATAATACCAAAAGAAAAACAACTTATATATTATAAAAACTTCTGGTCACTATACTTGAACATGCTCGCCAAATGGTTAAAAGAGAATTATGACTAAAGCTATTATTCACAGCATATTGTTAAAATTACATTACTGAGTAATAAATCTACTAAATACTAGTACATTTATATTTTATCCTTCCGTATATCCGTCATCTACTTGAAATTTTTGTTGCTTATAAATAATGTTGTTCTCGTTATACGGTACAATTTTCGTCAAAATCGGATAATAAATACTGGATAAATATAATAATATCGGATAATATCAGATAATATCGGAAACATAGATTCCAAATCATAATCTTTTCAACATGATTCCAAAAATAAATTGGTCTGTCAACAATTTTTTATATTTTACTAATTTTCAAGTTTAAATTTTTGCAACTTCTATTCAGTTATTTTATATAAAATTTTGTATTTTGATAAATGGCATATAAAGGGTGTTTTTATAGAGGTAGACAACGTTGAAATGAAATAAAACAAAAACGATTTTTTTAAATTGACATGAAATATACTTTATTTGAAAGTAGACTTCTGGCATATGACCGCCACGGCTGACTTTTTCCAACATTTGTGGCCGTATATTGGCAATAACGCGGCGAATGTTGTCCTCCAAGTAGTCAATCTTTTCGGGCTTATCGGCGTTGACTAGCGACTTCACATATCCCCACAGAAAATAGTCCAGCGGCGTTAAATCACAAGCCAATTCACGGGACCGAAACGTGAAACTATGCGGTTACCAAACATTTCTTTCAATAAATCAAATAAATGATGCTTCATCGCTGAACAAAATTCGCAAAAATTCGTGCGCGATACGTTTTTTGAACAGAACCATGATTTTCAAAATAAATTTGCACAATTTGGAAGCTTTGTTCAGGCGTCAGTATATTCATGTTGAAATGCCAAACTAAACTGAACATAAATCACTTAACAGCTGACAAAATGGCTGCCAGTTAAAAAAGTGTTGCCAACTTAGAGTTCTATACCTGTATAAAAAGCACCCTTTATGTCAATAGATATGCAAAAAAAAAATATTTAAAACGTCAAGTTTTGACCGTTTCTTTATTTTTTCTCGTCTCTTGAAAAAATTACTTCTTCTTTAGATAAAACAAAAAAAAATCTGTAAATGTGACCTAGAATTCCATAGGACGAAAATTAACTTTTATACACTAATATAAAAAATTAAGTAAACAATTTAGCTAAAACTACTTAAAACCAGAGAAGACAAATTATATATTTTAGCTTTTTGCTTTTTGTCAATTTGTGCTTTTAAGCTTTAAAACATCATTTGATTTAAGTTTTTGTGTTTCTATTGCTTTTTAGGATTTTCTGACTTAAACTGTTTCTCTTTACTCACAAAATATTGTTCGTTCTATTGTTTTTATACTCTTGTGTAAAAGATTTTGTTTTTTTTCTTGCTTTTTATAGACTTTTTTTCTAAATATTATTTTGCTTTAAAGAAAACTGCTATTTTATATTATAAAGGGTCCGCCAAATAACTTTTTTTTTTTGAAAAGCTATAAAAAAAACTACTGAATATTTTCTCAAATTTCTTTTTTTATTTGAAAGTACAATCCTTCCGGTTAATAATGGAAAATAATTTCATTCAAATGGCTGCCCTGGCTGGCCATGTAGTAGCCTACACGATCGGTCCAATTCTTAAGCACATTATCGATTGTGTGCAGCTGTATTTCACCAGGCCCACTTAGCGAAGCGAAAACACATTGGATGGTCAGTTGGCTTCAACTCCTGAACCAATTGGACTGTGTATGGCGTCATACCAAGGTCTTTATGCAAAATTCGTCTCACGAACATACGGAGCTGACGGTGCTTCTCTTCTTCCAAAATCCGTACGCAATTTTCGCACACATTCTGCAACATTACCATGATTATCAAAGTAATGTCGCAATATTTCCCAGCGTTGTTCAAGCGTATACACAACCATATTCAGTCAAAACAGACATGAGCTAAGTGTTACCATTCACGAAATAAGCACTAGTTGAAAAAAAAACGTTAGATGGCGGACCCTTTATATTTTAGCCTAATAAAACAAAAAATTGCATTAACTCAATTTTCGACCCAGTATTTTAAAATGCTTAATTTTTTACTTTATAAAGATAATTAAGTGATTTAAAAACCCTAAAATTATACAACATCTTCACTACAGTCGCGAATAAGAAAATGGTGGCAAATACTTATCCAGAATTGCCAAATAATTATTTACAAAAGTAAATATTTTACCTGTTTTTGTATGACCCTTTTCAAAAATTATTTAAAAATTATTAATCTTTTTCATTTTTGATTGTTATGTTGATAAAAAAAATATAAAATTTATTTCTTAAATCTGAGTTGTGTTTTAACCACAATTGTAGTAAAAATTAAACACATATGGTAGTAAAAAATAAACAAACATTAATGTAAAATCATAGAATAGTATTTGATGTGGTTTGTGTTTTTTAAATGAACTACAAGGTTAGTAAAAAATTAAATTTGTTCTACAAATGACTGACATTTACATTTAAACTACAGAAACTGTATTACAACCGAAGCAACTACATATTTTTAAAGCTGAAGTTCCCTGAAAACATTTTTAATGCATTTTTCGGGCTTAGGAGGTCTAAATATTTAGACATAGGTTTCGATGAGAGTAAACTCAAATATAACTAACATTTTGTATATTTAACAGTTTTAATTTACTGATATTAAATAATTTGCAAAATAAAAGTCTATTAATTTTATGAGTTTTTTGTGCAACGTCGTTTTTAACTAATTCTTAGTTGCTTTTCTACTATTAGTTTCTTTCAGTGTAAGAAACTTAATGAAATTGAAATTCTGCCGCTATTTAATGTAGTATAAGTTTTGTATAATTTTGCGAAAAATCAAAAGTATTTGACATATTAAGGCTGTTCGATTACTTCCACAGTAAAGTCCAGTAAAAATTACTCAATAACAAAATTACAGAGAGTAAGACAAATTTAGAAAAAAGTAACCGAACGGAAAATTTGTTAAAATTAGTAAAATATTTAAAACAGCTCATTTTAAATACCAAATATTAAAAAAAAAATCAACTGGTCGTTATGGCTAAGACAAAAGTTAATTGAAATTGTCGAACTGAAATAATTTAGAATGTTTTGTAACTTCTGCCATAGTTAATTCCTTAATATTTTTCACTTTAAATCCGTAAACAACTATAATTTAATTTAAGATTCGTTTTTGTTATTGTTTACTAAAAATGCAAGCATATTTTTTAATCATATGATTTTTTTCTTCTTACAAATTCTTACTGGCAACAATTTATCCAGTAAAAACTTGGTAAGTTTTTTGGCATCAAATTGACACTTCACTCTCTCTTTTTACTATTTTTTACTGAGTATTTGTGTAAACAAACACCTTTCAGTAAAAACTTGTACAAATTTTTGCCTAACTTATTAGTTTAACATTTCTGTCAATAACATTATAAAAAACAATTTTACAAAGTAATTGATCCCACCGATTTTCCAATTTAAGAGCCACTGTTATATAACATGTTATATATATTTATATTTGGTAAAAAAAATATTTATAAAGCAGTGATATTACAGCAATTGTTTTTTGTTTTAATATCCTCTAAAATATGAAGAAAAAAAACCAAGTAGAATTTAATGACGTAAGTATAAGAAAAACAACGAATCACAAGACTAATGAAAATGCTGCTAGCTTGAATCCTTATTGTTCTTTTTCTACGTTAATACTTTTTCTGATAATGATTGTCGTTAATAGAAGAAAACAGTGGTTGAAAAGGGATTTGTTACAAAAAAAAAATTAACTAAATTTTTCTTTTAAAAACTAAATTAAATACTACTTAAAATTAGCTTTATTTCAAATTCTTTTTTTTTCAGATAACAAAAAAAAAAAATTTAATGATTCCAACATAAATTTTAAAAATAACTGAAAGTTGTAAATATCATTCAAATTTATAATACGCATTAAAATTGGTAAAAACCATTAAATGAAAAAAAAGTTCATAAGCTTCCGATAACTCTTATTAAAACACAAAACAGGTTTTAAAAATATAACTTTAGCTTTTAATATCTAACACAGTGGTTAATAAGCAGATTTTAATGAAACTTGAAAATGTTTGTTGAGGGGTTAAAAATGCGTTAAAAATTACAAAATTCTTGTTTCAAAACATGTTTAAAATTTGAAAATTTCAGATTTGTTTTACGATTTTTAAAGTACTCGAGAAAACAAAAATGTTAATACCATATTGTCTGTGTGGGATCAGGTTGCCACTTACTTGAAATATAAAATATATGGGTTATAAACACTCTTCGGGAAAAGTCGCGTTAAAGCCGAACTATTACGAACATTGAAAAGCCCAGACACCGCATTGATGAAATTAAATTAGCTGTATTAAATTTTACTTTATTTTATTTTTATTTGTTCCCTGAAGAAGTCACCCAATGTTGACACGAAATATTGGAAATAAATAATTAATAAATAAATGATCTTAAGCTCCTTGAACTAAAAAGAATAAAATAAAAGAAGATCAAAGAAAACTTAACATTTTTAATTTAT
Source organism: Delia radicum (assembly GCA_021234595.1). NCBI lineage: Eukaryota > Metazoa > Arthropoda > Insecta > Diptera > Anthomyiidae > Delia > Delia radicum. The sequence goes on from CM037854.1 coordinate 104,404,532, forward strand.
TTTATTTCAATTAAATAACCGCACCCAAAGGGCCATATATGGCTAAGAAAACCAACGACAACTTCCCATACAAATGATGTATCGAAAAAAAAAATATTGAATAACAAAATTGTTTGGATATGCACGGGAATGCTTTAAATACAAGTGGGTGTTTCTTTAAAATACCTTTTATATTTTAATAAATTTTATAAGAAACTAGCTGACCCGGCAAACGTTGTTTTGCCTTAAAATTTTATTTGTATAAGTTAGCTGACCCGGCAGACGTTGTTCTGCCTAAAATTATATAATGTATATAATGTATATACAATTTGAAATGAATGTGTTAAAAACTATATGGAAGCAATTACATAATACAAAAAAGTGGGTGTAAAAGTGGAATTGGTCGAAAAAATAGCCTATTAATCATGCCAGAGTCCCAGTTAAATGCTACGAAAATTTCAGGAAGATCGGTCCAGAGGTCTGGTCTCCAATGAGGTACAAACAAACAAATAAACAAACACACATTTCATTTTATGTATATAGATTGAAAGCAGATTAATTATAATTTAAGTTAAAATGGGGGCGAAAAAGGGGGATTTGGTAATAAAAAAATGTATGGCTACCTTACCTGTAGATAAAAAGTGTATAAAACTTTAGGTAAATACATATTACAAAAAACAAGTATTTTGTATAGCAAACATTGTTAGTGGTATAAGAAAGTATCTGAATTAAAAAAAGGGGGCGGTGAAGTGCGCGTGGTTCATAGTTATATGGCGACGTTAACAGTATTAAGAGCAATATACTACCAAATAAAAAAAATCCGTTGGAAGGAACAAATTTGTACAGAGAACAAAAAGTTTAAAAACTTTTAAACAAAATTTGGCGTGAAAAGGGGCGTGAAAGGGGGGCGTGGCGTAAGAAATGTTTATTTCTACCTCGCCTGAAGTATAATGTGTATACAATTTGAAGTAAATTTGTTAAAAACTATATGGGAGCAATTACATAATTTTTTAAAAGTGGGCGTAAAATTCGGCGTGGTCGAAAAAAAGTACCCTATTAATCATGCCAGAGTCCTAGTTAAATGCTGTGAAAATTTCAGGAAGATCGGTCCAGAGGTTTGGTCTCCTATAAGGTACAAACAAACAAATAAACAAATAGACAAATAAACAAACACACATTCAATTTTATATAAATAGATAGAAGATATAAATAAAAAAAAAAAAAACGTAAAACTGGGTAATTTTTGACCCCACTTTTTAACGCTTAAAGTTGAGATAGTGCACTTAAAAAAAACTACGTGTCTAATATTTTTTGTACTTTAAAACATATCCAAGTTTCTTTTAAATTTCGGACTCACCACTGTGTAGCTTACTTGTAAGACGTATACTAATGGCTCCCTTACAGACGTGGGTGACGTCAGTTACATTTCAAAATCATTCTTTTGCGAAATTTTTCTACTTCATTAAAAATTTCAGGCCTTCGTTCACACTTGTGGGCTTAAACGCTTGCTTGCAAAATTTTTAATTTTTCCAACACCAGATATGGCTCATAATACTAATATTTGTATATTTAATTACAGGCTAATTACTTTTTTATGTCTAATTACATGTAATTGGGTGTAATTGAGTAATTGCCCTGTAATTAAGTACCCATACGTTTTTACTAATCCTTATGTTTGGTATTACAAATTTTACAAATCTTCCAAGGAAGCGTTTAAACTCACAATTGTGAGCGTAGGTCTGAAATTATTAAAGATATAGAAAAAGTGAAGATATAGAAGTCTGAAATGTAATTGACGTCGCCCAAGTCTGCTCCCTTAAACTACAATACTTTGGTTCCACTGTACATCTTTTAGAAATTTTTACGATGCTGATTTTTATGTTACACTTCAGCACTAAAAAAAACAAAAATAAAAAATACAAGAAACTCGAAAAAAAACTACAATAATGTATAACATTAAGCAGATAAGCTAAGAATTAACAATAAAAATGGAAAAGAAAAACTTAACATGGAAAAACAGTACAACAACTAAAACAACTTAAGTCCCTACATAAAAACTTGCAAGAGAAAATAAAGACAATGAATATGAAAAAAAACTAACAGCAATTAAGCTTTAGTTCTTCAAACTCAAATGCATGAATGGCAAATTAATTAAGTTTGTTAGCGGTTGGAGCGTTAAAATTGCTATTCAATAATTCTTCATGATAAAATACTATTTTCTTTTGTTAGTCGTCGTCAGTCAGTCAGAGTACAGCTTTTTATATTATTTTTATGTTCAAATATTGTTGGAGTAGTAAAATAAAAAGGGATAAACAAGAAGGACAACAAAATTTGTTTGCACAAAAATGATAAACAGATTAAGAACTAATACAAACCACAAAAACTACAATAAAGTAAAGTAGTCGGTCAGAACCGACCCCAACCTACCATACACGGAATAAACAGTAGTAGGCACCAATTTGTAAATTCGAACACACTTATTTTCCAATTCAAATTTATTTAAAACAAAGTTTTTGTTGGAAATAGATCATCAATAATTTAAAAACAATCTTAATATAATTTGATTATTCTGAGTTCTGGACAAATAAAATTTTTATTTTTTTTTGTTCGAGAAATTGAAGAATATTTTGTAAAAAGTTTAAATTTGTTTGTCCTCACTTTTTCTTCAAAGACCATTTTTAAACAAACAAATAATCCCATTACGCTAATATTTTCTTCACATAATCTGACGACTTTCTGGAAGCGTGATACAAAAAACAATTAAATTTTAAAAAGAAAAAAGTATATATGACGAATTTCAAAAATTTTCGAAACTTTTGCCAAAATATTTTAAATTTTTTGTATGACAGCTAATAATTTTTCTCGCTAACTGCGTTCGCGTTAATAATTTATCTTTAACGGCGCAAATATTTTGGGGGTTTTAAGTTTCAAGCAAATTAAAAATATGAAATATTTGAAAGTGGTATAAGTTCCTTTGTTTTTAAAATGATATATAGAGGGTTTTGCATTTGAATAATTTCAAAAAAGTTAATGGCAGCTTTTGTACAATAGTTTTTCAGCAGGAGACATTAAATTTATTTATGACTACTTAAAAAATATTTCATATTTATTGCGAAATAAATTTTTTTTTGTATTAAATGGACTTCAAAATAAATTTGATTTCTAAAATTGTTGTACATACATTCTAATTAATTTTTGTTTAATTTACCTAATTTATAGTAGGAAACTGTACTCATATTTAAATTATGTAAAATTACTATATGTGCGTAAATGAAAAATATTACACACATCATGTGTAACTTGGTACATACAAAATGAGTAAATGTTCATTAAAAGTGCACACAAATTTGTGCGAATTTACAATTATTGTGCATAAAAAATAAGTTTTACGTGTATATATACTTATAAAAATAAAATGAAATAACATTTTTTTAAATTGATGTTTATTGAAATAAAAGTAACATATTTGGATGATGTTGGGAATTTGTTGCCAATTTTTTTTAATTCTTATATCAATTAAAATATGTCTTTAGAAGCTTCTATACATACTTTGACCAATTGCCTGAGACAAGCGACATTGGCAGTTCCAACGACATAATTTTCTCGAAGGATATGATTGTTGTGTTGGTACATCCAATAGATTAATAAACATATTTATTTGCTCGTAACTTTAGAGATATAAATAGGTGATATAAACAATTCATCTGGTGGTACCGGCAAAGACTATATACAAATAGAGGGACTAGACTTCCCACACCTCTCAGCAACGAATACCGAACTTGGGCTACCAAATGAAAACATTTTTTTTACACTTAAAAAATAGTTACAACACATTGATACAATTATTGCTAAAAATACTCACTTTTATGTTCCTTATATTTTGCTCTTGTCTACCAAAATTTCATATTTTTTAATTTTATATTGCTTATTTTATTATTAATATTTGAAATAAATAAAAATTTTATTAAATTATTATTTAAAAACATGACATGATTTAAACTTTTAAATTTCCGTAAAATGTTTTGATTTTCTGGGTGCGAGTTTTCGAACAAATAAAAAGAGGGCAGATTGAGTGAACCCACATGAACTCACTAATGCGTTATCGGTGTCCATCATTCATATGAATACCAATTCTTTCCCATTTTTGGAATTTTTTAACGTCACGAAGCTCTGAGAGCACATTAACCATTATTTAATTTACATTTAATTCAATAACATCGGATTCAGTTTATATTTTATAATTGTTTTATTTTACAACATGTTTGTTGCTGCACTCAGGGAACTTCTGCTTTAAAAATTTGTAGTTGTTTGGGCTGTTATACAGTTTCTTTATTTTAATGTAAATGTCACTTATTTGTAGGAAAAATTTAAGTTTTTACTTGCCTTGTAGTTCATTTAAAAAAACAAACCATATCTAATGACTGTTTTATGATTTTACATCCATTTTTTACAGTCGTTTTATGTTCTTTAAAAAAATACATATAAGTTTATTTTTTAAAACCATATGTGGTTACCTTTTATTATATTTGTTATTATTTTTATGAACAGTAAAAACAAATGACAATTGTTGGTTGATTTTACTAAAATGTTACAGTCGTTTTATGTTATTTAAAATAGGAATTGTCTGTTTACTTTTTATTAATTATTAGTAATTTTTTGAACAGTAAAAACAAAAGAAAATTATTCGTTTTTTTTTTTAAAGAGAAGCAACACTCAGGAAATTCTTCCTATTAATTAATGTGTTGCTTTCTTTGGAAAGGGGATAGTGGAGTGATGAAAGGTGATGAAAGATGAAGGGCTTCAAACATGGCAACACTGTAATTGCGCGAGTATATAAGTCTTAGAACAGTTGTTGCTCGCCACCTGATGTGGAGTTGGCGAATTTATTGAAGCTTTTTGTTTCATAGCCCTGATTCATTATTTTACTTCGGTGGGGTTAAGTGCTATGGGAACACCGAAGGTGAACGCAGCGATACATATAAGTGATAGAAATAAAACTCATACATATTATTTTTCTAAATTGATGTTGTCGTCACCGGGAATCGAACCCGGGACCATCTGTGTAACAGTCCAACTCGCTAACCATTACACCACAACGACTGAAAGTGAAATTTCGTTTGTGTTTGACTACATTTGCAGTCGTTTTTACCTACATAATAAACTTAGTGTGTTTTTAAATATTTTGCAATTTATTTTTATTTTATATTACACACACACCTTATGACTGTTTTATGATTTTATACACATTTTACAGTCGTTTATGTTATTTAAAAAAATAAATATAAGTTTATTTTTTAAAACCATATGTGGTTAACTTTTATTATATTTGTTATTATTTTTATGAACAGTAAAAACAAATGACAATTGTTGGTTGAATTCACTAAAATGTTAGTCGTCCTTTCTTTAAATTAAATTTCGTTTGTTTCGACTACATTTGCAGCCGTTTTTACCTACTTAGTGTGGTTTTTAATATTTTTTTTAATATATTTTTATTTCAAATTTATTAATGTCAATTTTTTTGATACTATTATTAGATAGTTTATTCACACATTTTGTGCATAATATATATATATATTTAACTAAACAAAATATAAATTTTACTAATTAAAATAGTTCAATGTTAAACACATTATGCCTTTTTTATATTCTATATTCATTTTGTATATTAAAGAGTGTACGAACTTATTTTACGCATCAGTGTTTATAATTACTTACTATGTGTCGTATCACATAAACTTTTACCCATTTTATAGTATTAAATTTACAATTTTTTTTAAACGTGTACTTAGATATAATATTGTTTTAGTTTTATTGTAAATTTTAAGAAAATTTAAGATTGACGGTTGAGTACTATATACTGACATCATTATTTCAGGTTTTTGAAAATGGACTCATGCCACTTTCAAAATATGTGGTTCATATATTAGAACTTCAAAAGAAAAGCACAATTATTTTCGAAAACATGCATTTTTTGCCGGTTTTATGATATTTGGTTTAGTGTTACTTATTTACAGAATATCATATTTAATACTTTTAAATTCTCAAAATTAAAAATTTTATATATGGATGCTTTTTGAGGCTATGAAAATGTTCTCCATAAAATTTAAAGTCATTAAAAGTTTTTGATGCGTTTTCAATTTGTATGTTAAGCTTCATTAAAATTTTTATTTGATTAATTGTCACAAAGCGTAATGCGTTTGGAAAAAACGGCAGCAATGCCCGCTAGGAATGAAAAAAAACTGAAATATTTTGCACTTTCAGTTTGTTGTGAATATTCACTATATATACCTACCTATATTCTCAAGCCCTGTTCTTATAAAAAAAAACTGCGAAAAAAAATTAAATTTCGCACAATTTTTAAACAGTTCATAAAATTTTTGAGTTCACAAAGAAACTCAGTTCACACAATTCGCTAGAAAATTACAAATATACATACATAATTGTAAATGTCAAATACGAAAACATACATTTTCAAAAAATTGACACCAATTCCATATAAGTTTGCGAAGTTGGTATCCCGTTATTGTTGCGCTGACATCAACTTGGTATTAAGCAAACTGTATAAAATAAAACAATTTTTTAAATACTTTTGTTAAAACTCAATCCCATTAAATGAATAAAACCCACTAATGAAAAAGCTGTAAAAGTTTAAAAATCGGAAAATTTTGGTTCCACTTGTAAACCACCATACAACCAAGCAGTGATATGAATCTCCCAAGTCTGGTGACTCCATTTTATATTGGCTTGGATGTGAAAGCTAAAAATAAAATATATTAATAAAGTAATTTCTTCATTTTACGACTTTAATTCTTTTTGTAAAGACGTTTAAAGGTGAAACGCAGCATGTCATAACTTTTAGGTATGGTCAACCTAACCCTGAACATCACTCCTCTCAGGTTCGATAATTTTTGAAGTTTCTTATATATATTTTAAATTTTAGTTCTAAATTACTCGTGTTAGTTCGCATTTAATTGATTTCTTACCAAAGTAGAAAAATTAATATCACAGAAATTGTAACAGAAATTTCACAAGTTTTCAACAAGAAAATGGCAACAAATTGGCAGCTATTCTGTTTCAAGTCTTCTCTCCTAGCCCTTAAGATGGTCCATTGGCCGATACTTAGAATTATTTTCTTTACTAAGAAAAAAAAAAGAATCTTCAGACTTCAGAATTTATTAAAAAAAAAAAACTGCACACTTATATAACGTCTCTTTTCAAAAATCGGTACAGAATTATGTAGAGTGTATAGTTGGATGGAAACTATCCAAGTAAGCAATAAAAGAGCAAACAATATGTACAAAAAGCACTACACAAATTAAGCAATTAAAAATACAATAAATGGGTTGGTTATACAAAAATGTAAAAGATATTTTCTTAAATATTTCTTTCTCAAAATAGATATGCTTTATATTAAAGTTTATTACAAATGTGTATGGGTTAAAGATTAATCAGAAAATAATACTACACTCAAACTAATACATGCATACAAATACGAAACTATTGTCAAAATTACAAAAATGTTCGTAAAATTAACAAATTTTCATTTATTTTATGAAAATGTTGGTTACTTTAAAAATACGCATGTATTATTATCAATGTAGTTTGCTGTAATCAAATGTATAGCTTGTATAGCTGACATAATATTTCACAAAACTTAGTCTTCAGCGCAAAGACAATTTGATTACTTAAATTACTTAAGCTTATTTAAATGTGTAAATTAGTAACATGCATGACTCTTTAATCCAGCTTCAATAGAATGCTGAGAAAATACTGTAGGCTTAATTCATAAAAATTTGAAGAACCACAATGAAGGGTGTTTGTACAGGTAAATAACTTTAAGTTGGTAACACTTTTTTAACTGGCAGCCATTTTGTCAGCTGTCAAGTGACTTAGGTTTATTTTGATTTGGCATTTCAATATGAATAGACTGACAGCTGAACAACGCTTGCAAATTGTGCAAACTTATTTTGAAAATCATGGTTCTGTTCGAAATACGTATCGCGCGAATTTCGTTTAGCTATGCAGCTCACTTTTGGTTAAGTGGATACGTCAATAAACAAAACTGCCGTATTTGGAGTAACTATAATCCTCAAGTGTATGTTGAGACACCGCTACATTCAGAAAAACTGACTGTTTGGTGTGCTTTATGGGCTGGTGGATTCATTTGTCCGCACTTCTTTAAAAACGATGCTGGTCAGAACGTTACAGACAATGGTGACCGCTATGGAGCCATGATTACTGACTTTTTGGTTCATCAACTCAGCAACGATGATGTGCAGGAGCTATGGTTTCAACAAGACGGCGCAACATGTCACACAGTTCGTGTCACAATTCATTTATTGAAGGAAAGCGTTTGGTAACCGCATAGTTTGACGTTTCGGTCCCGTGAATTGGCCTCCAAGACCGATTTAACGGCGGTGGACTATTTTCTGTGGGGATATTGGAAGTGGCTAGTCTACGCCAATAAGCCCGAAACGATTGACCACTTGGAGGACAACATTCCCCGCGTTATTGTCAATATACGGCAACATTTGTTGGAAAAAGTCATTGAATATTGGACATCCAGACAAAATTATAATGCCAGAAGATTATCTTTCGAATAAAGTTAATTTAATGTCTATTTAAAAAATGCATTATTGTTTTATTTCATTTTGAAATTCTATACCTCTATATAGCTTTAGCAAAAACATAATTTTTTTACAATGAAAGATTATTACGGGAATATTAAAATTATCATTAAATATGGATTAACTAAAAACATACTTTTAAAAAATGTCCTTTGTTAGCATTGCTTTTGAAAATTGTGAGCAGCCAAATTATAAAGAATTCGGAATTTAATTCTTATTCCCCACATAGCAATACATTGTCAATAACATTGTAATTTTAAAAAATTTTGGCAACTACATGAATTTACAAACAAAATAATTCTCCCTTAGGAATTCTTTTGTGAATTTTATTTTACAGACTTAGAGCAACGAAACAATGAAAATAAATTGTACAAAATTCCAACGCAAAAACTTTTATTTCATTTAAAGTTTATTTAGTCATAGAAACAAACTACAAAGTATGAATATTAATATTTACGTCCTTGTTGCCATATCATATTTTAGTTGCTCCCACAAACTTATTTAAAAATTCCCTAGATTTAAGGATTTAAAAGAAAATCCGCCTTGTTAGTTTTTGGTAAAATAAAAAGATATACAAAATTAGAAGTAGTTACAAAATACTTTTGAATAATATCTCACAAGCTTTATTTTACCAAGCAAACTTTATAATTGAAATTTATGCAAAGTTCTTAAAAATAGATAGCCAGTAACACAAAATTACTTTAAAATTAATTAGAAGTTTTTTTTTTTTTTGTATCCCTTCCAAAAAATAGGATTTTTCGAGGTCCATACAATAGGCATTTCTTGGCCATATGGGGTCACTTTTTTAAAATCCTCGTTAAATCGGTCCAATAAGTTGGCATAATTATGTGGATGTGGATTATCCCGCGTTCATCCCGAAAAACTGTTGCCATCACCTTATTGGTCACGATTACGTTTATGGTCAATTGAGAGCAAACGCGGCACCCATCTTGCAGACAGCTTTCTTAAACCCAACGGATCATTTAAAATCAAAACCACACTACCATATGAAATGCCTATGGCATCAACAATCTCACGTACTTTTTCTCTTCGATCGGCCAACACCATATCGTGGATTTTTTCGACATTTTCGGGTGTATTGATCTCAATTGGCCGCCCAGAACGTTCAGCGTCATTTGTACTTGTGCGACCACAACGAAAGTCAGTCACATTTTTACCATTGAAATCGATAATGGAGAGTCTCCATAGTATTTATCAAGCTTATCATTGGTTTGATTGACGGTTTTTTTTCGCAAAAAATAATGTTTAAAGAGCACTCGAAATTCACGTTTTTTCATTTAAAAAAAATCAACGAGGTTGTATGTTTTGAACAGCTGTTAAACGAAAATTAAATGACGGAACTTGCTGTAAATTTGACAGTGGTCTATTAACAGGTGATAGTTGATAGGGAGCAGTGTTGCATTTCATATAGCTACGAGGAAAGTTCGAAAAGTCACGACCTGCGATTTTACTTGTGATCAGGGTTGGTTCGACTTATGGTCATGAAGAAAAGTTAAAATTATTAAATGAAAACAGAAGTTTTTAAATTTGTAGTTTTAACTTTTAGTCATTACCTTATGCCGAACCAAGAAATGTATATCTGTAATATTATTTTAAAAACTATTTTCACATATGTACATATTAAAAACGATTGCAAAGAATTCATTGTCTTACTTTTCTAACAATTTGACAACTTCAAAAATTGAAAATTGGTATTATTGATTTTAATTTTTATTTTATTTATTCTTTTCTTTTGGTACAAGTAAGACTTAGAGTCTCTTAGGGCACCTCAAACATTATAATATCAATTTATAAAATTATATATAACATGTTATAAATCTAAAAATACAATAACAATAAAAGTTAAAATAACAATTAAATTGAAATTAAAAAAAAAGAAGAAAATAATTGATACTTATAAAGCATTAAAACCTCCGCTTTGAAAACCAATTCACGGGGATCGGATTTAAGTGGGTTAGGTAAATAATACCACAATTTCACAGTACTAACGAAGAACATTCTTGAGGACGATAAATAGTTGAAATCAGGTATATTAATATTGCACGTACGACTAGACCGAGCAAGATTAAGTTTTTTATATAAATAATCAGGTTCTTTCTTGTAAATAATCTTGTGTAAAAATATTAAATTACGGATGTTAAGATAAGATGTCAAACTATTTCCTAAAATACGTATGGAGTAATGAGATATGCTATCAAATTTTCTTTTGTTAAAGACATATCGAGCGCAATTGTTAATAACCAATTGTAATTTATCATTAGACACTGAGTCAAGGTTACCAAATACGATAGCACTATAAGTCATGATGGGTATAATGAGGGTTTTCACCAATTTTAGTTTAGTATCATTAGGAACATGCAGAGTGCCAAAGTTTCCTGAGGACATTATACATTCTCATTATTGTATAATTAATGTGATCCTTGCAGTTAAGCTTAGTGTTGATTACAAAACCAAGATTTTTCACTTTACTAACATAATTTATCAACTTATATTGCAAAATAATTTCCGGTAAAATATCGTTACAAATGCCTTTATGAATTGGAAGGGCTTGCGTTTTCGAGGCATTAATCATAAGATTATTGTTCACAGATCAACGAAATATATCACCTAGGTCCTCAATAAATCCCATTGGTCTCGAAAGAAAAATTTGTGCATCATCAGCATAAAGGTGTATATTAGAAATATGTTCTTATAGCATTTACAGACCATGGAACTTTAAAAATTGTTAGATAACGTTAAAAAATACCACCTGGAGACTGTAAATCATGGTTACCATTTGAGTCGTTTTTACAAAAATTGTAACTAAGAATGTTATACGAACGCTTTTTTACAGTTGAAAAATCATTTCAAAATTTCTTTTTGCATCGCTTAGAGAACGGTATAAAATACCATCGTCTCACCGTAAAACATGGTTATCATTAGGGTCGTTTTCAAACCGCTTTAAACTTGTAAAGCGGAATAATCTGAAAACACTTGTACCACCCTTTGAAGATCATTTAAATTGCTGTAAAGATTGCATTTTTCTACCTGGCTGACTATATGTCAAAAAATCATTGCTGCAACGACCGCTACTTTCGGCACGTACACTGTAAGTCTTTTAAATGTACCCAGTCAAAAGAGACAAATGGACTACCGCGGGCAAAGCACTTTAGAAAGTGGTAAAAGTGCTGGCAACAAGTGCTTTCCCAATCCAAAAATAATAATATCATTAGACGAAAGATCCGTCTGCTCCAAAAGTGTTGCACAAGCACTTAGGAAACAAACTTTTCAACGTTGGCAACATGTTGATAAAACCACAAAAAGAGATGGTCTTAGCTCTAACCACTGAGTTATCGGAACATATTATAGTTGATAGCTTAAAACGTAAGTAAATGATAACTGCTGGGTAGCAGCTGACTGCAGCTAACTGGCATAAGATTTTGTTGAACCAACTTGCCAGCGCTGGAAAAACAAAAAAAAGTTGCTCATAAAAGAGCTTTTCCAGAAACATAAAAATTATTTTTATATGAAAAAAAAAAATAAATAAATTAAAAATAACAAAATAAATGTTTTCCTAAAACCTTACTCGATCTCGAAACGTTCCGACTACAAACTTTTTTAAACAAAGCATCATGATTTTTTTTTTTTAATTAATGCTCAATTTAGACCTTTGAGCCGTTGGTAATTTCTGACTGGATAGCACTGGGGAAACACTTTTTCCCAAAGTTTGCATAGTGGTCTCAGACAATTATATGCCAATGATTTTTTCTGAAATCATTGTAAAACTAATACTGGCAAAACGCTTTTTGGAAACGCTGGTGAAGAGTCTTGAACAAGTGTTCTGCCAGTAGTTTATTTACATTTCCTCTGTTAACCAGTGTATACCAGTGCATGATTATTTGTACCACTGACAGTTTCTGACTGGGTAAGTACTTACGTTTTACGCTTTTTACAATTTTTTTGTAAAACAATGTATGATTGTTATGAAAATGCTTTGCAGCTTAATTGCACAATTTTTATTTTTGTATTATTGATACGTCTTTTTCCAGGTTTAATAAAATATCATAAGAGTACGTGTTTGGCTATTAACTTTTTCTTTAAAAAAATATAAAGATGTTGTTAAAATACATATACATAGATACATTGTTACATCTTAAAAAGTAAAGTTCTTCTTAAATGTCCATCGTATAACCCAGTAAAATAGCAAAATCCAAATAACAAACAGGTTTCAGCAAAACTTATACTGTATTTCAATAGGTTGTAATTTATGTTTTACAACCGATTCTTTTTGTATGGAGTTTGTCATATTTACAAGAGGTTCTTTACCACCAAACAGGACAGGATCAGATCCAGGGATGGGAGAGAAAATCCTAAATAAGAGCCATCTAGAGTCAGTGCCAGTAGGGGTTTTTTAAAATAGCCCATATATTTGTATTTTGCGAGGAGGAGGACAAAATCTAAACTTTAAAAAAATTAATAAGGTTATGACTAATTCTATATAAAGGGTGCAAATAAAACAAAAAGTTTTGAGAGAATTATCTTAATATTTTTTATTATGATAGAAAGATCTATGACATTTATGTGTGAAACAAAATATGCTTGCCACGGCTTCGGTGGCATATTTCTATCCGATAGTCCATATTTTCATTGAGTCTGAGACATAATTAAGGTTAATATCGTTAATGTGCCGAATTATCTCATCCTTTAGCTCATGAATTATTCTTGGTATATTGACGTACACTTTTTCTTTTAAATATCCCCAAAAAAAGAAGTCCAACGGTGTCAAATCACATAAACGCGCAAAAGAGATATTGCTTCGTTTGCTGTTTGGCAAGTGGCACCATCCTGTTGGAACCACATATCATCCAGGTCCATATCCTCAATTTCCGGCCACATGAAGTCCGTTATCATCTCGCGATAGCGAACACCATTCACGGCAACTGCTTGGCCGATCCCAGTTTCGAAGAAGTACTGCGCGATAACGACGCCAGCCCCAGCACCATACAGTCGCTCTTTGTGGATGCATCTTCTTTTCACCAATCACTCGTGAATTTGTCCAAATGTGGCAGTTCTGCTTTGTGGACACATTTGATAGATTATTCTGACCAAAAAAATCACGAAGTGCACGAAATGCATTATGCCTATTTTCGTAAAAGCTTCAGCAATCTTAATGCGCTCCTTAATTGTAAACCTCACCATGGTTGAATTTGTCCAACACTGAAATAAAGAAATGTCAAATTAAATTGGGCAAAAAAAGTTGACGTTTAGGTGTGCCTCAAAATTAACATCGTCCATTGTGGTTGGACCACTCTTTATAATTCTATTCAGTCACGCTGATTTCAGTAACGTACTATATTTTGCGATCTATGTTACAGTTTTTCCACAAAATTCTTTTAAAATTTGTTTCAAATAAATACAGTATTTTAAATATAACATTTTTTAAATGCAATCAACATGTGCAATTTATTAATGTGTTACTTTCTTTGGAAAGGTGATAGTGGAGAGATGAAAGATGGGATAAGATTAAGGGTTTTAAATGTGGAAACACTGAAATTACGCGAGATCAAAATAACCACCAAATTAAAATAATTGTTTTCTTAATGAAATACCTCTTCATAATAAGCTCCTTATACTTCATGCAGTAGAAGGTCAATTCATAGTTTATCGATAATTCGCTTAACCGGTAAAAATTCGGAAAAATAATAAAAAACCAATAAATAGGGGGCTGTAATATTCAGTTAGTGATTCAAATATGAACATTAAATAAAAATACAGTGGTTGTTTTCACATTTCAATAGAAAGGAGTCAGCAGGTTGATTAAATTTAAAAAAAGTTATCTGTTAAAAAATACATTTATATGCGCCAAACTTTAAAGTCAGTTTGTGGAAAAACTGTGCCATACATCGTAAAGTGTGCCCTTTAAATCAGCGTTCCGATAATCGGTGAACGAAAGGTTATGACCCTTATTAATTTGAAAAATTTATGATTTTGTCACCCTGTGTAATCATGGAATTACAATTCTCTCGGTACGTTGTAACGAAAACAAAACAGTGCCTCTAAAGGGAATCGAACCCACGACCCTGCCCTTATAAGCTAGCACGCTACCAACTAGTCTACCGGGGCGCACTTATACAAAATAATTTGATACTTTCAATTTATAACGAGCTTTCAACCTCTATATATTTACAAAAATAAAGAAAATCAAACATATTAGCTAGGTTGATACTAGTATTTCGATCTGGCTAAAGATCTCATCAGAACCCGAAGTTTTAGAAAGCTAGAGCCTCCAAATAGGCAGAACTTTAACAAAAAACCTATTAATCATCAATTATGCTCCATTCTTGTCTTCTTAGTAATCAAGCACGTGGTTAGGTCTTTTCCTAACAAGCATCATGACGTTACTAAACTTTGAAGACCAAAAATGTTCTATTTATATAAAAAAATTTTAGTGTGTACTCTGGCTCAAGTAATATTTTTTACAGTTATATTAGTTTTTTGTTTTTATATACATCGAGATTATTTTTATGTTATTTTCAATTTATAACGAGCTTTCAACCTCTGTTTATTTACAAAAATAAAGCAAATCAAACATATTAGCTAGGTTGATACTAGTATTTCGATCTGGCTAAAGATCTCATCAGAACCCGAAGTTTTAGAAAAGCTAGAGCCTCCAAAATAGGCAGAACTTTAACAAAAAACCTATTAATAATCAATTTTGCTCCATTCTTGTCTTCTTAGTAATCAAGCATGTGGTTAGGTCTTTTCCTAACAAGCATCATGACGTTACTAAACTTTGAACCCAAAGTTTTAGAAAAGCTAGAGCCTCCAAAATAGGCAGAACTTTAACATGCGAAGTTTTAAAAATCTGGAAATTTTGGTGTCACTTGTAAATCACCATACAAATATGAGCAAAAAATTAAATTAATGAAAAAACTCTTATAAGTTGTAAGTATTTTTTTTAATTTTTCGGCTTTTAGTTGGCAATCAGTTCTTTAGGCAATGACTTTACAACATAAATTTTACCATGTCCTAGGTTTTAAGTATAGTCTACCTAATCATATCCATCTTTTCTCTCAGTACAAAAAACCTTGAGAAGTAAGAGGCATCTTAAGTCAGTTTCAGCAGGTGTCGAAATAGCTCATATGTATTAAACTGTAATCAAATAACAGATTGTAGTAAGAGTACTGTCGCTTTTTAAATTGATATTTCGTAAAACATCTAATGA
This sequence comes from Delia radicum, assembly GCA_021234595.1. Taxonomy (NCBI): domain Eukaryota; kingdom Metazoa; phylum Arthropoda; class Insecta; order Diptera; family Anthomyiidae; genus Delia; species Delia radicum. The sequence goes on from CM037854.1 coordinate 104,420,363, forward strand.
CTGGGCACAGTAAATTTTATCCATACATTTTTTACCACAAAATTAAGTATGGTATTTTGATTTCAACCAAAACTTAGTTGTACTTGACATTTTAAAAATAAACAAACTTAAAATTAATACTTTCTTATTGTTTATAATGTGCGCTGAATTTTTTCTTCTCAATATTTTTTAGGTTTTGTACAGTGCTATTCATTTTGGCAATACCCCCTTCTATTGCTTTTCTAAAATTACGAAACTAAATTTGTTTAAATAAATTCATTTTGACACATACATTATTAAAGTATATTAAATCATATTTACGTTAACAGGATGCAATTTCATCCGGTATCTGAGTCCTCCAAAAAATAAAATAAACTTATTTTTAACGCCTTCCAATATTTGTAAAAAAAAAAAATTATTTCAATATTTCACGAAATTTCAAACTTTCCTAATCCAAAGCATATTTTCGTTTATTTTCCGGCGACTATATAAAACTGGTTTGGGTGAAGTTGTCTGTGAAATTTGGATAATTTCCATTGGGGCTACATCAAATTAGCCAGTTTTTTATTCTGTTAAAATTGTTAAGAGTTCTAAAACTTACTTTATTGTTAAATTTGTCTTTGTACTTTAGACATAAATTTTAATTAATTTAGCGTTTGTTAGAAGTTCTAAAGTGTTTAAATTTTACGGTTATACTTACTATCTCACTTATTGCACTCCATTTTTATGGTATTTCTATTTCTAAGTTATATCATTCAACTTCATCTGTGTGTGTGTTTTTTTTTCATCACCCTCAATTTATTTTTATTATATTTTCAGTTTACCAAATGGTCACATAAATATTAACGCTTTTGATCGTATGGCAGCCATAGTGGGTGCCTTTACCAAACACATGCAATCCGTTAAAACAACAGAAATACCCGCAGCAACAATCACACTAGCTCCAATTTCAACTTCAACTTCAACACCAGCATCATCATCATCAGCTTCACTATCACCAACAGCAACTACCGCTGCAGGTGAATATGAAATGTTTTGTCGCCATATGCAGAAAACAACGAAACTGAGTGAAAACGGTAGGTTTTGCTAAAATAGAACAATAAAAGCCAAATAAAATTTATTATCTAATAGAAAATATAAAGCAAAAACTAAAAATAATACCAAGTTAAACACTGAAATAAAAAATTAAATTAAAATTTAGCATTCACATACTGCAAGTGTAATGGGGTTATAACTTTTTTTTTGTAAAATTTTTACATATAACCACGTGATTTGCAATACTCGATTAATCGACGAATTTTAATCAAACAATTGCTCTAGTAAATTAATATGGCCAATTTCGAATAAAGAATGACTCGAACAATTTCGGTCGATAAATCGAGTTAATCGAGTGAATCAAAAATATATTAAATTTCAGTTTATATTTTATAAAAAAATTTAATTATTTCCTATTTAACAATTTCTTTTTTTTTATAAAATAAAAAGCAATGTGTCAATTACCGTTTTAATTCACGTATTAGCTCTGTTCGACGTACGTTATCGGGAGTACAAATTGTTGTTGTTTCTGGTAAATCAAGTTCCCGTGGGAAACCGCTGTAACGACGTCGAACAGAGCTATTATATTGGTTTAGTAGGACTATAAGTTTTTTACGATATGGGCAATACTATAGTGATAAAAAATATTTTTCTTTGGTCATTTTGAAGAATAAAACTTTCCGCACCGGGACAATGCCTAAAATATCACACTTTTAGCAAATTCTCAAATATATTTTTAAAATATACCTGAACAATTACAGACATTATTATTATGGTCAAATAAATGGTAAGTTTATGTACACATCGAAACTGCTACAAAAAAATATTAAGACCAAAAGGTCAGACTTCCAAAAATTGTGAGAAATTTTTAATATCTCAATAAACTACAAAAAAATAAAAACTCTCAACAATAGCAAAACTATTAGATTGTGCTAACATTTTTTAAAATATTCGAATTTACCTTAATTCGTAATCATTTTTTGGCGTTACAGCTAGGATTGGGAACGTTCACTTTTTTCTTCATTCTGATCAATAATTTTTTTTTTTTTTAAAGAGAAGCAACACTCTTCTTATTAATTAATGTGTTGCTTTCTTTGGAAAGGGGATAGTGGAGAGATGAAATGTTGGAAAGATGAAGGAATTCAAACATGGCAAAACTGTAATTGCGCTAGATGATAAGTCTTAGAACAGTTGTTGCTCGCCACCTGATGTAGAGTTGGCGAATTTATTGTTGACGAATGAATCGAAAACTTAAAACTTCAACCGGATTGATGAAAACACTTTTTAGCGACCTTAAAGAAGTAATATAATATTTGCAGAGAAAAAATGCTAAAAAAATATATCATTAGTTTCTTTAAAGTCGAAAATTATAAAAACGAAAATAACTCTTTAAAAAGTAAAACACCATATTTAAGTACTTGCGATATTTTAGATCTCTTTAATTCTGAAATAATAATAATAATACACCTTCGTATCAGAGAACGGTTTGAGTGCCTTATTTCATGCTTTTGAATACAATCACTGAAAATGAGTACATTGTTGTCAACTCACATCATTTCAATGAAGCAACATAGACAGAATTGAGGAAAAGTGAGTGTAACGAAAACCATGCATCCGCATTGCTTGTCTGGTGTTAACCTCACTTAAACACTCACGAAAGCAAACGAATACACAACGTTTGGTATGAATGGTCTCAATGTTAAATGAATAAAACGTTAACAAAATTTTTTGTGAAACATATTACTGTATTAAGAAAATTAAAATTTTTATACATATTTCATGTTTAATAAAATTACACAAAAATTTATACATATTTCATGTTTAATAAAACTTAAAAAAAATTATATTATTGCTACAGGTCAACGAATACTACGCGAATGTTGTGATTGATTCATGTTATTCATGCGTCATCATTCATTGCTTGACATGTAATCGGCATTATAAAAATGAATGTTAAAAAGGCATTCAACAAAAACAATAAATGGAATAAACAGCAACAGCATAGGCTGTTGTTGTTGAATCAAAGCAATGCAAAAGCAATAAATGTATGAATGGACAACAAAAACGAATGGTCTCATTCTGTTCTCTGATTCGTATGTAATTTTTATAAAAATATTTCCGAACTCCTGATATTGTATTTATTTTGTGTATTATTGTGTACTTTTAAGCAAAAATATTTAAAAATTGATCGAGTTACTCGAATAATTAAAAAAAATTGACTCGATTAATCAAGTAAGTGCAAAACCTAAAAATCGAGTTTTTGTTTAATCGAACAAAAGCAAGCCCGAGTAATTTGAATACCCTAGGCAATATTATATTACACACAGAGAAACTTTAGCTATTTTCCAAATGAATGTGGTTACAACGACTCAAATTCGGTTATTACGGCCATCAGTCGGTTGGTACAACTGAATAATGGTTTCAACTACAAAGTTCGGTTAATTCAACTGAATTTCAGCTGCAACACCCAAAATATTAAGAAATCTAATGTAAATATCATAGTACTAACTGAATTTGTATACACTTTTCAATTCGGTTGGCACTTTATTTCTCTGTGTGTAATAACAAAAATGTTTTTGGGTCAGTTTGAAACAAAAACCTCCTTAAAAATTAATTTTTTTACGTTTTTCCCATTAGAGTTGCTTTATGGACAGAAATTAAAAACGTAAGTGTGCGCCCCGGTAGGCTAGTTGGTAGCGTGTGGCTTATCAGTGCGGGGGTCGTGGGTCGATTCCCACCAGAGGCACTGGTCTGTTTTCGCTACAACGCGCCGAAGGCCATAGTAGCTAGTGCTCGGTTAGGTAAGTATATAATTTGTAATTATATGATTATTAATTAATAAAATAAATGTGATTCGTTGTCTGTGAATTTCGATGCTCATATCATCGTTAAAGTCTAATTACTTTAAAGTTTTAGCGAAATTATAATTCTTAGTTTAATTTGAAAAAAAAATACAATTGTGTCAAACTTAAAAAGTTTTAATGCGTGAACTATTTTGAAACCCGCAAACAACCAAATATTTTTTTATAGACTTTACGAATAGGATAGTAAAATTTGTAATATTTTCAAAAAAAAAAATCAGAAGTTATAACCCTAATGTACCATTTTAGATACCAGTGAGGTGAGCAATAGCTTTTTATATGGTGATTTAATATAATAAAGAATTTTCATGTATTCGCAATTTTATCACCAAAAATTAAAATTCAAGTGAAAATTAAATATTAAATTGATATACATAATATAATTGCACATGTAGTGGGAAATAATTTTGTGAATAATATAAAAATTTAAACCCAAAATTGTGATTTCATACTGTGTTTCCACTTACGTGTATTGAGCAAAAACATGCAATTCGGTGAAAAGATAAGTATAGGAAAACATGCATCATCCATCATGTTATCCATCAAATGTAAACCAAGCTTATTTTTCATAATTTATTAAAAAGTATATTTGTTTTTGGTATTTGTCATAAACCTCTGATTATTATTTTTAAGTAATTATTAACATATCCCAACAAAAAATAGTGCTTACCCAGAAGCGCTTCCGGAAGGATTATTTGATAACGAAGCGCTTCCAAAGCAAATAAAGAATGCATGATTTTGTTCGCGATGTCCCACTTGCTATGTCTCTTTTTAAAACGATTTTTCATGTGCTCTTAGAAGCAATAATTAATGCCTTCTAGGCACTAAGAAGCTCTTTTTTGTATGTTGACAACATTAGTGCTTCTATAATATGCATACTTTATTGCTTCATTGTAAGCATTATTCACTGCTTCAAAGAAGGCATTCTGGGAAGCACGACAGAATGCCTTCCCTAATTGCTTTATAGTATGCAAGGCGGTGAAGGGCTATTTGGAAGCATACAAATGAAGTTACTGCTTACCAAATCCAGGTTATTTTTGCTGGGATATGACATTTACAATATAATGATAGTATTTGGCAAACAATAAAAACAAATATTAATTATGTTATAAAGCCGTTAATATTTTATAACCACCGCATTTTTGTAGTAAATTTATAACAGAAACTTATGAAGTTAAATTTGTTCTCTTTTGCAAGGATTGAAATAATCTGGACAAAACTAAACAGACACCACACCGGTCCAGATGTAATTACGAAATTGATTTTTATATGCTTTTAGAAATATTTCAGAGTTTACTTACTCAATTTTCAAGACCATTTTCTTAAGAACTACAGAAAATGTAAGAATAAACTAAATATGAAAACTAAAAATGTGCATAAAACGGTATGTTGCACGCAAGTGGTTAATGGCACTTTTCAAAAAGCTGCTTTAGTCACACAAAAAAAGTTATTTAAAAAAAAATTATATGTATGTGAAAATCCATACTGCTCAAAACGGATCAAAATTTATAGCTTCGGAAGATTCTGACAACGTGATTTTTGTTTTTTTCACAAAATGGACGATCAATAAACCATTTTACCCTGACCACAGAGTTTTTCTCATCCCAAATGCTGACGTGAATGGCATCGTGCTTTTATTGGTAAAACAATAACCAAAAAAAAAACAATATTTGTTGTAGCTTACGCAAATGGAAAGCTATTATGCTGAAATAAACATTAAATGAACAAATTAAATTAAAATATAGATGTGTAGGTGTTTAAACAAATTCCATATCCGTGTTAGACCAGCATAATCTATATAAATAAAAATCAAATGATGGTTCGTTAGCTAAGCGCATAACATAAAATGGCTGGACAGATTTGGATTATTTTTCTTTTGTAAGTTTCGTATTTGTCTGAATATGGTTTCTAATGGGGAACCAGAGTTGACCGGCAAATTCAGGAAGAACTAAAAATGCATTTTTTGATGAATTGTATGTTCAACTCAAGGCCATAACTAACGATTCGAACTATGAATATGTGTAATTATTTGTATTG
>CM037854.1:104426374-104507373 GCA_021234595.1 Delia radicum
AACGACCGCTACTTTCGGCACGTACACTGTAAGTCTTTTAAATGTACCCAGTCAAAAGAGACAAATGGACTACCGCGGGCAAGCACTTTAGAAAGTGGTAAAAGTGCTGGCAACAAGTGCTTTCCCAGTCCAAAATAATAATATCATTAGACGAAAGATCCGTCTGCTCCAAAAGTTTTGCACAAGCACTTAGGAAACAAACTTTTCAACGTTGGCAACATGTTGATAAACCACAAAAAGAGATGGTCTTAGCTCTAACCACTGAGTTATCGGAACATATTATAGTTGATAGCTTAAAACGTAAGTAAATGATAACTGCTGGGTAGCAGCTGACTGCAGCTAACTGGCATAAGATTTTGTTGAACCAACTTGCCAGCGCTGGAAAAACAAAAAAAAGTTGCTCATAAAAGAGCTTTTCCAGAAACATAAAAATTATTTTTATATGAAAAAAAAAAATAAATAAATAAAAATAACAAATAAATGTTTTCCTAAAACCTTACTCGATCTCGAAACGTTCCGACTACAACTTTTTTAAACAAAGCATCATGATTTTTTTTTTTTAATTAATGCTAATTTAGACCTTTGAGCCGTTGGTAATTTCTGACTGGATAGCACTGGGGAAACACTTTTTCCCAAAGTTTGCATAGTGGTCTCAGACAATTCTATGCCAATGATTTTTTTCTGAAATCATTGTAAAACTAATACTGGCAAAACGCTTTTTGGAAACGCTGGTGAAGAGTCTTGAACAAGTGTTCTGCCACTAGTTTATTTACATTTCCTCTGTTAACCAGTGTATACCAGTGCATGATTATTTGTACCACTGACAGTTTCTGACTGGGTAAGTACTTACGTTTTACGCTTTTTACAATTTTTTTGTAAAACAGTGTATGATTGTTATGAAAATGCTTTGCAGCTTAATTGCACAATTTTATTTTTGTATTATTGATTACGTATTTTTCCAGGTTTAATAAAATATCATAAGAGTACGTGTTTGGCTATTAAACTTTTCTTTAAAAAAATATAAAGATGTTGTTAAAATACATATACATAGATACATTGTTACATCTTAAAAAGTAAAGTTCTTCTTAAATGTCCATCGTATAACCCAGTAAAATAGCAAAATCCAAATAACAAACAGGTTCAGCAAAACTTATACTGTATTTCAATAGGTTGTAATTTATGTTTTACAACCGATTCTTTTTGTATGGAGTTGTCATATTTACAAGAGGTTCTTTACCACCAAACAGGACAGGATCAGATCCAGGGATGGGAGAGAAAATCCTAAATAAGAGCCATCTAGAGTCAGTGCCAGTAGGGGTTTTTTAAAATAGCCCATATATTTGTATTTTGCGAGGAGGAGGACAAAATCTAAACTTTAAAAAAATTAATAAGGTTATGACTAATTCTATATAAAGGGTGCAATAAAACAAAAAGTTTTGAGAGAATTATCTTAATATTTTTTATTATGATAAAAAGATCTATGACATTTATGTGTGAAACAAAATATGCTTGCCACGGCTTCGGTGGCATATTTCTATCCGATGGTCCATATTTTCATTGAGTCTGAGACATAATTAAGGTTCAATATCGTTAATGTGCCGAATTATCTCATCCTTTAGCTCATGAATTATTCTTGGCATATTGACGTTCACTTTTTCTTTTAAATATCCCCAAAGAAAGAAGTCCAACGGTGTCAAAATCACATAAACGCGCAAAAGAGATATTGCTTCGTTTGCTGTTTGGCAAGTGGCACCATCCTGTTGGAACCACATATCATCCAGGTCCATATCCTCAATTTCCGGCCACATGAAGTCCGTTATCATCTCGCGATAGCGAACACCATTCACTCCAACTGCTTGGCCGACCCCAGTTTCGAAGAAGTACTGCGCGATGACGACGCCAGCCCCAGCACCATACAATCTCTCTTTTTGGATGCATCTTCTTTTCACCAATCACTTGTGAATTTGTCCAAATGCGGCTAGATTATTCTGACCAAAAAAATCACGAAGTGGACGAAATGCATTTTGATTTGAACGAATACTTTCGTAAAAGCTTCAGCAATCTTAATGCGCTACTTAATTGTAAACCTCGCCATGGTTGAATTTGTCCAACACTGAAATAAAGAAATGTCAAATTAAATTGGGCAAAAAAAGTTGACGTTAGGTGTGCCTCAAAATTAACATCGTCCATTGTGGTTGGACCACTCTTTATAATTCTATTCAGTCACGCAGATTTCAGTAACGTACTATATTTTGCGATCTATGTTACAGTTTTTCTACAAAATTCTTTTAAAATTTGTTTCAAATAAATACAGTATTTTAAATATAACATTTTTAAATGCCATCAACATGTGCAATTTATTAATGTGTTACTTTCTTTGGAAAGGTGATAGTGGAGAGATGAAGATGGGATAAGATTAAGGGTTTTAAATGTGGAAACACTGTAATTGCGCGAGATCAAAATAACCACCAAATTAAAATAATTGTTTTCTTAATGAAATACCTCTTCATAATAAGCTCCTTATACTTCATGCAGTAGAAGTGTCAATTCCTAGTTTATCGATAACTTCGCTTAAACCGGTAAAAATTCGGAAAAAATAATAAAAAACCAATAAATAGGGGCTGTAATATTCAGTTAGTGATTCAAATATGAACATTAAATAAAATACAGTGTTGTTTTCACATTTCAATAGAAAGGAGTCAGCAGGTTGATTAAATTTAAAAAAGTTATCTGTTAAAAAATACATTTATATGCGCCAAACTTTAAAGTCAGTTTGTGGAAAAACTGTGCCATACATCGTAAAGTGTGCCCTTTAAATCAGCGTTCCGATAATCGGTGAACGAAAGGTTATGACCCTTATTAATTTGAAAAATTTATGATTTTGTCCCCCTGTGTAATCATGAAATTACAATTCTCTCGGTACGTTGTAACGAAAACAAAACAGTGCCTCTAAAGGGAATCGAACCCACGACCCTGCCCTTATAAGCTAGCACGCTACCAACTAGTCTACCCGGGGCGCACTTATACAAAATAATTTGATACTTTCAATTTATAACGAGCTTTCAACCTCTATATATTTACAAAAATAAAGAAATCAAACATATTAGCTAGGTTGATACTAGTATTTCGATCTGGCTAAAGATCTCATCAGAACCCGAAGTTTTAGAAAAGCTAGAGCCTCCAAAATAGGCAGAACTTTAACAAAAAACCTATTAATCATCAATTATGCTCCATTCTTGTCTTCTTAGTAATCAAGCACGTGGTTAGGTCTTTTCCTAACAAGCATCATGACGTTACTAAACTTTGAAGACCAAAAATGTTCTATTTATATAAAAAATTTTAGTGTGTACTCTGGCTCAAGTAATATTTTTTACAGTTATATTAGTTTTTTGTTTTTATATATATCGAGATTATTTTTATGTTATTTTCAATTTATAACGAGCTTTCAACCTCTGTTTATTTACAAAATAAAGCAAATCAAACATATTAGCTAGGTTGATACTAGTATTTCGATCTGGCTAAAGATCTCATCAGAACCCGAAGTTTAGAAAAGCTAGAGCCTCCAAAATAGGCAGAACTTTAACAAAAAACCTATTAATAATCAATTTTGCTCCATTCTTGTCTTCTTAGTAATCAAGCATGTGGTTAGGTCTTTTCCTAACAAGCATCATGACGTTACTAAACTTTGAACCCAAAGTTTTAGAAAAGCTAGAGCCTCCAAATAGGCAGAACTTTAACATGCGAAGTTTTAAAAATCTGGAAATTTTGGTGTCACTTGTAAATCCCCATACAAATATGAGCAAAAAATTAAATTAATGAAAAAACTCTTATAAGTTGTAAGTATTTTTTTTAATTTTTCGGCTTTTAGTTGGCAATCAGTTCTTTAGGCAATGACTTTACAACATAAATTTTACCATGTCCTAGGTTTAAGTATAGTCTACCTAATCATATCCATCCTTTATCTCAGTACAAAAACCTTGAGAAGTAAGATGCATCTTAAGTCAGTTTCAACAGGGGTCGAAATAGCTCATATGTATTAAACTGTAATCAAATAACAAATTGTAGTAAGAGTACTGTCGCTTTTTAAATTGATATTTCGTAAAACATCTAATGACTGGGCACGGTAAATTTTATCCACACATTTTTTACCACAAAATTAAGTATGGTATTTTGATTTCAACCAAAGCTTAGTTTTACTTGACATTTTAAAAATAAAGAAACTAAAACGAATACTATCTTTTTATGTTTATAATGTGCGCTGAATTTTTTCTTCTCAATATTTTTTAGGTTTTGTACAGTGCTATTCATTTTGGCAATACCCCCTTCTATTGCTTTTCTAAAATTACGAAATTAAATTTGTTTAAATAAATGCATTTTGACACATACATTATTAAAGTATATTAAATCATATTTACGTTAACAGGATGCAATTTCATCCGGTATCTGAGTCCTCCAAAAAATAAAATAAACTTATTTTTAACGCCTTCCAATATTTGTAAAAAAAAAAAAATTATTTCAATATTTCACGAATTTTCAAACTTTCCTAATCCAAAGCATATTTTCGTTTATTTTCCGTCGACTATATAAAACTGGTTTGGGTGAAGTTGTCTATGAAATTTGGATAATTTCCATTGGGGCTACATCAAATTAGCCAGTTTTTTATTCTGTTAAAATTGTTAAGAGTTCTAAAACTTACTTTATTGTTAAATTTGTCTTTGTACTTTAGACATAAATTTTAATTAATTTAGCGTTTGTTAGAAGTTCTAAAGTGTTAAATTTTACGGTTATACTTACTATCTCACTTATTGCACTTCATTTTTATGGTATTTCTATTTCTAAGTTATATCATTCAACTTCATCTGTGTGTGTGTTTTTTTTCATCACCCTCAATTTATTTTTATTATATTTTCAGTTTACCAAATGGTCACATAAATATTAACGCTTTTGATCGTATGGCAGCCATAGTGGGTGCCTTTACCAAACACATGCAATCCGTTAAAACAACAGAAATACCCGCAGCAACAATCACACTAGCTCCAATTTCAACTTCAACTTCAACACCAGCATCATCATCATCAGCTTCACTATCACCAACAGCAACTACCGCTGCAGGTGAATATGAAATGTTTTGTCGCCATATGCAGAAAACAACGAAACTGAGTGAAAACGGTAGGTTTTGCTAAAATAGAACAATAAAAGCCAAATAAAATTTATTATCTAATAGAAAATATAAAGCAAAAACTAAAAATAATACCAAGTTAAACACTGAAATAAAAAATTAAATTAAAATTAAGCATTCACATACTGCAAGTGTAATGGGGTTATAACTTTTTTTTTGTAAAATTTTTACATATAACCACGTGATTTGCAATACACGATTAATCGACGAATTTTAATCAAACAATTGCTCTAGTAAATTAATATGGCCAATTTCGAATAAAGAATGACTCGAACAATTTCGGTCGATAAATCGAGTTAATCGAGTGAATCAAAAATATATTAAATTTTAGTTTATATTTTATAAAAAAATTTAATTATTTCCTATTTAACAATTTCTTTTTTTTTATAAAATAAAAAGCAATGTGTCAATTACCGTTTTAATTCACGTATTAGCTCTGTTCGACGTACGTTATCGGGAGTACAAATTGTTGTTGTTTCTGGTAAATCAAGTTCCCGTGGGAAACCGCTGTAACGACGTCGAACAGAGCTATTATATTGGTTTAGTAGGACTATAAGTTTTTTACGATATGGGCAATACTATAGTGATAAAAAAATATTTTTCTTTGGTCATTTTGAAGAATAAAACTTTCCACACCGGGACAATGCCTAAAATATCACACTTTTAGCAAATTCTCAAATATATTTTTAAAATATACCTGAACAATTACAGACATTATTATTATGGTCAAATAAATGGTAAGTTTATGTACACATCGAAACTGCTACAAAAAAATATTAAGACCAAAAGGTCAGACTTCCAAAAATTGTGAGAAATTTTTAATATCTCAATAAACTACAAAAAAATAAAAACTCTCAACAATAGCAAAACTATTAGATTGTGCTAACATTTTTTAAAATATTCGAATTTACCTTAATTCGTAATCATTTTTTGGCGTTACAGCTAGGATTGGGAACGTTCACTTTTTTCTTCATTCGGATCAATAATTTTTTTTTTTTTTAAAGAGAAGCAAACTCTTCTTATTAATTAATGTGTTGCTTTCTTTGGAAAGGGGATAGTGGAGAGATGAAATGTTGGAAAGATGAAGGAATTCAAACATGGCAAAACTGTAATTGCGCTAGATGATAAGTCTTAGAACAGTTGTTGCTCGCCACCTGATGTAGAGTTGGCGAATTTATTGTTGACGAATGAAATCGAAAACTTAAAACTTCAACCGGATTGATGAAAACACTTTTTAGCGACCTTAAAGAAGTAATATAATATTTGCAGAGAAAAAATGCTAAAAAAATATATCATTAGTTTCTTTAAAGTCGAAAATTATAAAAACGAAAATAACTCTTTAAAAAGTAAAACACCATATTTAAGTACTGCGATATTTTAGATCTCTTTAATTCTGAAATAATAATAATAATAACACATTCGTATCAGAGAACGGTTTGAGTGCCTTATTTCATGCTTTTGAATACAATCACTGAAAATGAGTACATTGTTGTCAACTCACATCATTTCAATGAAGCAACAATAGACAGAATTGAGAAAAGTGAGTGTAACGAAAACCATGCATCGCATTGCTTGTCTGGTGTTAACCTCACTTAACACTCACGAAAGCAACGAATACACAACGTTTGGTATGAATGGTCTCAATGTTAAATGAATAAAACGTTAACAAATTTTTTTGTGAAACATATTACTGTATTAAGAAAATTAAAAATTTTTATACATATTTCATGTTTAATAAAATTACACAAAAATTTATACATATTTCATGTTTAATAAAACTTAAAAAAAAATTATTATTATTGCTACAGGTCAACGAATACTACGCGAATGTTGTGATTGATTTCATGTTATTCATGCGTCATCATTTCATTGCTTGACATGTATCGGCATTATAAAAATGAATGTTAAAAAGGCGTTCAACAAAAACAATAAATGGAATAAACGGCAACAGCATAGGCTGTTGTTGTTGAATCAAAGCAATGCAAAAGCAATAAATGTATGAATGGACAACAAAAACGAATGGTCTCATTCTGTTCTCTGATTCGTATGTAATTTTTATAAAAAGTATTTCCGAACTCCTGATATTGTATTTATTTTGTGTATTATTGTGTACTTTTAAGCAAAAATATTTTAAAATTGATCGAGTTACTCGAATAATTAAAAAAAATTGACTCGATTAATCAAGTAAGTGCAAAACCTAAAAATCGAGTTTTTTGTTTAATCGAACAAAAGCAAGCCCGAGTAATTTGAATACCCTAGGCAATATTATATTACACACAGAGAAAACTTTAGCTATTTTCCAAATGAAATGTGGTTACAACGACTCAAATTCGGTTATTACGGTCATCAGTCAGTTGGTACAACTGAATAATGGTTTCAACTACAAAGTTCGGTTAATTCAACTGAATTTCAGCTGCAACACCCAAAATATTAAGAAATCTAATGTAAATATCATAGTACTAACTGAATTTGTATACACTTTTCAATTCGGTTGGCACTTTATTTCTCTGTGTGTAATAACAAAATGTTTTTTGGGTCAGTTTGAAACAAAAACCTCCTTAAAAATTAATTTTTTTACGTTTTTCCCATTAGAGTTGCTTTATGGACAGAAATTAAAAACGTAATGTGATCGTTGTTCTGTGAATTTCGATGCTCATATCATCGTTAAAGTCTAATTACTTTAAAGTTTTAGCGAAATTATAATTCTTAGTTTAATTTGAAAAAAAAATACAATTGTGTCAAACCTTAAAAAGTTTTAATGCGTGAACTATTTTGAAACCCGCAAACAACCAAATATTTTTTTATAGACTTTACGAATAGGATAAGTAAAATTTGATATTTTCAAAAAAAAAAATCAGAAGTTATAACCCTAATGTACCATTTAGATACCAGTGAGTGAGCAATAGCTTTTTATATGGTGATTTAATATAATAAAGAATTTTCATGTATTCGCAATTTTATCACCAAAAATTAAAATTCAAGTGAAAATTAAATATTAAATTGATATACATAATATAATTGCACATGTAGTGGGAAATATTTTGTGAATAATAATAAAAATTTAAACCAAAATTGTGATTTCATACTGTGTTTCCACTTACGTGTATTGAGCAAAACATGCAATTCGGTGAAAAGATAAGTATAGGAAAACATGCATCATCCATCATGTTATCCATCAAATGTAAACCAAGCTTATTTTTCATAATTTATTAAAAAGTATATTGGTTTTTGGTATTTGTCATAAACCTCTGATTATTATTTTTAAGTAATTATTAACATATCCCAACAAAAAATAGTGCTTACCCAGAAGCGCTTCCGGAAGGCATTATTTGATAACGAAGCGCTTCCAAAGCAAATAAAGAATGCATGATTTTTGTTCGCGATGTCCCACTTGCTATGTCTCTTTTAAAACGATTTTTTCATGTGCTCTTAGAAGCAATAAATTAATGCCTTCTTAGGCACTAAGAAGCTCTTTTTTGTATGTTGACAACATTAGTGCTTTATAATATGCATACTTTATTGCTTCATTGTAAGCATTATTCACTGCTTCAAAGAAGGCATTCTGGGAAGCACGACAGAATGCCTTCCCTAATTGCTTTATAGTATGCAAGGCGGTGAAGGGCTATTTTGGAAGCATACAAATGAAGTTACTGCTTACCAAATCCAGGTTATTTTTTGCTGGGATATGACATTTACAATATAATGATATATTTGGCAAACAATAAAAACAAATATTAATTATGTTAATAAGCCGTTAATATTTTACCGCATTTTTGTAGTAAATTTATAACAGAACTTATGAAGTTAAATTTGTTCTCTTTTGCAAGGATTGAAATAATCTGGACAAAACTAAACAGACACCACACCGGTCCAGATGTAATTACGAAATTGATTTTTATATGCTTTTAGAAATATTTCAGAGTTTACTTACTCAAATTTTCAAGACATTTTCTTAAGAACTACAGAAAATGTAAAGAATAAACTAAATATGAAACTAAAAAATGTGCATAAAACGGTATGTTTGCACGCAAGTGGTTAATGGCACTTTTCAAAAAGCTGCTTTAGTCACAAAAAAAGTTATTTAAAAAAAAATTATATGTTGTGAAAATCCATACTGCTCAAAACGGATCAAAATTTATAGCTTTCGGAAGATTCTGACAACTTAATTTTTGTTTTTTCACAAAATGGACGATCAATAAACCATTTTACCCTGACCACAGAGTTTTGCAATCCCAAATGCTGACGTTAAATGGCATCGTGCTTTTATTGGTAAAACAATAACCAAAAAAAAAAAAACAAATAAATTTGTTGTAGCTTACGCAAATGGAAAGTTATTATGTTGAAATAAACATTAAAATGAACAAATTAAATTGAAAATATAGATGTGTAGGTGTTTAACAAATTCCATACCGTGTTAGACCAGCATAATCTATATAAATAAAAATCAAATGTTGTTCGTTGCTAAGCGCATAACATAAAATGGCTGGACAGATTTAGATTATTTTTCTTTTGTAAGTTTCGCATTTGTCTGAACATGGTTCTAATGGGGAACCAAAGTTGACCGGCAAATTCAGGAAGAACTAAAAATGCATTTTTTTGATGAATTGTATGTTCAACTCAAGGCCATAACTCACGATTAGAACTATGAATATGTGTAATGATTTTTTTTCTTTTTTTCGTTATGGTTCTTTAAAAGTTGACAGAATAGAAAATTTGAGGTAATTACGTGGCAAAGTCGGAAAATTCGCACAAAATTATAATATGGTAATTTATATATGCACTCTCTATCAAAACTAATGTTTAGATTATTATTCTGTTGGTTTGTGCGTAATGCTCCGTAATGGAAATAACTTAACTGAAAAACCTGCATAATTTTATATACTACCTACCATATGGTCGAAATCTAGTTTATACTGGATTTCGATGGTAAATGTAAATGCAGCTTATATCCTTCACAGTCATTATAATAGAAGGTAAAAAAATTAAATATTCGATGTATTTAGAGCTGAGAAATATTGTAAAAACATGAAAAAATCCCCTTTTTAAAAAAATTTAAAAAGAAAAACTAATGTTTTATGAGAAAAAATCATTTAAGATACAAAATCTTTACAAAAGCAACTAAAACTAAATAATCTAAAGAAAAAGACTTTTAAGCTCAAAATCGGTAACTCAAAATCAAAATCAAATTTTAAAAAATTCGGATACCAAATTTGACAACTCTAAATTTAACATACAAAATTTATATTAATATTTTCCGCGAAGCATATAAAATATTATTCACATCAAGGTGTTTGGTAAAAAATTTGACAGAATATTTTATTCACCATAGAGTTGTATTTATACTAAAATACCCCAATTTATATGTTTTTCCACGTTTCTGCATACTAGTAACTTTTTAACCGGTAGACCGATTTTGCTCACTTTCAACACCAAAATGCTCGAAAGGAATACCATTAATTTATGTAAAACTTACCAACCCGCTTGCGCCTTCCGCCGAATTTAGTATCATTAAATACATTAAAAGATTGAGTTTCAAAAATGACATTTCTTGAAGTGGAAAACTATGACCAATAATTTTTTAAAAAGATAGTATTCTCAACTTTTATTTGAGAAATTTAAAGCCTTTTAAATTAAATTCAGAA
Source organism: Delia radicum (assembly GCA_021234595.1). NCBI lineage: Eukaryota > Metazoa > Arthropoda > Insecta > Diptera > Anthomyiidae > Delia > Delia radicum. The sequence goes on from CM037854.1 coordinate 104,437,196, forward strand.
GTGAAGACGAAAAACTAAAAGCACAGTTTAACTATACGCGGTATCTATATTCACGGATGTATTAATTTTTTCAGGATTGAGAAAAAATTGTAATTTGTGTCAGGGTATTATAAATTTAATTTGATTTCTTTTTTATAAAACTACAATCTAAAAGCCTGATACTGCGTTACCGGTAGTTTTATATATCGGAATATTTTATGATGTAAAATTATTTATTTTTTAAGAATTTTAATATTTAATAAATTTTTTTTAACCTTCTTAAGTGGATGCTTTTGGGATTATAAGCTTTAGATCTCTGCCTTTAAGTAATTGCATATGTTATTAAAGATTTAACTTCTTACTTGTAAACCTTTTATAAAAACCCAAGAGGTATATTCAATGAACCCATACCGCAAAAACCATATTTTATATTTCAGACTTTTAGCCGAAATCGTTTGCGCAGGACGTTAAGGAAAGTCTTCCCCTTTTTGACGCTCCCCGTAAAATTTTTGTAAGGCACAGCTTCAGCAGATGCCTGCACCAAATTAAAAGTTCCTAGATCTATCATGTTATGCTGAGTGCACAATCCGGAGATTTTTTGAGCCGCGTTTCTGTTGGAGTTTTAAAAAGTGCATCTACGCTACCTGAGCAATCTTCAAATCTAATTTTAAGATCATTAGCTCAGCGGCTTCGGCAGGCTGTTAGGACGACATTTTTCCTTAAATAAACCCGCATTTTACGAAATTATTTCTAAAAGTTCCAAAATATAACTTATCTGTGAATTAGCCCATAGAACAGTGAACATATATTTCAAATTTAAAATTAAAGAGGTATTGGAAGCCGTCAGTGGGGAAACTTTATTAGTATTTAGATAACTTTCACTTTTCTGGGACATAATCTATATATCGAGGGTCACCTATATTCAATACTACAATTTTCAGCAAAATCAGTTTTTAATGGGAAAGCCATCGTTGACGTTAAACCCATCCATAATATCAGTTTGGAAGCAAATTATCGAGTTTTTGCTATGTTTTTTGTCATTTTAGTTTTTTCCATATTTATTTCCAATTTATTTTCAAATTCAAAAGGCTGTATCTAAATTACACACAAAGAATTATTTAGTTAGAAAACCATAATGACCACCATGATTCCTGTAATATAATATAATTTCATTTACAGATACTTTTTATTTATGGTCACAGAAAACTGTTTGATATTAAGACTAAATTTTTACTGTGATAACTAATTTATTTCCTCTGTATAATTCAGTACGGTATTTCCAACCAATTTCTTTCAAAAAATTATTCCATACAAGAATTCGATGGTAGCAATCATATCAAAAATATAAATATATGCATTTAAACTGATTTATTATCTATACTAATAATTACCCAGTAGAAGCAATCGAATTTCGTTACAAAATTGTAAATTTAAGATTGACTACCAACTGTTGGTGAAAATACGTAAAAATATTCGGTTGTAACATCAAATTTACAAAATAATTTAAAATTCAAAAAACTTTGTCCGCCACAACTAAAAGAAAAATTTTTTTCAACTGATAAATAATCATGGAATTTTTAAAACTGTCAACAATAAAAAAATAAAAATTAAATTTAAACGTCAAAGAAAAATTAAAAAAAAAATTAAAATCGATTTGTAATATAAAAATACAATGTAGATGTTTCTAAATTATTATTTAAAAAAACCTCAGGAAGCAAAAGAGAAACCACAGTTATTAAGTAGTAGATTTTACTCAAATCTTGGTGAAGATTCGTTGGAGGTATGTTGATACGAAATATATGTAGTTCCAAAGTAGTTCGTTTATGATTGCATATATTTTACAGGTACATCAGACAATTTCCAGATTTGAACTAAACAATCCAAAATAAATATACAAATTTGTCAAGGCCGTGACACAACCATTCAAATTCAAGATACACGCATGATAACTCAAGAAACGGGATTAATTCAGGAGCCACTTTTAGTACAAGCATGGTGAATTGTAATATTTAAATTATATTCCATACCAAAACCACTTAAACGGATACTGACTATTTATTTTCATGAAAGTAAAATGCATTCATTGCATCATTGAGTGTAATAATATATGTATAGGAATATGACATAGAGCTTAACAGGATGCTGAAGAAACACTTTATCTGAAGAAAACTCTCTTGATTTTAATCATCGAATTTTTAAAGCAGTTTTTGAGTAAGAATATTTTTAGTGTAGAATATTTAAAAAATATTCTCAGAATTCAAAAAAAATCATATAGTAAAACATAAAAAATACCAAATTTATCTAAAAATGTTTCTGTTTAAAACGGTTTTTATCTAAAGATTTTCTTTTTTTAAAAGCTACAGAGCTTAATGTTTTCTTATAAAAAAAAACACTCAGATTTCGATGTTGAAATATGGAAATTTTGCGCACCACAATATTAAATCATTGAATAGTGTAAGACTTTGGTATTTAAATTAGCCAAAGGAGAGAGTGTTCCTTCTTAAAATTCTCCTAAATATGTTTTTTTTTTTTATTTTCCATAGGAAAACACCACCAAATTCATTTTTATGATTTATTCTGTAAAATAGAATGTTTTTTTATATTTCCATTTGTATGTAAATATTTATTAAATAATTTAATAAACAAATAAAAATAAGCTGGAAACGGTATTTAATTTCTATAAATTCGGTAGGATCATTTAAATAAATTCGATTGAATCAACAACAACATAAATTAAGTTCGGTAGATACAATTAATAATGACAATAAGTGCAACCAAATTATTATTAAAATTAATGTTATAATAGAGAATTGGTTGCAACTATTGAATTCACAAACAAATTTTTATATAGTTCATGTAACTACCAAAATTCGGTTGGCAAAAAATTCGGTTGTAGCAATGAATATGTGTTCTGTGTGTAGGGAACCAAAAATAAAAAACACTTGGAATACCACTAAATCGATGGGAATTAAAAAGAGCTGAGTATGGGGAAAATAAACAAAAAAAATTGAAGTGGATCTTCAATTCCCTACCAACGATTGAAGTTACCGGTTGTAGTGCATTTTGACCAAAAAAAGTTTCGAATTTTTTTTCGAAATAGTTCGCAGCAGTTTCTTAAGTTTTGGCTTATTCCTAGAAAAACATTTTAAAATTAAATGCTTTTGACGTATGAGCATTATCACATTTACACAAATATGTAAATTGTTATATTAGATTTTGAAAAAATACCGAGCGGGTAATCCTTAACGTGTTCCACATAAGCCGATCTGCAGCAAAAATTTTAATTTTTTTAATACTACTTATAATTTAAATATTAACTTAAAGAAAAAAATTTCCCTTTTACCTGCTCTGAGAACAATTGAATTTTATTTATTTTATTAATAAAAAGCAACGATAAAAAACATCTGTGCATTAGAGCGGCATTTTTTTAACTTTCACTTCGTATCAATTATTGTTGCACTAAGTCTTAAAGTTATGTGGTGTGAATTTGAGAAAAATCGGAAAGCTTCAATTAGAGGCACCTAGCGGCACCTAGCGGCAACCAGCGACCAAAGTTTCCAATATTTGAAAATTTTTCTTCAATTGCTTTAATTAAAATATATATTGCAACAAAACATTTTTTACTACTTTTGCATTCTGAACACGAATATTTTTAAATTTTTGAAATCGGATGATCAGTTTTTGCGATAATGCGATTGATATTTCAAATCCGTTCTCAAAATGTTTTAAATTTTTTTTTTTTATTTTTGACAAAACGACTTTTTATTTGAGCATAATTTTGTCAATATTGATTGAAGAATAACTTGTAAAATATACCTCGGAAAAGCATAAAATTTGAATAGTAAAATTGTTAGACTCTTCAATTTTATACATATGATCATTGAAGAAATATTTACTTTATTTTTCGATTTTCAGTAATTATTGTTTGGATTTTTGTCCAATAGTTATATGCTGCAAAATTAAAAATAAATCGGATAAGTTAACCCATCTCGTCTGGCAAACAAAATTTCTGATGAATGAAAAAATTTTGATTAATCTTAAAAAATATATTTTGTGATACATAATTTCTAAACGCAGACAGTAATGTAATCAAATAACACAATGTTATGTGTACACTCAAAATAGTTTGTTGTTTAAAATAACTGCAAATGTAATTTAACATAAATGATAAATCTCTTGAAATACGGTCTACTTAATTTTCATTTAAATCCAATATTTCTATTTTTTTTTTTTAAATATTGTTTAAATACCCCGCGGGAAAGTGACATATCTCTGGACACGTTACGTGACCGGTTCATTGTGACAGGGACCGGTCACGAAACCGGTTTTTTATATGAAAGGAACCGTTCACTTTAACATTGGCTTGTCCAAAGAGGGCGTCAATTATCATATGTGACATGTCACATATGGCAATTGACACTATGTCACCAGTGTAAAAAAACATGTCACACAACTAACCCCAAATAACGTTTTGCACGACTGACGCAAAATAACATATCTTGGAACTATCACAAAAGAATATATCACAGAACCACAGAACTTTAATGCAATATTTTTTTTGCCAAGACTGATTTTTTCAGAGTTACAAATATACTTTTAAACCGGTAACGTGATAAGTAATTTAGGAACCGTACCTTGAGAGCCTTTACGTAATAGAGACTTTTAAAACGATCACATGGTAGGAACTTTGGGAACCTGTAGTGTATTCACCTACCACGGGACTAATACATGCAGACCCATTGCGTGATATAGGCTTTTATACCGATCACGTGATAGGTACTTTAGGAACGATCCTATTTTCACCTAACGCAGGTCTGGTACTGTCAGACCCATCATGTGATAGAGTCACGTGGTAAGTACCTTGTAAATCAGACTTATTTTCACCTATCGCATCATAGGCATTTTAGGAACCGGTTCTTATTTTACGTATCACAGGACAAATTCCAATTACCAACTGAACCCTTTTTCCACTCAGAGTAACTAATAAATCCGCAAGAGCAAATGAATAGTTAAAAATAAATGTACAAATTTTAACTACAGATCAGTAAATGTAAATGTTCGAGGAAGTTATTTGAAATTATTTCAGGTTTGTATATTTGTTTTTTTTTTTTTCTTCTACAAAATATAGAAACACACACACATTGAGTGTATCTGAATGGTGTTGGTATTTGTAGAAAATTGTTCAAATACTTGTAATTTTAATTATAATAATTTGTGTATATAAAAAAGAAGCCATTTTAATAAAAAAAAAGACTTGAATTTCTGGAATATTTTTTTTGAAGCAAGCAAGAAATAAAAAAGTTAATTTAATATAACGAAACGAATAAACTACAATGTTAGATTTTTTGGTTAAATTTGTATGAAACAAAGAACAAACAAACAAAAACGTTGAAGTTAATATTTATATAAAAATATATGCATGTTCCTTTATTTTTACCTCAACGAAAAACTTTATTATTAAACTGTAAAAAGTAAACTACATAATATTGTGAGTATACAAAACATTCTAAGTTTATATTTAAAAAATAGAGGAAAAAGACGATATTTTTATTAATATTTAAATCGCAATGTCCCGAAACCCGTTAATCCGATTTAAAAAAATGCTAAATATTTGAATATTTTAGAAAAGTATTCAAGCATCGAAAACTTGGGTGTCAGGGCCAGATTGGTTAAAACTTTCTGCTTTTTCTGAAATTCGAACCACATAACTTTAAGACCTAACAATCTGAACAGTAAATTGAAATCTTTCGAAAAAAGTGTTTCGTTATAAAAAAAATGCTGCCTTACTATGCATATTTAAAAATAACTGAGAGGAAATATTTATAATAATATATTCTTGAAATATTTTTTTTTAACTTTAATAAAGAAACTATATAATAAACAATACATTGCTAAAGGCTGCATTCATCTTCTTTATTCATATTGTTGTTTTTATTTCTTGTAACATTATTTCCTATAAAAATAAGTAAATATATATGCAGGCTTGCCAGACTTGGCGTTTTGTCTCCAAATTTGGTGATTTTTTGTAAGTCTTGTGGACATACATTTTATGTTGGGGACAGGAGATTTTTTTTTTTTTGGAATCGCAAAAATATTTTGGGGATATTACAAGTTTTTGATAAATATTTTAATTGAATATAAATTTGCAATAAAATAAGTCAAAATTATTTTTGCATATATGCTTTTGGTAATGTTTGTGGCTGCTTGTGTTTTAGTGTGTGTGCTTGTTTTGATTGAGTACTTTACATGCATTTGGTATTTTATACTAAAACTTTTTTTTTTAATTCTTGTTATTTTGAACGAGCTTTAGATCATTTATTTATTTATTTATTTATTTAGTAAAGTAAACTACATATTTATTTATAAGAAGAATTAAATAAAAGAATATCAAAGAAGATCAAAGAAAACTTAACATTTCTAAAACGTTTCTATATAACCATACGGTTTATGACAAAATAATTTGGGAATTATATCCAAAATTAAGTATGTATTTATATATTTAAAAGGCAATTAAAATATTAATTGATTCACCCAGTAAAATAGTAGAACAACTTATACTGTATTATAACAGGTTAAAATTTCTCTTCTACGACTGGTTCTTTTTATATTGAGTTTGTCCTGTTTGCATTAGATTATTTACCTCCAAACAAGAACAGGTTGCTTTAGGACCGGTTTTATAACCAGTTATAGAACTGGTTCTGTAACAGTGAAACCTAACATTTAATTCCCAGGAACATGTTCTAGAACCGGTTCCATGTAACCGGTTTACCACAAGAACTTGTTCTAGAACACGTTCATAGGTAATATGGTGTACAAAATTTTGCTGGGAAATTGAATATTTGTTTAGAAACAAATTTAATTCAAATCATATCTTTAATTAAATATTTTAGGTTGATGCATTTTTCCCACATAATACGTCTTCAAAAGATTTTTCATCTGGTACCCATTTTGCCTAAAATTTCTCTGAAGAAATCCAAAATAATAAATAAAAAAAAAAAAAGAAAAATAAGGTAATTTTTGACACTACTTAATAAGCCCTAAACATGATATTGGACCACTAAACAGGATACATGTCCTTAATTGTTTCTTTATCTCATATTTAAATTTCATTAAGATCGCAGAGGACCCATCGGGAGGCTCCCCTTGTGAGTCATTTCTGTGCCTATTTATAGATAACTTCCTTCATACAAGAAGGCTCGTTTAGGACTCTTAGAGCAGAAAAATATGAAAAATAGTTCTGAATTTGACTGATTTTAAAAACTAGTTTTGCAGTAATATTTTATTAATCGCCAATTTTACATTTAAAGTAAATTTGAGCTTATTTTCAATGAATTTGAGATTTGATTTAACTAAAAATTTTCATTGTTCAATCTGGGGATTTGCTTCGATTTGATATCGATGAAAAGCTGTAGTAAGCCTGGTAAATGGTGGCAAATAAAAAGTTTAACTTTACTTTCAACATTTTCTCTAATTGGGGATTTTTTGGGGATATTTTTTGATTTGTTTGGGGATAACGGAAATAAATAACTGGCAAGCCTGTATCTATGCGTTATACACACATAGTGAACCCATTCAAATATACTCCCAGCAAAAACACGGTAATGACTACTTATTATTTTATACATTACTTTGTAATGAGTACTTATTACATTCTGTATAACTTTAAGCAGTAAAATAATGGGCTACTGCTTAAAGTTATACAGGGAATATATTACTATCAGATAAAAAAAATTTAGTGAACAATAATATGTTATTCATCTTATTACTTCCAGGCAAAATATAAAATTACAAATTTTTCTAGAAATCTATTTCTAGACTCATTATAATTCGTTTTTTGTTAGCTAAAGCGTAAGGTGTTAGTTTTGGTATATCTTGCCCGAATTTACATAGAAGAAAAATTCATTTCGCACACCTAGTTCAAAAGTGACTCAATTGAAAATTTTTCATTTTTTAGAAATCGAAAAAAAATACTTGCAACTTTATACCAAATAAAAATAAAAAAAAAAAAAAGTGTATTGTGCATAGTTTAAGCATATAAAGCCGATAAATTCAAATTTTGAGTTGATAAATTCAAATTTTGAGGTGTGCGATTTATGTTTTAAACTATTAAATGTTATATGCCCCAGTGGCTTAGGGTATAGAGCAGCCGCCTGTTAATCTGACGACCCGGGATCGATTCTCGATTCGACTATGTTTAAAAAAAATAAATAATATATTTTTTAAATTTGTATTTCTTTGTAAAAATATATTTTTAAACCCATTATTTTTTTTTTTCCTTCTGGTAATGGCTTATTATTCATACCATTGTATGCATATAGGAAAACCATCATAATTCATATTACTTAAGGGTGCCAGTACTGCATAACTCATTACTTTTGGGACATTTCATATAAAAAAATTAAGAATTTTAATATAAAGTTTAATACGTCCAAACCTGCGAGTTTAGATTACTAGACTCATTATTTTGTAAGGTGTATTTTTGCTGGGATATGAATATACTAGATGTATGCTAACAAAAGATACAACAAATCGCCTCGAGATATACATATACAGGGTGACTAAAAAATAGAGAACATTTTAAATTTTCATAATATACATTTTAGTTTAATAAACAGCAGATATTTTCATGTCACTTTGACTATTTATAGGTGAACTATGAAAAGGTGAACTAAATCTTTTAAAAAATTTTTATATATAGTACGTACACAGTGAGAATTTTCAAGTACGAGTTTCAAAGAAACTTTCCACAAAAATTATGAAGTTGTCTTTACGAAGTTAATTAAAAATTACTCACGAAAATGCCTGAAAAAGATTTATTATTTTTATAAAACTTTTTTTAATGAAACTTTTACATTAGGGGTATGAAATTTTTAATAAATAGTAGGTATTAACTTTTTAATAAAATTTTATGAACAACTGCATTGGTTTAATAAAAAGTTTCAATGGACAAGTTCCAGTGACACTTAATAGGTCAAATGCAAAAATTCATTGATTTTATGCAATCAAAAAATCCAGGGGGATTGAAATGGGACATTTCCTACCCCAAAATAAAAATTTTCTATACCACAATGTAAAAAAGATTAAAAAATTTATTCCAAAAGACTCTAATTTCCATCTAAAAAAAACTTTTTATGGATCCGCGCCTCGTGATGTCACTATGCCAACGTTGGCAAAAAATATTTTCGCAGTGCTTTCCAGTCAGAAATTGCCAGCAAAGTGAATTAAATTTGAATGACATAAAAACGTGTTGGCCAAGTAAGTATAAACATCAAGAGTGTATTTAAAACGCATTTAATTGCTTTAAAATTGGCATGCTTTTTGGGCAAACTATTTATAAATATTGAATAACGACTGATATCGAAATTAATTAAATTCGTTTCATGCAGTCAGAATTTATGTGTTTGTGTGTGTTCCATTAATTTTCTGTAAACCTTTTAATATTTCGACCTAGATCGATATTAATTATTAGTAATAAAAATAATAAGTCATTTTAGAGTGACATTCACGCGCTGAGTCCGAAATAGAAATTATAATTTTTGTATGGTTGACAGATTTTTTTCTAGTGTTGACACATTAACAAATGTAAGTTGAATATTTGAGCTAATCTCATGATTTTGACCTTAAAAACCATTATTAATACGACCATCTTAATACAATAGGTTTTAAACCAATAAAAGATTTTCAGAAAATATATCAAACCAAAAAAATTTTCACATTTGCGTATTAGGGATATAACTTTTTGCATTTTTTGAAAACGTTAATTTTTCAAGGCATATTCGGGTAGGGCATAAAAAACTGATAAGAAATAAGATATTACTTTTTCCCGGTCGTTGAAGAAGTTCACACACCAAACGCGTTGAAATTTTAAGTTTAAATATATACATTTTTAAATTAAAAAAGTAATAATTTATTTCAATTAACTACGTTTTTTGCAACATTTGTTTTTCCTTTCTATAAAATACATGCACACACACATTTGTGTAAACTTTTTAATTTCTGGTAATCTAATTGAATAATTTTTGTATACTTGTACTTTTAATAAAAAAAAACACGCGAATTTTTGAATTTTTTTTCTTTTTTGAAAAAATTTATTTAAATTTATAATAACTAGGGCAAGGAATTTCATGCAACTAAAAAATCCAAAATAATCCAAAAATATGCGCTTAAAATATGCATTTAAATTGAAATATGCACAAAAAAGCAAATAATATCTTTAAAAATCCAAAAATGTGCACTAAAAATAAAAAATACACGTAAAACTTTTGGGTTTTTAAAATCGACTTATTACTTAGTGCAAAAAAATATTTTGATAAGAAGTAAAATTTAATTAGTTCAATTCTTCCATATTTGTTTTTTACTTCTCATCGGTTAAATAAAACAATGCGGTTAAAGTGTTGATCTTTTTCCTTCAAAAATTATAATTTAGGTAAATCTTCTACTTCTTCCACATTGCTCCTCTGAAGATTTTCGGTGACGCGAACCTGTAAGTAGATGAAGACATATTTAATTAATAAATAAACATTGCACGGTTTTTTTTTTAACAAAAAACAAATGATCTTGAACTCGAATAATCTTGCTCACATCAATATTTTTTTGTGTTTAAAGTGCACATTGTTGAACTTCTTTTACAATTCTTAGCTAATCGCCTAATTTACTTAAGATATTATTTTTTAAATTCAACAAAACAACGAGTGAAACCGCAAATCCGCTAACGTGGCAGTTTTGCCTGCCCGGTCTAAGGAATTATCAGCTTATAACAAACGAAAGTTACATGTGATACGTTATTTTTTGTACTTAAGTGCACCTTTCAGAGCTGTATCGCTTTTTCCAAAAATTATGATTCCGTTTTCGTTATCACAGTTCCCTGTAATAACGATAGTAATATCCGCTGGTCTAGTAACTAACTCTGGTTAGATTCGGAAATGATTTCGCTAATAATATCAAATTTATAACAAAAACAATAACAATACCAATATCAGATTTTAAATTTTAAAAATATCTAAAAAAAAACACGAGCCACTAAATATTTTACAACATCGTGTATTTTTTTAAATTATATGTAAAAAAAAACACAGATTTTTAACAATTTTCCAATATACACATTGGAATTATTACGAGCGTACTCGCAAAAAATATATACATCGCTCAGAATCGCAAACATCAATACAAAAATACAAGAAAATTCAAGAAAAAAAAATAATTTGTATTAAATTTGAACAAAAAATTAAATCCCGAAAAGTCCAAAAAAATATTACAAAGCCCGGGATTTAAAAAGAAAATCCCAGAATTCGGGATTTACTAAATTACGAAAATCCCGGTATTTTCGAATTCGGGTTTTCCCATTTGGCATCCCTAGTTTTGGATTACAAATGTGTGTGGTTTTTTTTTTAATAAAAACTTAATTTTATTTTTTACAAAATATGCAATTAAATTGAAAATATGCCAAGTATGTACCAAAAAATTGCAAAATGTACCATAAATTAAGCATTTATAGCAAAATATGCATTTATAACAAAATATGTAAAAATATGCAACAACAAGATGATGTCATTTTTTTTTGCAAATTCTTTTATGCATGACATCATATATATTCACATATTATAATATATATTAAGATGAAAAAACAGAAGACCATATATAATTTGTTTTCTCGGGAAACTATAATATTCCGATTTTATGGTTTAATTTTTATGAAACTTTTAATAAAGGGTCCGCCAAATAACTTTTTTTTTTTTTTGAAAATGCTATAAAAAAAAACTACTGAATATTTTCTCAAATTTCTGTTTTTATTTGAAAGTTCAATGCTTCCGGTTAATAATGGAAAATAATTTCATTCAAATGGCTGCCTCGGCTGGCCATGCAGTAGCCTACACGATCGGTCCAATTTTTAAGCACATTATCGATTGTGTGCAGCTGTATTTTACCATTGGCTTTTCATCGGCTTATCAATGTATGCGTGCGGGTTTTCTGTGTTCCAAATGCGACAATTTTGCTTGTTTACATACCCGCCAAGATCAAAATGATTTTACAAGATAACGAACATACGGAGCTTCTCTTCTTCCAAAATCCGTACGCAATTTTCGCACACATTCTGCAGCATTACCATGATTTTCAAAGTAATGTCGCAATATTTCCCAGCGTTGTTCAAGCGTATACACAACCATATTCGTTCAGCGGAAGGATAAAACTAATTATCTGTCAAATCAGACATGAGCTAAGTGTTACCATTCACGAAATAAGCACTAGTTGAAAAAAAAACGTTAGATGGCGGACGCTTTATATGAAAATAATAAATGAAACTAAAATATTCGGTAAGTGGTAGTAAATTAGTTTGAACAAATGTATGAAAAGGTTGAAAAAAATATTTATTTGAAAAATATATGCATGTTACTTTATTTTTAACTCTACTGAAAATTTTTTATTAAAGTACAAACAGTAAGCTAAATAATATTCTGAATGTGCTTGTAAAATACCACTGTAATGAGTTAAACTTAATTATGCGTTGTAAATAAATCACCCTTCTAACATAATTAATTATTTAACTTCGCGACAAGAAGAAGTACCCAAAAAATTAAGGTTTTGCCGGCAAAATGCCCTTCATCTATAACCGGAAAGGCTTCATACTTTTTCGAACATGGCGTTTTCCACCAAAATGTCCCTTATCAAAAAATCTGCTCTGTTAATGTAACAAATAACCGCTGATAAAGCCGGAGAAATTACAATTTGCACATAAACTAAATAATACGTCTAGCGTAGAACAAAAGGACAATAAAACCTTGGAAAATGCCTCCTACGTTTTCCGTCGATATGACCCTTTACAACAACAGGAAGAAAATTAGCTCAGCTGATTTGAAAAAATTAAAATTTTTACGGCTGAAATAATTACAATTTATACATAATCAGCTAGTGCCTCTTCCAAATAACATATTGATATTAAAAAAATACCATTTTTCAATAACAAACAAAAATTTGGTTCTTTTGTATTAGCTCATTTTTAACTTTATTATTGGTTGGCCGATTTTTATGATTTTTGCCATTTTAAATAAATAAATAATAAATCATAGAAAATGTGAATTGGGATAAGCAGGCTGAGAAATGGTATTCTGGTTCCTATAAAATCAAAAATAGAATTCAGTCGTTTTTACCCACCTCTAAATATCTATTTCCTAGTTTTTTTTTCTATTCGCATATTTTAAATGAGTGCGACCTTAAGTTTAAGAACTTTTTTTAAGGACCAGTACATATATTGTCTTGGTACACCGACCGATTTTGATAAATTTGTATGTTAAATATCTACTGTCCAACAATCAGAATGTATATAATACATTCCATGTATATCTGGGACTTTTCTGATGTCTTATAAATAATTTGCTATACATTTAGTCCCAAAAATGTTTCCAGTTTAATAAGAAGCAATAAATATTCTGCTCAAATTAATGACATTTGGTATTATGAAATAGTAAAAAACATCAACTTCCTTTTTTGTATTTCTTAGCTTCGTTTTCACAATGTCCCGTTAGCTACAACATAAATTTTCAGTTTGTTAAGATTTAACTGGATATTTAGCAATCGGGCATTAAAAAGATAATTTCTAGGATAAAAAAAATTATTGAAATACGTAGTCAGAATACTTACAATCGCCATGCAATCATTAAAAACAAAACTAATTCTGATATAAAAAAAAAATTAATAAAAAACTAAATACAAAAGCGATTGCCATATCCTAGTCTATTTGAAAATGAAATTTTTTTTAATTAGAAAAGCAATATATGAAAATTTGCAACATTAAAATATCATTAGTTTTAATATAGCTAAATGCGATGACTGATTTTTTGTATTTGGATTATAAATTTTTGTTAGCATCAGAATTTCTTAAAAAAAGTTAAAAATATTTATTTTTAGTTTTGGCCACATCTCTCTTGTCAAGGTGTATTTAATCCAGTTTACCTTTGTCTCTTAAATAATAGTATTCAAAACAATGACAACTTTTTTTTTCAAAAATGAAATAATGAACATAACCTTTGTGCTTTCTATCTTAAAAATTCTAGTATTATATTTTCTTTAAGTATTTTAGCGCTATAATATTTCTCTTTCTTTGCAAATAAGATTTTTAAGAAGAAAACAACAATATCGTAAAAAAACTAAATAAATATAAAAATCACAAGTTTGTTATAATTTTTATTAAAAATAAAATTATGTTTTTTCGACCTTTAATTGTGCAATGAAAATGAAAATTATTCAAGTTCGAGGCCATATACTCTATATTTCTTCATTAGGATATTGTCCTAACAAATAATCTATAGAGTTTTTGTTTTCAAATTTATTATTTGACCCTTTCAGGAATGTGTTGATAGATCTATTTCGGGAATTTTCTAGGTTCCCATCATCAGAACACGTTTTGAAAGCGGTAACAATCCCATGTCAAACATCAAGCATTCATATGAACTAGTTTACTCACTACATGAGAACTAATATACATATGATTTTGAAGTTAAAGATTATAACCATTGATCAAAAAATAAATTGAAAACTTGTTTGTGTGTATGTCTACCTTTGGTAAATATTCAATACACGTTTTTGTTTTTTTCCTCCTTTTTATGTTTTGTTAAGTTTGTAAACAAAACAGGGGAAGTAAACTAGGCGGTACTTTGCCTTTTTTCACAAGTTTGTTATAATTTTTATTAAAAATAAAAATTATGTTTTTTCGACCTTTAATTGTGCAATGAAAATGAAAATTATTCAAGTTCGAGGCCATATACTCTATATTTCTTCATTAGGATATTGTCCTAACAAATAATCTATAGAGTTTTTGTTTTCAAATTTATTATTTGACCCTTTCAGGAATGTGTTGATAGATCTATTTCGGGAATTTTCTAGGTTCCCATCATCAGAACACGTTTTGAAAGCGGTAACAATCCCATGTCAAACATCAAGCATTCATATGAACTAGTTTACTCACTACATGAGAACTAATATACATATGATTTTGAAGTTAAAGATTATAACCATTGATCAAAAAATAAATTGAAAACTTGTTTGTGTGTATGTCTACCTTTGGTAAATATTCAATACACGTTTTTGTTTTTTTTCCTCCTTTTTATGTTTTGTTAAGTTTGTAAACAAAACAGGGGAAGTAAACTAGGCGGTACTTTGCCTTTTTTCACAAGTTTGTTATAATTTTTATTAAAAATAAAAATTATGTTTTTTCGACCTTTAATTGTGCAATGAAAATGAAAATTATTCAAGTTCGAGGCCATATACTCTATATTTCTTCATTAGGATATTGTCCTAACAAATAATCTATAGAGTTTTTGTTTTCAAATTTATTATTTGACCCTTTCAGGAATGTGTTGATAGATCTATTTCGGGAATTTTCTAGGTTCCCATCATCAGAACACGTTTTGAAAGCGGTAACAATCCCATGTCAAACATCAAGCATTCATATGAACTAGTTTACTCACTACATGAGAACTAATATACATATGATTTTGAAGTTAAAGATTATAACCATTGATCAAAAAATAAATTGAAAACTTGTTTGTGTGTATGTCTACCTTTGGTAAATATTCAATACACGTTTTTGTTTTTTTCCTCCTTTTTATGTTTTGTTAAGTTTGTAAACAAAACAGGGGAAGTAAACTAGGCGGTACTTTGCCTTTTTTCACAAGTTTGTTATAATTTTTATTAAAAATAAAAATTATGTTTTTTCGACCTTTAATTGTGCAATGAAAATGAAAATTATTCAAGTTCGAGGCCATATACTCTATATTTCTTCATTAGGATATTGTCCTAACAAATAATCTATAGAGTTTTTGTTTTCAAATTTATTATTTGACCCTTTCAGGAATGTGTTGATAGATCTATTTCGGGAATTTTCTAGGTTCCCATCATCAGAACACGTTTTGAAAGCGGTAACAATCCCATGTCAAACATCAAGCATTCATATGAACTAGTTTACTCACTACATGAGAACTAATATACATATGATTTTGAAGTTAAAGATTATAACCATTGATCAAAAAATAAATTGAAAACTTGTTTGTGTGTATGTCTACCTTTGGTAAATATTCAATACACGTTTTTGTTTTTTTCCTCCTTTTTATGTTTTGTTAAGTTTGTAAACAAAACAGGGGAAGTAAACTAGGCGGTACTTTGCCTTTTTTCACAAGTTTGTTATAATTTTTATTAAAAATAAAAATTATGTTTTTTCGACCTTTAATTGTGCAATGAAAATGAAAATTATTCAAGTTCGAGGCCATATACTCTATATTTCTTCATTAGGATATTGTCCTAACAAATAATCTATAGAGTTTTTGTTTTCAAATTTATTATTTGACCCTTTCAGGAATGTGTTGATAGATCTATTTCGGGAATTTTCTAGGTTCCCATCATCAGAACACGTTTTGAAAGCGGTAACAATCCCATGTCAAACATCAAGCATTCATATGAACTAGTTTACTCACTACATGAGAACTAATATACATATGATTTTGAAGTTAAAGATTATAACCATTGATCAAAAAATAAATTGAAAACTTGTTTGTGTGTATGTCTACCTTTGGTAAATATTCAATACACGTTTTTGTTTTTTTCCTCCTTTTTATGTTTTGTTAAGTTTGTAAACAAAACAGGGGAAGTAAACTAGGCGGTACTTTGCCTTTTTTCACAAGTTTGTTATAATTTTTATTAAAAATAAAAATTATGTTTTTTCGACCTTTAATTGTGCAATGAAAATGAAAATTATTCAAGTTCGAGGCCATATACTCTATATTTCTTCATTAGGATATTGTCCTAACAAATAATCTATAGAGTTTTTGTTTTCAAATTTATTATTTGACCCTTTCAGGAATGTGTTGATAGATCTATTGATCTATTGAAAACTTGTTTGTGTGTATGTCTACCTTTGGTAAATATTCAATACACGTTTTTGTTTTTTTCCTCCTTTTTATGTTTTGTTAAGTTTGTAAACAAAACAGGGGAAGTAAACTAGGCGGTACTTTGCCTTTTTTCACAAGTTTGTTATAATTTTTATTAAAAATAAAAATTATGTTTTTTCGACCTTTAATTGTGCAATGAAAATGAAAATTATTCAAGTTCGAGGCCATAGAAATATGAAGAAATATAGAGTATATGGCCTCGAACTTGAATAATTTTCATTTTCATTGCACAATTAAAGGTCGAAAAAACATAATTTTTATTTTTAATAAAAATTATAACAAACTTGTGAAAAAAGGCAAAGTACCGCCTAGTTTACTTCCCCTGTTTTGTTTACAAACTTAACAAAACATAAAAAGGAGGAAAAAAACAAAAACGTGTATTGAATATTTACCAAAGGTAGACATACACACAAACAAGTTTTCAATTTATTTTTTGATCAATGGTTATAATCTTTAACTTCAAAATCATATGTATATTAGTTCTCATGTAGTGAGTAAACTAGTTCATATGAATGCTTGATGTTTGACATGGGATTGTTACCGCTTTCAAAACGTGTTCTGATGATGGGAACCTAGAAAATTCCCGAAATAGATCTATCAACACATTCCTGAAAGGGTCAAATAATAAATTTGAAAACAAAAACTCTATAGATTATTTGTTAGGACAATATCCTAATGAAGAAATATAGAGTATATGGCCTCGAACTTGAATAATTTTCATTTTCATTGCACAATTAAAGGTCGAAAAAACATAATTTTTATTTTTAATAAAAATTATAACAAACTTGTGAAAAAAGGCAAAGTACCGCCTAGTTTACTTCCCCTGTTTTGTTTACAAACTTAACAAAACATAAAAAGGAGGAAAAAAACAAAAACGTGTATTGAATATTTACCAAAGGTAGACATACACACAAACAAGTTTTCAATTTATTTTTTGATCAATGGTTATAATCTTTAACTTCAAAATCATATGTATATTAGTTCTCATGTAGTGAGTAAACTAGTTCATATGAATGCTTGATGTTTGACATGGGATTGTTACCGCTTTCAAAACGTGTTTCTGATGATGGGAACCTAGAAAATTCCCGAAATAGATCTATCAACACATTCCTGAAAGGGTCAAATAATAAATTTGAAAACAAAAACTCTATAGATTATTTGTTAGGACAATATCCTAATGAAGAAATATAGAGTATATGGCCTCGAACTTGAATAATTTTCTTTTTCATTGCACAATTAAAGGTCGAAAAAACATAATTTTTATTTTTAATAAAAATTATAACAAACTTGTGAAAAAAGGCAAAGTACCGCCTAGTTTACTTCCCCTGTTTTGTTTACAAACTTAACAAAACATAAAAAGGAGGAAAAAAAACAAAAACGTGTATTGAATATTTACCAAAGGTAGACATACACACAAACAAGTTTTCAATTTATTTTTTGATCAATGGTTATAATCTTTAACTTCAAAATCATATGTATATTAGTTCTCATGTAGTGAGTAAACTAGTTCATATGAATGCTTGATGTTTGACATGGGATTGTTACCGCTTTCAAAACGTGTTCTGATGATGGGAACCTAGAAAATTCCCGAAATAGATCTATCAACACATTCCTGAAAGGGTCAAATAATAAATTTGAAAACAAAAACTCTATAGATTATTTGTTAGGACAATATCCTAATGAAGAAATATAGAGTATATGGCCTCGAACTTGAATAATTTTCATTTTCATTGTAAATATAAAAATGTTAAAAAAATATATTTAATAACAGCACAAAAATTCTATATATATAAAATATAACGGAAGATTAAAAAAATAAATAAAATGGAGTCAGGTTATAACGAACTTACAGTAACTGAAGTACATTCACCTTAGTAAACAAATTTCGTATTTTTCGAAGCTGGATAAAACAAATGCGCTGATGTAAATGCTTACTATTACATGATATTGAGAAGCAGCAACAGAAACGAATAATTTTCTTATAAACTTACTGTTGCTTTCCCTAAGAAGAGTGCAGGTTGTAAGCAGCTTACCCTAATAGGATAAGGATGCAGGTTGTAACGCAGAAAGATGCAGGTTGTTATGCAGAAAGTTTCATATCGTGGATTATAAACGATCTAAAAAAATTTTGCCGAGTGATCGAGTGTGAAATAAAAAATAATTATATTAATCATTTAACGGTTTCTGAAGAGCTAGCACGTGGGGAGGAAAACAATAAAATGTGTCAAAAATTTTAACAACAAAAAGCTAATATCTGTAGAATTTTATGTAAAATAAATGATGTACATTAATATTAATATTTTTAATAGAAATAATGTAGACATGAAATATGATTTTATTGAAACCCATGAAATCACTGCTTTTCATAAGCGGTGAAATCCGAGCTTATTTTGGCAAAAAGTAATGCTTCCAAGTTGGAATTTGTCATATAAAAATCATGGCATATGTAAGCAGGTTTGTAAGGGATTATTTTCGGCTTACTCCCTTACAAACCTGCTTGGCTTATTTACTGGGACATTTTGTTTTCTGTTACCGATTGAAGTTTAATTGAAAAGTTTGTTTTCAAAAAAACAATCCAAAAAAATACTTAATTTCAAAAAAGACAACTTGGAATTAATAAGCAGTAACTACATTTGTATGCTTCATCGCCTTGTATACAACAAAGCAATTAAGGAAGGTATTCTGTTGAGCTTCCCAAAATACCTTCATTGAAGCAGTGAATAATTCTTACAATGCAGCAATAAAGAAGGCTTACTATTTGTTGTCAAGGAAAAAGGCATGAATATATTGCTTCTAAGAGCACATGATAGAAGCGCTTTTCACCTGCATAAAAGAGAAATACCATGTGGGACATCGCTAACAAAAATCAAGCGTTCTGGATTTGCTTTAGAAGCGCTTCGTAATAAAATAATGCCTTCCGAAAGCGCTTCTGGGTAAGCACTATTTTTTGCTGGGTCTGGTTATAACCTTCCGTTGTCCCGAGTGTTTAGATTATCCACTAAACGATTCTTAACTAGTTATCCACTAAACGATTCTTAACTACCTTAAAGAGCTATGGTTTTACATTGTTGTAGGCTATATTTAAGGTTGATAATAATTAACTGGGCTTAGTAATAAGCGAAAAGGTGTAAAAAAGACTATTTTCACTTTAGCATGAAGGAAATTTGACCGAATGTAATAAAAATGTTATCAAAGAATAAAAATTTCAAATAGTCCCCCATTTAGATAAATCATTTCGATATCTTAGCTGGCAAGCCCGTGGTGTTGAATTAAAAATCGATATCTACTATATACCGGGGCCGAATTGAAAAGTGTATTGTAGTTTACAACCAATAATACAGTTAGAACAAGCAATATTCAATTGTGTTTTCTGAATATTTTATGTGTTGCAACTAAAATTCAGTTGTGAAAACCAATATTTAGTTCTACCAACTGATTTAAGTCGTAGTAACTTAGTTGTAAAACGTAAATGTTGCACTGTGTGCATGTTTGTAATCTAATATCGTTTACACCACTTGACATATCGAAGCCATATTCATACCTTATGTTACTTTGGTGGTCCGCTGACTTTTAAACTTTATTTGGACACGATAGGTGACGCTGAAGTTGATATATTTTCAAAATTGTTATTAATAATCTAGTTTGGACCATATATAAAATATGTGTATATCAGTTACATGACGGAAAATTTTGATAAAAAAAAAACAATAGGTGGTGCTGTTGTTGACACTATTAGCGAAAATGATGTTTATGATTGCATTTATGAACCGATTTGTATCATATTAAGACTGTATATTAGTTTTATTAAATAAAAGATATTACAAAAATGTAATTAATAGGGTGCGTTCTGTTTCAGATTTCTAATAAATCCTTACATAAAGAGTTTTGTAATCAGTGTGTTTGTTTATATGATATTTTTACTAGTTTTACCATTTTTACTAGTTTTACTAGTTTTACTCAAAAATCCGTTCGATTGCAAAAAATCTAGTAAAAACTACTAAAATTTTTAAAATTTTAGAATTTTCTAGTTTTTACATGAAGATTTTCTTCCAGTAAAAACTAGTAACAAATGATAAAATATGAAACAAATGGAGTTTGTTTTTTACGTTTCCAACTGTGAAAATGTTATCAAATGAGAAATTTAATAATATGGCACAGATCACTAGCGATGCTGAAAAGATGATTGGTAAGGTGTGTAAAGAACGCTAATTTGTGATATTTTAAAATTTTAATATGAGAACTTAGGGATGTGTTGTTCATTAGAAAAGGCAGATCGTGATTCCACATAGGGCCCAGAATTTTTCTTCGGCGTGGCACACCGAATACAAACTAAAATTTTAAATTTTTCTTTACTGGCACCTTATAAACATACTTAAGCAGAAGGTGAATATAGCAAGTCACTTTCAGTGTACAATTTTAAACTGTTTTTTGGCTCCTGTTAAAAAAATTAGAGCCTTCAAAGGAACCTTACATTTTAGACTATTAAATTAAACAAATAACCGATATTTTTATTGATACTGAATATAAAATTCGAATGTTTGCTTCCTTTTGTGTTTCTTCAGAAATCACGTTCTTCAGAATACACTCATAAAAAAATTTAGTTCAAAAGTCAGTTAACGCGTTCCAACTCAATTGAACTAATTTTTCTGTTGATATCGTTTAAATCTGTTCATTTAACTAAAGTTGTCAGTTATCTCATTTGACCACATGAACAAATTTCAGATGTACTTGAACTATTTTTTTCTCCTAATATTAGTTAAATATTTTAAATGAATTTAGAGTGTTTGTCTGTTACCATACATTTAGTTAGAATATTAATACTAATTATTGTTGATCTTACTTTATTTTCTAACATTTGTATATGCTGTTAGATAGTTATTTAATTTAGGTCCACTTTAGGGCATATGTTCCCTAATGTGGACTTTTTTGAAAATTGTTATATAACTTTTTTCAATTTACCGCCACAAGAAAGTTATCTTTACCCGCAAAATGCATAAGTAGTTGGCCTATAAGCTGATTTTTTTTTTTTTTTTGGAATATTCCACTTAGTTTTTATTATATAGCCCAAGTACCAGGTGTAGGTCCACATTAGGGAACATTCCATAACATTACTTTCGTGTTAGAACAATTGACGCTTACGGCGATGATAGAAAAATTTTTGTACAGTGCTTAAATTTGTAATTATTTTGTCTTACTAGTGGTTGTCATATCCATATTTCACTGTAATAATGACAATAATAATATGAATAACAAAATAGTACAAGAAAACATGCATCTTTGTGTAATATTCAAATAAATGAAATAACAGCGAACGGAAAAACATTTGTTCGTTTTGTAATGGCAACAAATGCAAAATAATAGCATTAAAAATGTCTGTACTCACAGGATGCAATAACTGGTACCAAAGTTGTGTCTTTTCCTTTCATTACGTTTTTTTGTTGAATTTTATACTTCAGGAAAAAACAAAAAAATTATGTATTGTTTGACTAATGATATTCAATGAATAGGAAAACTCTCGGAAAATACTGGAAAATAAGAATACAACCAAACTTATAAAGAAAATTGGCGAATTGCATGCAAGTTGTATGGAGTTAAGAAAATAACCCTTAATACGGATGTGTTTTAAGAAAATACATTTTTTAAAAAGTAAATACATTAAATATTTATAAGCTCTTTCATGTTGTATAATTTCATTAAACTTTATGAATAACAAAACAATATATCATGCAAATTCTCTATTATTTATAATTCTTAAAAATTATTACTCATGGATGATTTAAGAACAAAATTTATGTTAATGCTTTATATAGTGAATTCCCGACTAACGAATTTCCCGATTTTAAAAAAGGACAACTTAACCAACAGCAATAAAATTGCTCACAATTTTTATATATTTTAGACCTGCTAACTTATCTCAACTTATCCAAATTTTAGGGAATTAACCATAGACACAGAGAAAAATGTTGTCATTTGCTAACTAAAATTCGGATACTTCGACCAAAATCTGTTAATTAATATCGGTTTTCATAACAGAATTCCGTTAATACAATTGAATTTTAGTTGCAGCACCCAAAATTAGAAACCGCATTCAAATATGGATATACTAACTCTAGTATTTAGTTGTAGCTTACAAAATACACTTTATTTTTCCGTGTGCAGTTATGAATGTCAAATTTTATTGAATTGTCTTAAAGTTAAACTCTGATTATTTTAAGAAAACGTACTCTCATTTAATAAAACTAATTTCAGCCCCCAAAGCTTTAAAAAATTTTATAAAATAAAATAAGTCCAAAAAAATTTACATATTTAAAGAATTTAAAAAATTTTCGACATTTTGAAGCAAAATATTTTCAGAATTTTTTTCTTTTTGTGACATTATAACTTTTTGAACGACCTAGGCAGGGGTAGTTTAAAAATGTTAGTAATTTTCAAAACAGTTAAAAAATATTTTTTTCTATTATTTTTATTTTCTAAATAACTTAAAAATTATTAAAAAAAAAAAAAAATTATTAAAATATATTAATTATGCTGTTGGATAAACTCACTGTGGTAAAATTATACCGGCGAAGCTGCCAAATTTTTCGCGATGGCACGTTGGCACGATCAGAAGCGTTTATACTATTTTTGAGTTTAAAAATTAACTTTTGACTCGGAGGTGCAGTATACTAAGAAACTCATATCACGTTAGAAAATTTTAAATATAATTGTGAGTGTCCGACGCAAAAACATACATAATTATATATAATTCTAATACATAATTATAATGTTCGTATCCCGTTAATTGTGCGCTGACATCAACTTGAAATCTATACCTCAAACTGTATAAAATTACACCGTATTTTAAATAATGTTCTCAGAACTCAATATCATTAAACGACGCAAAATGAAATAAATTACATAAATCCCCAAAAATGTATATAGAAGACAACAACAACGACATTTTGGGGAGTTTTTTCCACTTTCGGGGATTTATTTCCTTTTTTATTTTGGGATTTATTTCGTAATGAAACAAGTCCCCAAAATTTCAAAATGAAATAATTCAACAGTAATTATTTTAGGGGAGTTATTTCCTTTTCTATAAAATTAAAACAATTGACTTGGTGAAAGAAAATATTCTTCAACCGCAATGACAATATTTAATGGATGCCACATTTAAAATTGTTCCGCATGGATGTTTTAAGCAGCTATTAATAATTTATAACGAATACTTTGAAGAGGTAAAGTAAAATAAATCTTGCTCACATCATAATGTAAAATAATTATTTTGTAAATAAAATTAATATGTTCGATAATTTATTTGTTTAGATCTTTCGGATGTTTTTCATTTCGATGGATATTTTGAGTTATTTTCAAAAATCTATAGGCACTAAAAAAGATTATTGATGTGGAAAAAATTTTCTCTATATAGATTGTTGGAGTAGAAAATTAATTTGTGAAATTAATGATTTGGTTGTGTAATAAAAAAATTTCGAATCCCTATATTTTTAGATTTTATTTCTGCTAGGCTGTAAGGCGAAATGCCTGTAATCCCTTATTGTCGCAATACAGTTGAAGACTATATTCAGGTTTATATTTAAAAATATCTGTTTTGGAAGTACAAAAATTATGAGAATTAAAAATAGATGAACTTTAATCTGTATGTACAATTTTGAGTTTAAAAATGGGGACTTATTTTGTTTCAAATTGGGGATTTATTTCATTATGAAATAAATCCCAAAAAAAATGGGGTGTTATTTCATTCCCGATTGGGGTTTTATTTCATTTTTAAAATTCATAAGGAAATAAATCCCCATTTTTGGGGAGTTTTTTCATTTTTGTTTTGGGGGTTATTCCTGGGGGGTTATTTCATAGAGCCGCAGAATCCTTGTACACTGACACAAAAATCGTAAGTGAAATCAACATAAAATTTTTGTTAACTTTTGACAAATTTTATTGTTAAAACGACAACTATGTTATTCAAATTGATGTTAATTTTTGTAAAACAGCTATAGAAAATAATTTGGTGTGCTTTTAGTACTCGTGTTAGCATGTGAGAGCCATTTAGAAAAGCTGGAAAAGTTATTAAAATTATGCTTAAATGGGTTTTTACAAAAGAATTGTGAAGTACTAATTAAACTCAGTGAATTGTAGTGGATAGTTATGTAATTTCATACTGTTTTATGTAGGAAAATTATAAACTTTTATTACTGTGATTACTTTATTTTTTTATATAAGTGATCTTCTGTAATAGTGAAGAAAACTATTTATGAAAATATAAATAATGTAATTAATTGTTAATTTAAATATTAAATAAATGAATGAATGAATAAATGAAAATGTAATATTTCATGTGTTTTTAAAATATAAAATACTACTATATTTCGTTATACATTTTTGATTAAATGTGTCGTAAAAAATTTTTTTTAAGATGTCCAATGAAAAATTTTCTCAAGTTTTCGAATAGCTTAAAGTCTTTGTGGGAAGCAACAAAAAAAATTTTAAAAAATTTTGCGTCGGTTAATATGAACCACATATTAACAATTAAATTTTTCTTAAAAAAACATTTATTCGATATGATTTATAAATTTAGATTAATTGTATAAAATTATGTATGATTTTTAATTGGGGATAAAAAAAAAAATAATACGATACAACAAAGAAATGTATCAAATTTGATATAGCCTTATATGCAATTAAATTCTATTTGATTACATTGATTGGATTACATTACATTGAGTTTGATATGAATTGAAAACATGGGGCTAGATGTTACGGTCCGAATATTAAGAGCCAAATTTAAATTTAATGTACAGTTAAATTTAAGTTTTATATGCTTAAAAGTCAAGCGTTTTTATGTGAAACTAAATTTTTTGGTTTTTGATATTTTAAATTGTGAGATAATAGATATTTGAGATAATAGATATTTTCAATAAAAACTTTCAATTTTATATTAAAATTTTTTTTATCGAAACCAAAAACGTACACACAGAGATAAGTTTAACTATTTGCCAACTGAAATTCGGTTATTATGACTCAGATTCGGTTATTAATAATTTAAGACGGTTGGCACAACTAAACAGAACAAAGTTCAGTTAATTCAACTAAATTCTAGTCGCAATACCCAAAATATTCAGAAATCGAATGTAAATATTGTTGTGCTAACTGAATTCATAGGTTGTTATCATTAATATACACTTTTTAATTCGGTTGGCACTTTATTTCTCTGTGTGTAACTTTTCCACAACTTTAAACAAATATTTTGTTGTTGCATGGCGCAATACATTGTTTTGTTTGATCCCATATGTTAATTTAATTCTGCAAATCCAATTACATATTGCACGTATATTAACGTATGGTACAACATATTGCAAGATACACTTAAATACCCCGTTTAACGAAAACTTATACTGGCAAGTAAAATTGTATTTTAATATACATAATCTCATACATAACTATATTAAATTTTACAAAACTGGATCACTTTATAAAAGATTGTATAATGTTGTTTTCACTCCGATTACCAGTTTTATGATAATGTCTTAAAATATATTAATATTTAGATTTAAACCACTGAAATAAAATTGTTTTATTTAATAAAATAATAAACCAAATGAGAATTAAGAAAATCTAATTAAAATTAATTTAAAACATTTATTGCTAATACATAATCATTTAGAAAAAAAAAACAAAAACAACTACATGCAAAAAACAACAACAATATATTTTGAGCGATAGTATAAAAAAATGATAAGCAAGTTCCGAATTTGAGCAAATAATTAATTGATTCAATTACCTTTTAATTGACAGCTTTTAAAATTTTCAACAAATCGATTTAATTGCAAAAATCTTTTGTTTATTAGCTAACATAGAAAAACGGCAAACACCGAAAATTCAGCATACCCGAATTAGGTTTACCCACCCCTGAGCCCTACTTTTTAAGTTTTACAACTAGTGCAGTGTTGCATATGTAATTTGAAGTGTTTTGTGTGATTTTAGCTCCCAACATGTGTAATTGTGCATGTCTATTGTGGCAACACTGGACAGTATCCATTTTATAAGAAGGTAAAATAATATTAAATATTTCTATTTGTAAAGGAATTCTGGTTGTTGTCTTTTGCTGTCAGTTACAAAAAGTAATAGACAACAACAAATATCTTATATTGTAAACACTTGAAATCCTCTATCGTTCTTATAAAGCTACAGGTGCATTATTATAACACACACACAATCACATAAAAATAAATATTTAACAACGATGTTGTAACATCTAAAATACATATAAATTTTAGTCTCTATTCCAAACGAAAATGGAAAAGAAATTTATTATATTTTCTAATACGCTCTAGTTATATTAACCCTGTAGTTACAATATGGTAACAAGAAACATTCATGTGATTTTTGGTTGACTGTGCTAAATACCGTTACCGGTAACCTGAATACCGTTACCAATGAACACTGGTTTCATAAAGTGCACTCTTTTCACATTATAAAACTGGTGTTCATTTCAATGGTATTTTTTTTCTATTAAGCACAGGCATAAACTATGTACATGTATGTTTTGTGATAACAGGGTAATAAGGGTTTAAACCAGTGTTGCCACCAGTAAAATAAGAAATTACACAGCCGTAAAATTAACCAAAACCATATGAAACTATACAAAAAATTATTTTTAAAAATTTTATAATTTCTAATTAATCGTTATTTTTAATCTAAAAAAATTCATTCTCAAATTTGAGATCCTTTAGACCAAATCTCCTTCGCTCTCATTTTTACTATAGCGAAGAAAATTCGCGCCAGGTTTAAGGCCTTAAACTTTGAAAATTCAAATTTGTTTGAGTCATTTCAAAATCTTAATAATAAAATACTTAATTTGTGTCTTTCTCAAAAATTTAGTCAAAAATGGGATTTAAAGCATTAATAATTAAGCATAAAGCAACATTTTGGATTACTTCTTCAGAAAGTTAAATATTTATAAAATTTAAATAATTTACCAAAAACTGAAAATTGATGGCAAATGTATCACAAAAAAACTCAATTTATCTAAATATTGACTAATGTTAATTACGCTCTGGGGCTCATATTTCATGAATTCGTAAACGTTGCACATTTTTTTAACGTTGATTAAATTACGAAAATTTTGTAAAAAGTTAAATTATTTTTAATAACCGACTCGATCACCCTAATGGTATACCTTCTGCTAGCAATGCATTCACATAAATATAAATCTTAGAATTCCATATTCTATATGTTGCATAAAGAAAAATATATAAACAACTTTATCTACTTAAGAAATATGTACAGCCAGAAAACAGCCTCAGTTTTGGCCACAGAATTTGTTGTCAAGCAAATTCTGGCGAATACTACAATATCTTCATATTACATTATAATTGCAGTCGTAAAAGCTTATACTCAGTTGTCTTATTCAATATTATATTCCACTTATATATTATAGCATTCCACAAAATTTTATTGAAATTAAAAAACTTTTTTATATTTCAAGTATTGAACCGTGCGGTCTTCAGAAAAAAATTTGCAACAAATCAATTTAATTGAAAAAATTGGTGATATTTTCCGAATTTCATTTAACATTTTCTGATGAGTTGATAGGTTTCAATTGATATTTTCTGAATTTCAAATGGTATTGTCGGAATTTCAAATGATATTGTCGTAGTTTCAAATAGATTTTCTGCATTTCAATTGATATTTTCTGAATTTTAAATGGAAAATCTGAATTTCAGTTGATATTTATTTTCTGAATTTCAAATGGGAACTCTTAATTTCAGTTGACATTTCCTGAACTTTAAATATTAATTAAGAATTTCAATTTATGTTTTCTGAATTACAATTATAAAAGTTGTAGTTTTAAAAAATATGTTTAGGTCTGAAAAGTGAATAAAAATTAAAATATGCAAAAATTAAATTATGCACTCAAAAAAATAAGTTAGTAAAACATCTTGTAAATCAGGTATACTATTTTTCAGCAAATTTTTTGCTAAAATTATGTTTTAAAGTAAAATTTTAGTTATACTTAGTCAGCACTTAACTGTTTTGAACTAATGTTTTACTAATATTTCTCTAACGTTTTACTAATTTATTTTGCTAAAAAAATTGTGCTGATAAGCACATCAATACTGTGAACGACAACCAGATTGAAAGTTATACGCAGAATGAATTAGATGTCAACATGTAGTAGTGACGATTAAAATTATGCTAAAAAGTACAACTCTAGTAAGATACATAAAAAAAATTCAACCATGGAAGATTTTGTATCTGTTTTAATACATAAAACAAAATTGTGGAAAGTAGTTGTCTATTAATTAAATAAAAGACAAAATAAAATATTTAAATTTAAAAAAGACTAAATGTGTATTTGTAGTCAAATTGAGTGGTCAAGTTGCAAACAAATATACAGCAGGTAGACAGAAAGATTTTTATGTTTCCTTTTTCTTATTGCAAAAAAAGTGTTATATATGTTACATTTTGTTATACAAGGTGGCGCAAAAGTAATCCTCCTATCAGAAAATGCTATAAATTTTGCGATTGGCCCCTAATGTCAGTTCTGTTTTGACATTTGTGTAGTAAACACATGCGAAATACACGTTAATAAACAATGTTACGCTACACTGCTCCAGAACGCGGAATATTGGTGACTATTTATTTGACCAATAATCGGTCGGTGACTTTGGCACAACGTGAATTTCGTCGCAGATTTCCTGGCCGCCCAACGCCTACTGGTGAAACACTGCGACGTTTTAGCCGCTCGCCTCGAAGAGACTGGCACAACACGAGATGCTGCCAGGCGCGGCATACCCCGGAGTAGCCGTTCTGCAGAGAATATTGCTGCTGTAGCCGAGGATGTCATGGAAGCGCCGTCGACATCGACCAGACGACGTGCCACGCAAATGGGTATCAGTCGACGGTCTTTACAGCGAATTTTGGTACAAGATTTGAAGATGTTTGCGTACAAAGTCCAGACGGTGCATCAGCTGTTAGCTGCTGACCGCCAATCGCGTGTAACATACGCTCAAGCCATCTTTAATCACCACCAAGAGGAAGATGATTTTTCATCAAAAATAATCATGAGTGATGAGGCCCATTTCCATCTTAGCGGGTACGTAAATAAGCAAAATTTACACTTCTGGGGCACTGAAAATCCGCGTGTAACCCACGAAGAGCCATTACACCCGCTCAAAGTCACTGACGTAGCGGGCCAAACGGTTACTGTGAATGGTGAGCGCTACAGAGCAATGATCAACGAGATCTTTTTGCCGCAACTTGATGAATTGGGATTGGAAAACATGTGGTTCCAACAGGACGGTGCAACGGCACACACTGCACGTGCCACAACCGATATGCTGAAGGATGCATTTCCCGGGCGCCTAATCTCCCGTTTTGGCGATTTGCACTGGCCAGCAAGATCGCCTGATTTGACCGCTCCAGACTTCTTTTTGTGGGGCTTTTTGAAGTCGCGGGTTTATGTCAACAAGCCTCAGACTCTTGCAGCTCTTAAAGACAATATCCGTCAAGAATGTGATGACCTATCGCCGGAAGTTTTGGCCAAAGTGATGGAAAATGCCATAAAAAGGGCTCAAATGACAATCAACTGTGGCGGCGGCCATTTACATGACATCATATTCTCGACTTGATGTAAAAAAAAATTAAAATACCAAATAAAAATAATCCACAAGAAGAATCAAAGTTTTTCATTTTTTTTTAAATTACAGATAAAAAAACATCGGAAGGTTATTTTTGCGCCACCTTGTATTTTTGTTTCGTTTCTATAATTCTCTGCGTTCCTTTAAAAGATAGCATCATTGAGACAACCATTGATGTAAGTAGTTGAAAGACAAATTTATGTTATGTATAATTATTTCGATAAGAATCACAAAAATATGTTTTATGATTTTCAGCAAAATAAATTAACTAAAATAAAAATGTTCTACAAATTTTTTGAGTTTTTTTTCAGTCTACTAATATTCAGCAAAAATTTTATTAATGTTTAGCATGGGTTTTTGCTGAATCTACTAATTTTGTTGCTAAAAATCAGCTCGCTGACATTAGCAATTTTTTTGCAAGCACCCTCCTGACTAAAATTTTGACGACTCAGCAAAATTTTTTGCTGACATTACTAACTTTTTTATTTGAGTGTGTTGTAGAATTACAAGTAAACTTTGTTAACTTTTACTCTAAATTAGTATAAATGTTACACTTTTTTCTGCGCTTACTGTAAGATCAACATATTTAGGTCCACACTACGTATACTCTATATTTTACTGTAGGTACATAATATTACTCATACGCCATGGTTAACGATGTTGTTAATAGAAGAGTTGTCCAAAATTCAACCTATTTTAAAAAACGGTTTCTTATACTTAAAAAAAATATATTTTAAAAAACCGAGTTTCGGTTTTTTAATTCAAAATCGGTTCGAAAAACCGGTTCTTCTGCTTTTCAAAAATCGTGTTTTATTGCTTATATCTGACAATGTTTGTACACAGGAAGAATTAACTCATTGATATTAATGAATTTTTGCATTAATTACACCACAAATATTTTTTGTTTTCTTTACATTATTTGCTGTTTGAACATTTGAGTATTTTTTTTTTTTTTTTAATTTAAAAAGAAATTATTTTGCGTTTGTCTTTTCCGCAGTTTAAACTCGGAAACTCGGAGTAATTGGTTGCCGCATTACTCATTACCCTACAAAAACTCAGAAATGTGTAGTGCTAAGTTTTATTTTAAATATTTTGTTAGGAAAACAAACATAGTATAAAATTTATTTACCAATACCAATTATTAGTTGCTTCTATAAATAATGCAATCCACAATTCGGTTGGTTCTACTGAAACCGTAATTTAATTGCATATTTGATTGGGAAATCCTTATTTGCGAGTATCACTTTGATTTTTAATAAATTTGATAGATTGTACCAATTTGTTTGTTTATCTGTAAATAAATGGTTGCTTCTGCCGTACACAATTACTAACCGAATTTTACTTGAAAACTTGGTTGCAAATATCAAAAATTTTATAAAAGGATCGGTTTTAGTTACTTTTCCCTTTTTTTTTAAATGCCATTGCAGTATTTTTGCTTTATTAATCGATTATAGGTAATTTCTAATGAAATAATGTTGTATCAAATGAATGTTAATGGCTTCACAGCATTCCAACCAATCTTTTTTCTGGGTGTATGTATCAACTCCTTGTTGTTTTTGAAAATCATCAACAGTCACTATCAGCAGGCAGTTCTAAAAGAGTAAGTTGGATATAGTTGAAGTTAAAAAAAATAACGATGATGCTGTTATTTTTCTCCAAAAATCTTGCAAGGATGTTTACCTTAAGGCAACTTAATGATTACATCAAATATACTAAATGAACAAGTTCATTCAACGAAACAAAAACAAGTTTAAAGGAAAGTTTATAATAGAAAATAACTTCATAGAACATCTGGCCTCGCAGACAAATACCTAAAAAGTTGTAGTTTAACAAAAATTGCATTGATTTTATTAATTTTGATTGAGAAAAACTTTTCCCAAATTTTAAATTGGACATTTGAAAATTTTAGGCATAAACTCTGACCGAACTTTTTTGACTTTGTTATAGCATTATTTAATACAGAAAGATTTACTTGATAGAATGTTATTTCATTAAGAATCGCCTAACTATAATCGATTAATAAAGCAAAACTGTTGTACTGGCAAAGTAGGAAAATTAATTAAAAACAATTCTATTGTACAAATTTTGGCATTTTCAATCAACTTTTTAAATAAAATTCAGTTTGTAATTGTGTTCGGTAGAAGCAACCATTTATTTAGTGATAACTAACATCTATTATAATAGAAAAAAAATTTGGTAAAATCTATCAAATTTATTAAAAACTTGTATAAGTAAATAGGTTTACGAGTTCCTAATCGCTTATACGATTTTGAATCAAAACAACGTGTCCTGATGTCAAAATGTGACTGGCTTTTTTATTTTAATATTTTTCTTTCTTACATCTATTCTTAACTTTAACAAAATTGAATTGGCGTTGCCGGATTAGAAATTAAACCTAATGTAGGGTTTTCATATTCAAATTTGGAAAATAAAATATTACAATTCATTTCAAATATTTTATAAAGTTTTAAATCAATATTAAGTTTTAAATATTTATAATGTTTTAAGTTGATATTATGTGTCAATGCTGTAAATTGATATTATGTGTTACTTCCTCCCTCTTAAGAATGAAACGCCCTCGTTTCAATATACTATTATCTATCAAATTTATCGAATATGAACATGATAACTATCTAAATTTATTAGAAATTTACTTGAATATGTTCCATTCATTACAATTTAAAATCTTACATATTAAGCGAAAAGGGGGAAAAAAAATATTAAGATGAACACAGGTTTTGAAAGATCAAAAAATCATGGATTAACGTTTTAGATTATCTTATATTGTTTTTATGTACCTCTTTGCCGTTTATTAAAACCTTAGTACCCAAGTCCTTCTCAACAACTCCTTCTAAATATACTTTATCGACCTTATTTCCTAATCTTTTATTCCGTCGAACAAAAACTATGTCGCCTGTGTTAAACATCCGATGAATATCATTCGGCCCGATTCCAAGTCTCGCTTGTGCGGCAATTATCTTTTCTTTTATGGCTTCTAAGTTTTCAGTTGAAACAAATTGAAGAGCATCAATCGGTTTTTCTCCTGTAACGGAATGTATAGTGTTATTGTATCTTTGAGTGGAAATAAGTATCAAATCCGATATATCGGTAACGTCATGTTGTGCTCTAACGCATCGGCGATCTCAAGCAAAGTCGAGTGAAACCTCTCCACTTGACCATTACTTTCACTATGTAGAGGTGGTACGAAAAATTGTTCAATACCAAAGAAATCTCGTAGCATATTTTTAATGGTGTTCGATCGAAAAGACTTTTCGTTGTCGGAAACTATAAGCTTAGTGTTTTTAAAGGTATTTAGAATTTGTAAAAGGCCGGTTTTAACATCAATAAGAGCCCTTGAAGTTATTGGTATAGCGATTGCAAATTTTGAAAACTTGTCGAGGCAAGTTAGAAATTGTATTTTATTAGTTGAAAAGACGTCTATGTGAAGTATATGCCCTGGGCGTTCTGGTATTGGTGATGCACCGATTACTGGTTCCAAAGGTTTCCTATTGTATTTATTTTCCAGGCATATTTTGCAGTTCTAATGACAGAATGGAGCATTTTTTTTATTTTAGGGAAAAAATATTCCGATGTAATTTGTTTGTAATTTTCCTGTAAGGATCTATGAGCGCGGTTATGCTCCAAATTTAATGTCTCCAATTGATCATTTTTATTTGTTAAATCTATTACCAACTTTTGTGTGTGGATGAATTTTGTAGATGGAAAATGGTCAAGTACCTTGTCTTGAATCTCCGCTAACGTGCTCAGGTCGCAATGTATTGCGTTGACTCCTCTAGGGTTAACGCAATTTTGCATAGTTAACAAAAGTTGCTGAACATCACTATAGTTTATAATGTGTCTTCTATATTGCTGAAATAATAATTTAGTTATTTTACTATTACCAGAATTCTTAGAAATTATCAATTGATTGTAAATTGATTTACGGGAGCGGCTATTGATTTTATTGTTCTTGAAAAGGATATTTCACTATGTACTGTTTCTGAGTCCGTGCTCTCAAAATTGTGCATATACTGGCGCGACAATGCGTCTGCCACAACATTCTCCTTGCCTGGCTTATATTGAAATTTTGGAGAAAAATCTGCAATAAATGCCTGCCATCTTTTTATTTTAGGGTTAGGGTTCTT
The DNA here is from genome assembly GCA_021234595.1 of Delia radicum. Taxonomy (NCBI): domain Eukaryota; kingdom Metazoa; phylum Arthropoda; class Insecta; order Diptera; family Anthomyiidae; genus Delia; species Delia radicum. The sequence continues at coordinate 104,471,891 of CM037854.1, forward strand.
GTCAGAAGTTGCGAAGGTTAAGGGCTGGTGGTCGGTAAAAATTTGAATATTTTTGACTCCGTACAAAAAATGTCGTAATTTTTGCAAGGACCAAACAATGCAGAGAAGTTCTCGCTCATTTGTCGCATAATTTTGTTCCGTGGATGATAGCGTTCGAGAAATCATGGTAATCGGTTTACCGTTTTGCGACAACACAGCTCCAATAGCGTTAGAACTAGCATCAGTCGTCAACTCAAATGGCATATTGAAATCTGGATGCTGTAGTAGTACATCCTCAGAAGCAAGTATACGCTTAACCTTTTCGAACGCATTAACAGCGTCTTCCGACAAATTGATTTTGACATTCTTTGACATTCTTGCATTAACATTTCCGTTTCTCCACGGAGATATGTGGTTAGCGGTTTAACTATGTCAGCATAATTTTTGATAAACCTTCTATAGTAACCGGCTAAACCAATAAAGACCTTAACGCTCTTAGTGTTTTAGGCATTTGAAAATTAAGGATATCGTGAACCTTATCAGGAGATGTCCTGATTCCATTTCCGAAATAACGAATCCAAGAAATTCAACTTCGTGCCTAAAGAATTTTGATTTTTCGGTTGAGATTCGCATTCCTGCATTTGACAATTTTTTTAATATTTCATCGACATGAAGAATATGACTATTTGCGCCTTCAGAAAAAATAATTACATCATCCATATAGACAAAACATGTTTTCCCGATTTCCTCTCTCAAAATATCATCAATGACTCGCTGAAAAATACTGGGAGCGTTTCTGAGCCCAAAAGGTAAGCGACAAAATTCATATTTTCCGTTATTGACACTGAACGCCGTTTTACATCTATCTTTCTCTGCTAGCCTAATTTGGTGAAATCCAGATTTTAAATCAAGAGTTGTAAAAAATTTTGATTGCCTAGATTTGATAAAATTACAGCAATATCAGGCATGGGATATTTATCTGGGACGGTAAAATCATTTATTTTTCGGAAATCTACAACCATTCGTAATTTTTGTCTACCGTCACTATCAACACCTTTTTTACTGACGACGTGGATGGGTGAGTTATAGGACGAAGATGATTTTCTTATTATACCGTCTTTAAGGAGGTTTTCTATTTCCGTATTTATAAAGCTTGTTGCGGAAATGGGATATGGATAGCTACGAGAATAAATAGGTTCCGTTTTCGTTAAATTTATAGTGGCTTCGACTTGAGTGTTGGCTGGCAAAGCCCTGTCGGGATCAGCAAATGCAATTGAGTTATTTCGAATAAGATTTTCGAATTCACTATGTAAATCGGAAGGAACATATTTGTTATCAAGTTCTATTGAATTTACTTGTTTGCACGAAAGATGGCTAATTTGCTCTTTTCCGGTTTTATGAAAAAGAATACCATTCTTGGTGTCAATAAAAGCTTCTATTTCTTTTAAAAAGTCATAGCCTAGAATTCCATCGAAAGAATTTAAGTATGGCAATATAAAAAAGGTTGTTGTATGATTTAAAAAGCTTATTTCACATTTTTCTTTAATAATCGTATATCCGTTTATTGATTTGATTCGAAAGGGTTTGGCTACTGGTTTAATACCTTTGATAAAGTTAAAGTTTCGTATATAATTTTTAGAAGTACCGGTGTCTACCAAAATATTTAGCTCTTGGCCGTTTGTGCTTTTTTAACAATATAAGGCAAGAGCGACTTTACACTAAAAAATTTAAGTTATCGACTACATCGCCTTCGTATTCATAACATGAAAACTCATCGTTCCATACATATCATTATTTTGCTCATAATCTTCAGCGTGATTGATTCTTTGCATCTTTTGAATTGGAGACTGAGCGGAGTTGCTGCTGACAAACTGACGTTTGGGCCTATTTTCATGGAAAATTGCATTTGTCTATTGTAATTTGGATTGATGTTTTGAGCTTGCGGCTGTAATCCACTTGAAAGTGCTGTTGGCTTTCTGAAGTATGATGAATTTTTATCGATTTCCATTGGAACAGGCGATGGATGTAGCATGATACGTTTGTCGATTATTGTATGTTGAGAAGTATCTACTTTGGCTGAATTATTATTTGAATAAGGTGTATTTATTTGTGACAAGTTTTTCGAGTTAGCAAATGCATTTGCGAATTTATAACTTTCATGATTTTGCTCAAGCTCTTGTGCTGTCGCTAAAGCCGTAGGAAGGTCTAGTGGATTTGCAGAGAAACATATATCGCATAAAGGTTTACGAAGCCCTGATATGAATACACGTAGAGCGTTTGCTCTTGCTCGATCGTTTAAGGCTTCGATAACCTCATCTTTGCCCGTGTTAGTCATGAGAATTTTATTAATAATAAAAGTAAGTTGCTTGTTAACCTTATCGTAATATTCGTTTATAGTCAACTTGCCCTGTCTTAAAACACTGAGCTCGTTTTCCAATAAATATAACGGTCTTTTATCCGAATAAGATTGATCCAATCGCGACATTATGGCATCAAAATTAAAAATTGTGTTAAACGAACTTAGAGTCGAATTTGCCTCGCCGATTATCTTGTTCCTTAAAATGCCCATAGCAACGTAATATGATTCAGAGCCCTTTGTATAATAATTTATAGCGAATTTTGCAGATTCCCTCCAAGCTGGGTACTCGCTTGCATTGCCACTAAACTGTGGAAGCGATTTTATAAGGTCTAAATTTGTGTTTCCAGTGGCTGCACCGGTTTGAATAGTTACTGGAGTTAGAGGTTCTACTTGAATCGGTTTTAATCGTTCGACAGCAATTGCCAAATTCCGAATTTGTTCTAAAATTTCTTCCTTAGTTACCTCTACTGCTGATTCTACAAGATCTAAAACCTCTTTCCTATTCATTTTGTTTAATTCTCCCCTTTCTATATTATGAAAAAATTCTTTGGAATATTCAAGTAAATTTGTTAGCAATGCAAATTTAATAATAAAGTAAAGAAATATAAAATTTTCTGTTTTTGTTGTAAGAAAAAGATTAATTAATAAAAAGTAAGATTAAACGCATATATCAAAACGTTTATGGATAGTATGAGATTATAATTACAAATCTGAAATGAAGAATTCATACAATTTAATGGATACTTAAAAATATAAGGTAAAGAAATTTTAATTTTTTAGATGTTCTTTGCCAAAGTATTATTAATAAGTAAATGGTAAGATTTCGAACATAAAAATAAACACTTATGGTTAGTAAAAAAAATATAGTAGTAAATATGGATTTAAGAATTCGAAAAAACTTTATAAAGTAAATAAGTTTGTAGAACATAAAAATTAAATTTATCTCTTAAAATTGCGCTGCAATAAAAATCAATCAATATTTAAATTCAGTCGACCCGCAGCTAGTTTCGATAATTCTGGGTTTTATGGTAAAGGGAACTCATTTGAGTAATCCAACTTCTCTTAAAATATCTCCTCTCTTTTTCCCGATATTAATTATTTTATTTTGGCTTTTGTTATGTTACATTTAAATATAACACTTTCGATTTTGTCTTTTGTTATTGCATTAATGTTCTTCTATGAAGAATTTGTTATGGTTTTTTCTTAAACTGGAATTGACAAACGGTTCTTTTTTTTTTAAAAGTTCTTTTTAATTTCGTTTTATGTTTTTTTTTATATCTTTTAATTTTATAATTAAATTGTCAATTTTAAATAATTGATTTTACATTACATTATATTGTCTTTTTAAGAACTTTGTATGTTTTAATACATTTTAATTAACAGTTTAAAATGAATGCCATTATTATTTTTATTATTATAGTCTTATAAAAAATTTTTTAACATTAATGGCACAAACTTTTAGCACTTTATATTCTTAGACAAGTAACTTTTTAAACAAAATTTTTTTTTTATCAAATACGTGATTTTTTCCTTTTTTTACTTTGTTGGGCGCCAGTAAATAGGTTTACGAGTTCCTAATCGCTTATACGATTTTGAATCAAACAACGTGTCCTGATGTCAAAATGTGACTGGCTTTTTTATTTTAATATTTTTCTTTCTTACATCTATTCTTAACTTTAACAAAATTGAATTGGCGTTGCCGGATTAGAAATTAAACCTAATGTAGGGTTTTCATATTCAAATTTGGAAAATAAAATATTACAATTCATTTCAAATATTTTATAAAGTTTTAAATCAATATTAAGTTTTAAATATTTTATAATGTTTTAAGTTGATATTATGTGTCAATGCTGTAAATTGATATTATGTGTTAACTTATATAAGCAAAAGTGGTAACTGCAAATACGCGTTTCTCAATCAAATATGCAATTAAATTAGTGTTTCAGTAGAACCAACCGAATTCTGGTATGGGTAAGAGAATTTTAAACTTTTTTTCTTTTCCTAATAAAATAGTTAAATTAAAATTTATCACTCATCATTTATAAGTGTTTGTGGTGTAATGTTTAGAGTGGCAACTAATTACTCCGAGTTTCCGAGTTCAAACCCCGTAAAATACAAACGTTAAGTTTTGTTTATAATTAAAATAAATTACTAGCATGTTCAAATAGAAAATATTTTAAAGGAGAAAAAAACTTCAATTATATTTATATAATATATGTAATTTAAAATCAAATATTTTTTTTTAATTTTTGAGAAATTTTTGTAATGGCTTATTTATTTTGTGTTGGCTTAAATTTAGTGTTGGCTTAAATCCTTTAATCCGTGAATGCGTAAAATCATTGCTTGTTGCTAAAATAATGTATTTTTTTGCGTTTCGGTTTATTTGTTATCGTTTGAATTTAAATTTATATAATGTTTTTTTTTTTTTCTTTTATTTGAATTGTAAATAATTTTTTTTTAAATACTTTGATGTTTTGTTTTTCTTTGATATTCAGGGGTGTGTAAAATGATGAAAATTATATCCAATCTTTCTAGTAAGCTTACCGTTATAGTTTGACATGGTTTTGACTATTTTTTTTATTCGTAATCATAAATAAAACCGATTTTAAAAAAATTGTTATTTAGTTGGTTTTGATTTTAACTTTAATTGCCTTGTTTGTTATTCCAATAACATATATTCTTTTTGATGTTTGCATACTGTCTAGCCCTGTCACAGGGGGAAATAAGACTCTTTTTTTAGCAAATTTGCCTATAGCTCGCAGTTTTAATCGAATTTATAAAAATTAAAATTATTTACATTAGTGTAATGGCGGATTTTTAAAACTTATTTACTTTCTATTCAAAATAAATTTTTAAAGTCAACAAATTTTTATTATTTTTTTTTTTTTTGATATTTTGTGATTAGAAAATATTATAAATTATGGTATTTTTATCTATATAGACTTTATTTGCCAAATCCGCTCATATTTAAAAGCTTACCAATCGCAGGGATCTTATATTAAGGTAAAAGTACCTATTTTGCTTCATAGAGGAACGGGTACTTTAAAAAATGAAATTATAGTATGTAAGAAAATATACACTGAAAAAACCAAAAACAGGATTCAATTAAAAAATTTATTGAATCAATTAATATTGTAATTGATTTTGCACCTATCACGGCAATGATACTATCAATTAAACCTTTTATTAAAATTAAGAAGGAAAAAAAGTTATAAATAACGTATACAAAAAAAAAAATATGATACTCACAAAAAAAGTGTGTGATACATACGTTGGTATGTGTGTTTTTTGCAATGCTGAGTCTGTTTGTTAACTTCAAATGTATTTGGTATTTTATACTGAAAATTTTCTATTTATGCATACAGTGTATGACAAAATAATATGATAATTGCGTCTAAAATAAAATATGTATTTATATATTTAAAAGTCAATTAAAATATTAATTGATTCATTTAAATATTTGTTTAGAAACAAATTAAATTCAAATCAAATCTTTAATTAGATATTTTAGGTTGATAATTTTTTCTGTGTAAGAGGCAAATTATACATAACGACAGTAAAAAGTGATTACTTTATGTTTGATTTGATTGTATCAAATAAAACAATCAAAGCACATTTTACAGCACATTTTTACAAAATAAATTACAATGAAATTAGTAATAAAATTTAGTAACCGCTACTAATTTTAAGTAAAATTATTATAAAATGCAACTCAAACCATTTTGCTAAAATCAGCAAAAAATATCCCCTAAATTTTAGTAACACTATCACTTTTAACAAATATTTATTTAATAAACACAAATTGTAAATATTCATCATCTAATTTCATTTTCGGATAAACTACTAAATTCTACAACACAATATGTGTATGTAATGTTAGTAGCAAAAATTAGTAGGCGCTATTAAATTTTAGTAAAATTGTTATAAAAGCAATTTAAGACCGTTTTGCTAAAATCAGCAAAAAAAAAATTAACTAATTTTTAATAAAATCAGTACAATGAAATAAGTAATAAAAATAAGTAACCGCTACTAATTTTTTGTTATTTAAAAGCTCTTAATTGATATCGTTTTTATAATTAACTTTTTATTTTTCTTGGTCATTCTTGTCCGTCTGTGAAGGTTGTATGTGGTATTGTTGTTCTTTATTAATGCCATGCAGATTTGTATGAAAATATTTAAGGGATGAAAAAAAAAATATTTTATAATACTCACATATATTTATTATAAAACTTACGTAATTATTTTACAAATCGCAAACCTAGTTCAAAAGTGTCTCAACTCAAAATTCTAATTTTTCGGGTTTATATGCTTAAACTATGCACAATACACTTTTTATCTATAACAAAAATATCAGTGTAATTGTTGTTGTTAACTGTTGCTAAAAAACAGTTGTCTTTCTTTATGTTTCAATTGGTATAAAGTTGCAAATATTTGTTTTCGATTTCTGAAAAATTAAAAATTTTGAGTTGAGTCACTTTTAAACATGCTGTGCAATATTATATTATTAAGATTTAAAACAGCAATTTTTTTTTTGTTCGCTTCTCTCTTCGTCGGCTTTTATTTTCACCACTGTACCAACAAGCACAAATAAACATGTTTTTTTTCTAGAAATTACTTAACAACCGCTTGTTGTTGTGGGTTTTGTATAAAAAACAGATACCAAAAAAAAATACAACAAAAACAAACCACCATTAGTTATAAAAATGCACTCAGTCATGTACGTTCACATGAGAAACATAGCCAGTGTAACCATATAACCAGTTTTAACTACTTTTCCCAGTTTTTTGGGATGCTTAACAATTTTGCAGTTTTCTCATGAAAAAAACAGTTTTTTATTAATTCATGCTAGTTTTACGGGTTTTCATGTTAAATCGGCATTTTTGATGATTTGCCATTTGCCATTTATTTTTATTTAAATTAAACGTTTCAATACAAAACTAACAAAATTGTGAAAAAAACTAAAAACTAAATTTAAAAATAAGATCATAATAAAAAAAAAAATAATAATTATACTAGTTACTTAAAAACTCTTTTAAATTCTGTTATTTTCTTTGATTGCCATATAAAAATTATCTAATAATGACTATGAAGATGACCAGCGTTATAATGGCATAATTGAAAATATTTTGGATAAGAAAAACATGTGTAATTCGTGATTGAGAGATCATCGTCATCGTTTCTGCATATTTTTAAACAAAATTTAGCAGATATATAGGACTACACATAGAATAATATGTATGTAGAGACCGCTGCAAATGTAGTTAAAAACATACTAAATTTCACTTGAAAAAAGGACGACTTACATTTCATTACATTCAACTAACATTGTCATTTGTTTTTGACTCTTGATAAAATTAACCACTAATGTAGGTAAAAAATTGACAAACGTTTTTTTGTTTCAATTTTTGATAAAACCAAAAAAATGTATCAAATGAATTGAAATTCATAGTACCTACAGTTATTTGATGTGGTTTGTTTGAACTATAAATGTAGTCAAAACTAAAATTTATTCAACAAATTACTGCTTTTTCTTTTACAAATAAAGATACTATACTTACTACTCAAACAACTACAAATATTTACAGCAGAGGTTCCCTGCGTGTATGCTTTAAAGAGTTGTTTTTGCTTCCATTATGTTTTAAGTGAAAACATAATAATTTCATCATATTTTCGATTTTATGTAATTGGAAAACATTTTTCGATTGATCAGATTTTGATAATATATAATATATATTAAATATAATTTTTTTTTTTTAATTAGCAAAATGTTTTGCTAATTTTAGTACTCGGTTTTGAAAAAGCAGTCAAATTTTTGGCTGAAATCAGCACCAAAAATTAGTAAAAAAAAAAACAAAATGAGAATAGCAATAATTGATACTAAAAACATATATTGTACTAAAAATTAAAACAAAAAGAGTTAAGTGGAATTGAAAGCTACTAACTTTTTTGCTTGAGTGCAGACAACTTCTGAATGCATGTATTTTGATATTTGTAAATAGTTCGCCTTGATATCTGACCTCACGTTTGCGGGTAAATTAAGAAATAATCATATTTAAGTTTTTTCATTAAAAATTTCGATTTTAACTTTTATTCTATAAATTAAATTAAACAAATTCACCCACAACGCTTTAAAGAAAACAACTTTCCAACATTAAATCACATTATCTATTTCTTTAGACCATACATGGGGGAAAAGCATTAAGACATTGATATTTCCATATCAAAGACAATCTGTGTTGCCACTTTTTTAATAGTTATTCAAAAATGGGACTGTTTAAACATTCGTTAGATAATTTTTGAATAATGGCATTTTTGTGCAATTTCTGAGTAATTTCACTTCTTAATTTTCGGAGTTTTAAATACGTTTTGGGCCTTAAGCTTAGCGCGAAATTTGTCCGCTGTAATGAACATAAGAGACAAAAACTAATCGTAACCTTGTCATTGATTATACAAACATTTTGTTATAAATTTTTATATTTAAAACGAATATGTTGAAATTATTTTAAAAAAAATTTCATAATTTTTTGCGTAATTTCATATGGTTTTAAATAATTTTTGCACTACGGATGTGTAATTTTTTGATTTAATGGTGGCAACACTGATGCAAATGCCAAAGCTTTGGCATTTCTGTGAAAAATACAATGCATCAATGCTAAAACTCAAAGTATGCTTTGGACAAACAGTAAAGTTTAAACACCACAAGTTTCAAATAAAAACAAATCTATTAAGAAAAAGCTCAAAGGAAATCAATAAATAAGAGGAAAAAAAAAAAGTAAATTTATTTTCAAAACATCTGCTATTTCAACTATGAGCGTTCGACAGGTCACCCCAAATTTAAATTCTTTTTATTTGATTAAATTGCATCAGAAATAAAAAGTTTAAGAAACTCCACTCCATCGCCATGTTCATTTACATTAGATATTGCCATATATAATTAATATTGCCACATTGATTTCTGTATGTCAAACTAAATTCTAAGTTTTTTTTTATAGTAATTAAATGTGCTAAAGTCCCAAAACTTATTTAACAAATTGTGAAAAGCAATCTGATGTAGGCGTGTCCCTATCCGGATTTCATTCCTGCCCAAGGAAATCTTCAGGGGACTTTGTTATTAGAATTTCTAGAGATATTTGTTATGTTAAATCACAAACTCAATGAGAATTTCTTGTCCTCGTCTAGGAGCGAGATTCAAAATTTAAAATATCAAAGAAAAAACAAAAACAACAACAAAAAATTGTCACAATTGGCTTTGTCATCTTCTAAGTGTTTTCGTAATTCATCTTTTTAATTAGAAAAATATACTTGTAGATTATTGCATTTTACAAATATCATCAACGTGAATTTTACATAGCACGTTTTGTAAAGGGTCCGCCAAATAACTTTTTTTTTTGAAAATGCTATAAAAAAAAACTACTGAATATTTTCTCAAATTTCTTTTTTTATTTGAAAGTACAATCCTTCCGGTTAATACTGGAAAATAATTTCATTCAAATGGCTGCCTCGGCTGGCCATGCAGTAGCCTACACGATCGGTCCAATTTTTAAGTCCATTATCGATTGTGTGCAGCTGTATTTTACCAATGGCTTCACGAATATTGTCCTTTAAAGCGTCAATTGTCTCTGGCTTGTTGGCGTAACACTTATCTTTGACGGCACCCCACAAATAATAGTCCAACGGTGTCAAATCGCAGCTCCGAGGTGGCCAAACGACATCAGCTCTGCGGTGCTTTTCTTCTTCCAAAATCCGTACGCAATTTTCGCACACATTCTACAACATTACCATGATTTTCAAAGTAATGTCGCAATATTTCCCAACGTTGTTCAAGCGTATACACAACCATATTCGTTCAGCGGAAGGATATAACTAATTATCTGTCAAATCAGACATGAGCTGAGTGTTACCATTCACGAAATAAGCACTAGTTGAAAAAAAACGTTAGATGGCGGAGCCTTTATTAATGATCGTCAACGTAAATTGAACATGGCATAAACTTGAATAAATTATATTGCTATCACTTTAACACTAAGAAAATGTTGCAATGACAGCCTTTTATAAAACATAACTGAGTTTTTCTGCATGTGCCTTCGCTCTTTTACTCAAAACTTTTAAATCTGAAAATCGACTTTGGTAATTTGTAGTACCAAAATGCTCGAAAATATCCATTATTCTAGACAACACTAAGCAACGCTGCTTGAATGTTAGTGATGAATTTAGAATCATCAAAGATTTTAAAGCATACAATTTTTAAAGAGTACATTTGTAAAATTTTTTGTTCTGAAGTCTACACTCAGGGAACTTGTGCTTTAAAAATCTGTAGTTGTTTAGTTTGCAATACAGTTTCTTTATTTTTAATGTAAATGTCGGTCATTTGTAGAACAAATTAAATTTTTTACTAACCTTGTAGTTCATTTAAAAAAACAACCCTCATCAAATGACTGTTTTATAATCTTACATTCATTTTTTACAGTAGTTTTTTGTTATTTAAAAAAATAAAACAAGATACGTTTGCTTATTTTTTACTAACATGTGGTTAATTTTTTCTACAATTGTTAGTCATTTTTTGAACATTGAAAAACAAATGACTATTTTAGTTGAATTTACTGTAATGTAAGTTGTGCTTTCTTTAAATGAAATTTCATTTGTTTTCAACTACATTTGCAGTGGTCTTTACCTACGTAATATTCTAAGTGTATTAACAAATAATTTTGTAAAACCAGTAAAGGTTCTCGTCTTTTATTTGATCCCAATGCACAGTGGAATATATTACCAAATTTTTGGAAATAATTCGTCCGTTTCTTACTTAGTGGGCCGATCGTAGCGAAACTTGCAACAAGCATAGTCGACGTAACCTCCCAAAACCACCCGGGCGGCAGTATTATCCACCAAATTAGGGCACTTTTTCCTTTTTTTGTTTCTCATCTAATTTTCAAAAACTTAATATATTCGTAATCTGCTGGTAGTGGTCAACAAAACACATGCTTGCGTTTGTGGTTATCTCCTATAGTTCCCGACATAATTCCATTTGAAAATATGAAATTTCACATTTGGTCCGACTCATGTCCAGCTTTTTACGAATACCGGGACAAAATCAAGGCCAATATTTTGTTGAAAATATTAGTTATTTAACCAAATAAATGCTAATTTGTTTGTGAAAAGTGAAATTTTAAAGTGCTTTTCAAATAAATGTTCAAGTGATGGCGAAAAACTTAAAACGCTGTTGAACTGCATGTGGTCTCTTGTTGATCATTATCATTAAATTTAATGAAAAATGTTATGTTATTTATTAACATTTCTATACGTCAAATGAAAAATGTTCATTCAAAATAGTTTTAACTATAGTTTTAACTATTTGTAATGAACTATTTTATTTTTTTTCTGAAGTTTAAAAAAATTTTCATTCACAGTGCGAAAAATTAGTTCAGTGAAAAACTCGTCCAAGGAATTCTCTCTGTGTGAAGAAAATAAATTCGCTCATAAAGAAAAATAAATTTGTTCATTAAATCTGTTTACACTAACAAATGTTTTTGTGAAATAAATACCTAATTTTAATGGGAAACCAGCAGTTTTAGCTTTTGTTTTTCAAAATTGATTGACCCAAACAGGACAGAAGAGTTAATCAATTATAATAGATGACACCTTATCGACTAGAAAAAACAATTCTTTTACAATTGATGCGAGATATTCATGCAGTATTGTTGTTTATTTTGCATTATTTATGTTTTGCTTGTATTTAAAAAGAATTACTTTTGTGAAACACATTTTTTAATTAACTTAATAAGTTTTCTTACAAAAAAATTTTCATAACTCTTTGTATACAGAAAAGTTTGTACAGGAATGCCTTTATATGCAACAAACACAAAAAAAAAATCAAAATTGAGAATAAAAATATAATAAAAAATTCAAATAAATAAAATAATACAATACATAGAAAGATTAAATGCATTTTAAACATAAAGGTTTATTTATTGTGCAATGAATGTACAAAACTACAACCTGAATAAATGAAATAGTTTTACTACAAAATAAAATGAAAAAAGAAGAGGAATAATAACTACATACTTCGAAGTCAGTTTCTTAGCTTTTGAGTTTTTTTTTTATTGTTTTTTGTTTCCTTAGAATTTCCTTCTTATCTCTATTTTGTTTATAAGTTGCATTTGGGAAAATATTGTTTTTAGAAAAACTTTTTTTTTTGCATTCTATTTCTTATGTGATGATCCCCATAAGGTTTGGCATGAAATACTTTGTTGCGTGAACTAATGCCAACAGAGTACCTAACTGTAACCGTATAAAATAAAGCAAACAAGAAACTTTATACACTTTGAGTATATGTACATTAGGCTGCTTCTTAAAGAAAACAAATTGATGATTTTTTGACGGGACAACCCTGGGTCGCTACCAGACTTTGAAAATTTTTTTAAAAAGAGTAAAACGTTAGTATTAAATTTGCTTGTATTATATTTAACCCAGTGTTGCACAGTGGGATATATCACAACTAGCCCGATTTTCAAAAACTTAACATATTTGTAATCTGCTATTAGAGATTAACAATATGATTTTTCGGACTTAAATAGACTTTGAAGTCAACAAAGTAAAATTTATGTCCGAATTTATGATTTGCTGTAAGCAATCCCACAAGTCCAGAAAAAAAATCCAAATTTATTCAAAAACATATGAAATTATAAATACATAAAACATTATAAATATTTTTTTTTTAATAATTTCAACATAATCATTTCAAATACAAAAAATCATAGTACATAAACATTTGAGACCCCGCTTTAACAAAATGTTTTTCTAATAAATATCAAAGTTTCGATTAGTTTTTCTCTCTCATGTTCACTACAACGAACAAATTTCGAGCTAGGCTTAAAGCCCGATCAACATTTTTCCAGCGATTTAAAAATCACAATCATAAATTACCCAAATGTCACTTTTTGCTGCGTTTTTAAATGGTCTTGACACACTGAAAGAAATATATTACGTGGAGTTTGACAGATATTTTCGCAAAAGATTATAAAAATATAGACTCATATTTCGTGTATTCGTTAACCCTTAAATGCATAATGTACCATATATGGTACATGCATTTAATCCTACGACAATCCCGCTAATTAAACTAAATAATGATACCGTTAATTTTAAATTGTACAAAACAATATTACTCTTCATAAAAATACCGCTATAGCTCACTTACAATTGGTTTTAATTGTCAGTAAGCTGCCAAAGTGGGAGTATGAACTTTTTGCACAAAATTTCAAAAGTAAATTTCAAAAGTAAAAAACTAGTTATAAAATAATAATAAATAAATTATATTCAAGTATTGGTAAGTAAATTGGACTTAGTTTTAGCTAATTATAATGAATTTGGATCAAATTTGATATATTGTGTTAGTTATATGTATAGAACGCATAGTGTACCATATACACATCAAAAATCGTTGTTTTTCCTCTTTTCCTGGAAACGGTTAATTTCGCAGGAAAATAAGTGCCCAATTCAAGTTCAGCGAGCGACTTTACATAAGGGTAGCTTTGTCTACATACCGGGGCTGACCTCATGCATTTAAGGGTTAAAGTTTTACATTTTTAAAAGTGAAATTACGCAGAAAAAAGTGAAATTACGCAGAAATTACACAAAAATGTAATTATTCAAAAATATCGAACGATTATCTAAACAGTCCCGTTTTTGAATAATTATTTGGAAAGTGGCCACACTGATTTTACCCCAAATACTCAGGACAAATATATTTGGTTTTTATGCGATTGTTTACCCTTAACCACACTAGGCAAAAAAAAAATTTATAAAATTTTTCATTATTTCCAAAGCTCCAAATATGAATAAAAAAATTTAGAAAATGTAATGATTGGGAATATTAAAATAATACATCATGGAAATTAAAAAAGTAATAAATTTTACATTGTAAATTGTTTAATTAGATCAAAATTAATAAGTTCCGAAATATTAAATATTTGGCGCATCGTTAACCCATTTTAACCGGACGTCACAATTGTCCCACAAAATAAAATTGATGGTTACAACTTAATTTTGTTTAATTCAACCATCCGAAAATATGTTTAGTTCTTAATTTAGTAAAATGTTTAAAGTAAACAATCATCAGTATTAAAACCATTATCCATTGTTGACCGATGCTCGATTATAAGGAATTTTTGGCAAGTATTAGAATTCAAGCAGAGAAAAAAGTGGATGATATTATAAAAATGCCTCATAAAATTGTAAAAAAAACGTTACCATATAAGTGGGAAGTACTTAAAAATGCCATTGCAGATCTCATTACTTTTATATGGGTATGTCGCGGAAAATAATGACATATCATTACTAAACATCTTACGAAAAATCAAAAGGTATATGGTTCCCTCTATGCTATTGATAAAAATAATAAATGTAGAAATAAATTTTCAATAAAAACTAAACTAAAAAATATTTTTTTTTATTAAAAATTTTTTTTATAAATGTGCGCTGGACCGACAGGTTGTCAGTCAAGCGCTCTAACATCTGAGTTATATCGACATCCTAGTGTAGAAACGGTCATGACATATCATTACTTTTCCTACTACCATTAATGCCACCAGCTTACTCTCTGGATTTCTTTGAAACATATACAATAACCATTGAAAATGGCACAAGAAATGGCAAAACAAAATGTGTAAAAACTAAAAAGTTGCATATTAAAGCTTTATTCAATTTTCCTTTGTTAAATTTTGATTGCATTTTAAAATCTTGTGCTTTTTCAAGTTATCAAAAAAAAAAAAAACGATCTATCACATAAAACAGTTGAGTTTACTGAATATACAAGTTCCACATCTGTAGATGTAACTGCAGCATATTTGATAGCATGTAATTTCGAAGCGGATTAGTTTTCAATGTATGAATCCTTTTCATTCCTATTAAAAAATATATTTTTTTATTTTAGTCAAAGTTTGTATGCCACTATTTTGAATGAAAACGTTTTTAAGTTTTTCAATGATTTCTTTCTTCTTAATGTTTTCCTTAACGTAATCAATAACATCTAAACTTTCATTTATAGAGATTCCTTTTGTTTCCAATTTGGTGATAATTAAACAAAGACATTCACAATTTCTTTTTTTTTTACATAAGCTAAATCAGATTTTATTCCAGGTTTTTAGAATATCAATTTTGCATTGCGTATAGAGTCTGCATCAGCGTTACTAATCATATTTAATACAATTCGTGAATTTACATCTTCCAAGTTTAAACGAATAAAGTGTGCTATTATTCAATCTGGCAGTTTTACGGCAAAATGGGTAAAAAAAATCAAATTTTTATTTGGTGCGTCGTTGACCAATGTTAACCGCAGTTAAAAATTGTACCACAATACTGAAAATAAGTTTCGTTCATAGTCTAGTACCATTTTCAAAGTAAACATCATCAGTATTAAAAACATTAAAACTTGTTGACCGATGTCCGATGATAGGTAATTTTTATTAGTATTGGGATTCAAATAGAGAACATTTTATTACTTTTTAAATTTTTTTTTTTTTATTTTGGGGACGCATATTTTAAAACATATTTATTTTTTTTTAATGTGACAACTCTAAAGCTATGAAATAACAAAAAAAAATTGGGTTGGAACATCATTTCATAACTTTTATAACTGATATTGGAAAAAAAAAATATTTTTGCATACGGTTTTTTAAACAAATTTTTTAACGAAATACTTCAAAATTTGTTATTGAAAAAAGTTACATTTATAATTTATTTATATTTCTTATACAAATAGTTTCATAAGTTTACTTAACACTAACGCTTAACACAGTGAAATCTCTACTTCTTTTTGAGATATCTGAAGAAATATGTACCAAGACAATATAATTAAATAATTTTGCTACAAAAACAAAAAAAAATGTACAGATACGTACTACACACTTATTCTGATATTGTGCAGAGTAATTGATATTTTTTTTTTTTTTTTTTTTTATTTATTTAATTGTTAATTCAACTCTAATATTTGCAGGGTGTAGCTATTTGTTTAAAAATAAAAACTTTAAATGAGATTTTTCCAAAAAAAAATATTTTTAAACTTTTTATAAAGAAAAAGAATATTTTAGACAAGTTCTAATTTATTTTTTAATTATTTAACAATTTCTGAAGCCTAAAATTTTCACTATTCCAATGCAATTTTTTTGATATCATTTACCCAACAAAAATTATGGAATATTAAGTGATGTCTAAAACCACACTTTTTGGTATTTCAGAGCATCAGTGTAACAGTTTTTTTTTTAAATAAAAAAAAAACTTATTTCAGAAAACGCGTCCACTGCCAAACATTTTCATCAAACTCGATGAAAATCGGAGACCATCAAAAAATTTTTCGTCTTAACACAATTGAAATACTCTGTACCCTACTAGGCGTATGAGTTATATACAGTACCAATTTATATTAATCATGCGCTATGGTGTATATTAGTAGAATAGTAGAGTACCCAAACAAGCAGTTGTTTTTTCTTGCTCTCCGCGCTCTTTCATAGTTTAATTGACTGTTTGGTAAAAAACAAATAAAAGTGGGAATCAAATCACGGCACTTAAAAATGTCTAAAACAACGTAAAAAAATACCTATATAGCACTCTAGAGTAGGTACATGATAGAACATAAACAAACAATTATTTAATTGTAAGGTTTTTGTCATTTCGTTAGGGAATAGGTGATATATTTTTCAAACCCAAAACTTTGCAAAACTGAAATTAATGCGCTATAAGATGATGTATTGCAAACAAATTTAATGCCTTACAAATATTAATAAGAGCATAAATTTTGGTTTTGATCGCAAAAAACTTCAAGATTTTGTATATATAGGTCAAAAGTATCTATGAAAAAAATAATTGCTGTTTTATTTTGCACAATAACTTGAGCACCCCATTGCCAGGAATTCGGTCTACCCGGTTTTAATTCCGGGTTTTCGGAATACCCGGTTTAACTTAGCTGATTAAAAAGGCCATGCTTAAATTGTGCAGCATTTTTTCCTGAATATTAGTAGACTGAAAAAAACTCAAAAAATATACAGAAAAATAATACCGTAGTTAATTTATTTGCTGAAAATCCTAAAAAAAAATTTGTAATTCTTTTAAAAATAAGTTACAATAAGTTATATGTTACAAAATATAAAATGTTCATACTCCCCAAGATATGAATTAATGTATTATCTAAAAATACATACATAGAAATAATTATAACATAATTATTTTTATACATAATTGCAACATAATTATTAATTAATTATAACATAAAAAAATTTAAACCTACATCAATAGTTGTCTAAACGATGGCATCTTTTAAAGGAAGAAAAATGCCTTATATAATACTAGAATTGAAACGAAAAAATATACAACTCTTTTTTGCAATAAGAAAAAGGAAACATAAAAAATTACCTAAGATTCGCGTCTTTGTGTTTCGCTTTAGTCAGTCTACCTGAACGCATATTTGTTTTCAATTTTAAATTGTCAATTTATTTGACCACACTACATTAATATACATTATAAAACTTTAGTTTACAAATACACATTTAATCTTTATTAAATTTAAATACATTATTTTGTCTTTAATTTAATTAATAGACAATTATAGTTAAATTTTTTGGTGAAATAAATTAGTAAAACATTAGTAAAATATAAGAAAAATATAGTTCAAAAAGTTAAGTGCTAAATAAGTATAGCTAAAATTTTAGCTAAAAACATAATTTTAGCAAAAAAAATTGCTGAAAAATAGTACATTTTATTTACAAGACGTTTTACTAACTTTTGTACTAACTTATTTTTTGAGTGTATACTCAAAAAAAAGTCCGTAAAGTTAGCAAAAAATTTGTTGAGTCAGCAAAATATTTGGTGGGAAGATCGTTACACAAAAATTTATATTATCTGCAAAAGTGTTTTTTTTTTTTTTTTTTTTTTGAAAAAAAAAACAAACAAACTTAGTATAAAATTTTTACTTTAGTTAATTTATTTTGCTGAAATTTAAATTTAATTTGTTTTGATTATTTGATATATATAAATGTCAGGACTATCACATCTTTAACATAATGAAATTGCATAAAAAATCTGGAAATAAAAAAATATTTGATTAATTAAATAACAAAACATAATAATTACTTCCATGCATATGCATGTATGGCGAAATTTTACATTTTTAAAATGAAGATAATTCAGAAATATAAAAAGGATATATTTAGAATATGGTTAAATATGGTTAACTTTTTTTTTAAAAAACCCAAGTACCTGGGACTTGCATTTATTGTTTTGTAGCGTCGCACCAAAGCGTATTTTTTATCTGGCTGTATCCTAAATTTATCAATATATTGCTTTTTACAGTAACACCAAATCATATATTATTATATGTATATTTTTCCAGCATTTTCTATTTTCAAATTTATCAAAACATCACTCTGTAAGTAAACATTTTCTGAATATTTATTATCACGCACATGCGTGCCTTTGTTTGAAGTGTAGTATACAACAGAAAAAAATAAAATGTGTGAAATCAAACGTGGCCGTATTTTGTTTTAGTCTTATAATGGCTGTGCTTGTATCTTTTCTTTACTTCTTCCATACAATTTGTGACATCTACATCTCGTCTTTTTACTCCATGCTATAAATGTGTTTGTCAGCACAATTTTGATAGCAATGTAAATAAGTTAAAAAATAGTTAAAATTTAGCATTTTGATAAAAGCGTTTAATTAAATTTTAGCTGAAAATGCGATATCAGGGCCCTATTCCACAAAACAACTTATCAACTTTGCACTTATCAAATTCCATTTTTTGGCAAAGTGATAAGTGTTTCTGTTCCACAATATTCTTTGCAAATCTCACTTTGCACTTAGCAAATTTTAGTACTCTTTGCAAAGACTTTGCGTTCTCTTGCAAAGTCTTTGCGTTCTCTTGCAAAGTCTTTGCGCTCTTTGCATTTCTGTCTTATCACTTTTCACTTTGCATTGCTAATTAGATGTTGTTAAAATGAGCCGCCAAATAAAATGGAAAAAAAACTTGCAGTGTTAAATGTGATTAAAGAAAAAAAAGATATTTTATTTGCTAGTTTTCAAAACAATAAAGTAAGTATTTTTATATAAAATTATTGTAAATATTTAGAACATTTTTAAGTTTACATATCATTTTGAAGGTTAATAAATTAGATAAACTTTTCAGCAATATCACTGATGTCATCGGGCCACCGCACTGTGTTTTGGAATAAAACGTCTATTATAACGTCGACAACTCTGTGGATGGTTCTGCAAACTGTTGATTTTGCAACACCATGTATAGCTGCAACTCCATGGTACTGGCAACCATTTCCGAGCCAATGCAAGCACAGTAGCAGTTAATTTTCAGCCGACAAAGCATGACTGCGCTGTGTATTGTGCTCTAATTTTTCTCCAATTTTATTTAAAATGAAATCAACTTGGATTCGATTTAAACGAAAGCACTCTTTAAAATTAAAGTTTTGTAGTCCCGAAAAATTAATTCGGTCTCTATAATTTCTTGATATAACCACGTCTTCACTATCGTCAAACAAAAACTCACGTCTTAACATTTTGAAAGCTTCACTTGTTATAACAATATGAATTTGCAAAGCGATCGTTTACCTTGCAAATTTTTGACAAACTTATCAAAATTTGCTTTGCAAAAATAGAATTTACAGTTTTTGTGGAACGAAACAGCATAATTATTTGAAAAGTCTTTGAAAATTACACTTTTCAATATTAACTTTGCACTTTGCATAAGAGAACGTACGTGGAACAGAAATTTTAAATAGAATAGAAAAATTGCAAAAACTTTGCAAATTACACTTATCAATTTCAACTTATCACTTATCAAATTTCATAGTTCTGAGGAACAGTAAGTTTTGCAAATTGACGAAAAATTTGATAAGTGCAAAGTGAAAAGTTGATAAGTTGTTTTGTGGAATAGGGCCCAGCAAACAAATTGCTGAAAGTTAGTTAAATATTTTAAATATTTAACTAACTTTCAGCAAAATTTTCAATTAACTTTTTTAGTGTATATGTCAAAGACTGATGCGTAATCTAAAAAAATTTAAATAATAGAAAAATAAGTATAAATTTTATTAAATAAGCTTTATCTATTCATTACTAAAAGAAAATTTTTTTCATTTATTTTAGACTTGAGTAAATTCAGCAAAAGAAAATTATTTTATTTTTTATTTATTATTCAGATTTGGATTTGGATCTTTGAAAATAATGCAAAATTGTAGACATTTTTTTGACCTAGTGTAGTTAAGGGTTAACAATCTTACAAAAACTAAATATTGTTTCCTGAGTATTTGGTGTTAAATATAATACAAAAAAAAATAACTTAATTTTTCTTAAGGCCTTTCAAAAAATAAATAGTTTTTATGTAAATTTGGTCTTTTTAAGAATCGGGAAAATTTTTAAATTGTGGTAGCGACACCTAATTTTTTTCGAAAATTTTGAAAAAATTAGAGAATTTTTTTTTTGTGATTATAATATAACGTCAACAAATTTACATTTTTTAAGATGCAGCCTATTAAGTATTCATATGGCATATATCTGTATTTACATTAGGGCCTCATTTATTATGTTTTAAATTCTCAAGTTCGCAATCAACTATCTCAAATATTGAAACAATTTTAATGTGACTTTAATAAAATTGGTATTTGTATATGAAATTACACAAAATAGGTTTGTTTACTGAATTTAAAATGGTATTGCATATTTTACTCAAAATAATTATATTTTGACACTATTACAATTTCATAATCTACTGTTTAAGTGACTAACCAGGTTTAAAAAAAAATAAAAAATTAACAGCTCGATCAGTACTTGAATCGATAGCGATTATTAAAATGATTTGTTTAAAATGCTTGCTAAACATTAAAGAAGTTTTCTCCTCCTTTTGTTTCTTCAAATCCCCATTGTACTTATGTTTAATTTCCTAACACAAATACATACTTAACGTATAAAAGTTTTATAAATAAAAATTTTTTTAAAAAAAATTACCGTTTACTCTGATATAGAGAAAGCTTTGTTCACTTTTAACAACAATCGCAGGAAAGGAAAAAATACTAATAAGGAAGTTTACCCACGATATAAACATTCTCTCAATATATAAAGTGACTTTTATTTACTGGAAAGCATATACACTAGACTACCCAGGAAAACTTGCTATTACCATAGAATGGGAAATGGAAGAAGAAAACAAGAATCAGAAGTACTTATAGTTGAGGCCAAGAACACCTGATTTTAACATGGGGTATCATAGGAGGCAAGGCCTTGCCTTGTGCTTACATATAGGGACAAAAATAAGACGTTACAAAATATGTAGTGAAATCACCAGTTACACATAAGTACTTATTTCATTTCTTATTTGTAGCATCAAAAGTAATGCTTAAAGCCATTATATGACGTATTACTTGTAAGGATGTTAATAAGTAGTTATTTATAGGTGCAAAAATAAGTACGTATTAACATGTACCTAAATAAGAAGGTATTAATAGGCAATAAAATTCAATAAAATTCATTCTATTCATGAAAAATTAAACGTACGTAATATATAATACATATTTTTAAAAGCCAATTTCTTATTTAATAAAAGTTTTTTTTCATATTTTAGACAACAAATTTTTAAATCTTCAAAGGAAAATACTCGGTTATTCTTCGAAAATAAGAAAATTATTACCAAAAACTCTTAATGTATTAATAAATAAAATTTAATAATTTCTACTTAATATCAATTATCTTAATTTTGTTATTTACTAAATAAGCTTTTGTTTTGTGAGAGTCGTTTATGTATAACTATATATTTGTTTGCTTAAATAAATTGCATTTAAATTATTAATTATGATATATTATGAATCTTTATAAATATACCTTACAAAAAAGTAGTTACTTATTACCTTACAAGTACCTTATTTCTTTGGCCCTTCCTAATAAGCAGGTATATAACACAATATTAGTAAGACATAATTGTTTAGCTTCCAAAATAAGTAGTGATGTATGTTCATATCAGTAAGGTATTATTTCAGACCTTCAAAATAACAACAAATGTAATGGATAGTCATTACTACGAAAGGTCTGAAATAAGTGATAATAAGTAACTTATTATTTTTGCTATTCCAAATAAGCAGATATTTAACACAATATTAGTAAGGCGTTGTTTTTTATCTTGCAAATAAGCAGTTACATATATTCATATTAGTAACGTATTATTTCGGACCTTCAAAATAACAAAAACTGCAATGGATAGTCATTACTTTGGAAGGTCTGAAATAAGTCCTACCCATTACCAAAGTTTTGCTGGGTAGTTCTTAAAATACGATTTTTCGATTTTTGCTGCTCATACGTGCAATATTTTTTCAGAACTTTTATATTCTAAAGAATAATGCAAAATCAGTCATTAGTTATTTGGCAGCAATATATGTTTTTCATTAATTTTTTTAAATTTTTTTTTACATAAAATAACATTTCCTTGAAATCCGCTGTTTTTAAAAAGCTGCACACGAAAATTGGAAAACGGTATAAATACAATAATTTACAGTTTAAGTCTCCACCTTAAATACCATGCAATCAAGATTTTTTTTTTAATATTTTGCAATTGTTATGTTAAAAAATGTTAACCAAAATTTTTAAAAACTTGAATTTTGCGATTTGTGAAATACTCAAACAGTTTAATTTTTTTGGTACCAAATAAAAAGTGATATCGTTGTCATAAACAAAATATATTTTAAATTTTAATATATATGGCTGGAATGAATTGCAATTCATTTTAAATCAAATGAATTCGGCAAATGAATTGCAATTCATTTTCAATTCAAATGAGTTTGGCGAAATGAATTGCAATTCATTTTCAATTCATTTGACTTGAATTGATTTTGAATTAATTCAAATTAATTAGAAAAATAAATTGCAATTCATTTTCAATTCGTTTGAATTGAATTGATTTTGAATTAATGAATTTTATGAATAAATGAATTTTGTGAAACTCTTCATCACATTTAAGAAAATTTTATAAATATGATTAATAACACGGTGCTACAGTGAAAAAAACTTGTAAAATGACACAGTGTAGGTTGTAGGACTTGTTGAGTAAATCACTTTCAATTTTCAGAATTTTGAATACACCCTCAAAATCTGCTGCTATGCAGCAACATTTTTTTTTATAAAAAGTTTTTTCTTGAAGTTGACTTACTGCTGTTTCAAACACATGGTTTTGATTAAAGTTTTGCTCTATTTGATTGAAAGACAATTTGTTTTCTTCAACGTTTCTTGTGTGTTCTCGTGTTTTCTTTATCGCTTATTGTGTGTAAAAATGTATGTATTTGTTGTGTATTATTCGACCTTTCAATTGTTATTTGAAGTTATTTGTTTAT
Organism: Delia radicum; assembly: GCA_021234595.1. Taxonomy (NCBI): domain Eukaryota; kingdom Metazoa; phylum Arthropoda; class Insecta; order Diptera; family Anthomyiidae; genus Delia; species Delia radicum. The sequence goes on from CM037854.1 coordinate 104,495,597, forward strand.
AGTGAATTTTTATTGTTGATCTATATAAATTGTATGTGAGTTGTTGGTTAGTTCTGTTAAAGATCATGAATATTTTCCATATTAACAGAAAAATTATAATTTTATTTGTGATAATTTACTTTAATTAACAGAAAAAACAATTAGAAAAAAGTTATTTGACACCTGCATGAATGGAGTTAACTTTCTAGCCCGCAACGGCATTCATCAACATTCTTCGTGCCTTAAAGTGTTAAATTGTAAACATCATCTATTTAACTCAACTAGTTAGGTTAAAAACATGCCGTAACTTAGTTTGAGTATGACGAAGTTTACTGCGAACTTATTTTCTATAAAGCTATGTTTAGTTGTTAATTATTACCACAGTTGCCAGTTCAACTAATTAAGTTGAAATTTGACTGGCAGTTATTTTCAAATGTCATCATATTCTATCCTTTACATTGTAAGTGAAGGAATATCAAACATTGAAGATTTTATTCGTTTTTCAACATATGTCGAGCATATATATTAAGCCAATTTTTGCACTGTACCTTGTGAGTGGTTAATAGTGAATTTTTATTGTTAGAAAGTTAACTCCATTCATGCAGGTGTCAAATAACTTTTTTCTAATTGTTTTTTCTGTTAATTAAAGTAAATTATCACAATGTAAAGGATAGAATATGATGACATTTGAAAATAACTGCCAGTCAAATTTCAACTTAATTAGTTGAACTGGCAACTGTGGTAATAATTAACACCTAAACATAGCTTTATAGAAAATAAGTTCGCAGTAAATTTCGTCATACCCAAACTAAGTTACGGCATGTTTTTAACCTAACTAGTTGAGTTAAATATATGATGTTTACAATTTAACACTTTAAGGCACGAAGAATGTTGATGAAGGCCGTTGCGGGCTAGAAAGTTAACTCCATTCATGCAGGTGTCAAATAACTTTTTTCTAATTGTTTTTTCTGTTAATTAAAGTAAATTATCACAAATAAAATTATAATTTTTCTGTTAATATGGAAAAATATTCATGATCTTTAACCGAACTATCCAACAACTCACATACAATTTATATAGATCAACAATAAAAATTCACTATTAACCACTCACAAGGTACAGTGCAAAAATTCGCTTAATATATATGCTCGACATATGTTGAAAAAACGAATAAAATCTTCAATGTTTGATATTCCTTCACTTACAATGTAAAGGATAGAATATGATGACATTTGAAAATAACTGCCAGTCAAATTTCAACTTAATTAGTTGAACTGGCAACTGTGGTAATAATTAACAACTAAACATAGCTTTATAGAAAATAAGTTCGCAGTAAATTTCGTCATACTCAAACTAAGTTACGGCATGTTTTTAACCTAACTAGTTGAGTTAAATAGATGATGTTTACAATTTAACACTTTAAGGCACGAAGAATGTTGATGAAGGCCGTTGCGGGCTAGAAAGTTAACTCCATTCATGCAGGTGTCAAATAACTTTTTTCTAATTAGTTATTTGTTTATTTCTAAAAGACACCTTCATTTAGTAAAATAAATACTACATAAATAGTACTAAGGTGTTTGTCGTTGGGTGCTCGTGGGTCACAAAATTTCATAAACTATTAACTGTTTCTCAAATATTAAACGTGTTTTGTCGTTTAGCGTATGACAAAACCAAAATATGTAATACTTGAAGCAACAAACTCCAAACACCATGTTTACTTTGATTAATTGCAATTCATTTTTCATTTCATTAATATAACTCAAAATTCATTAATAATTCAAAATCAATTGAATTAAAATGAAATGAAAATTAATTGCAATTCATTTTTCTAATTCATTTGAATTTATTCAAAATCAATTCAAGTCAAATGAATTGGAAATGAATTGCAATTCATTTCGCCAAACCCATTTGAATTGAAAATGAATTGCAATTCATATTGCCGAATTCTTTTGAATTGGAAATGAATTCCAATCTAATTTTGCCAAATTCACTTAAGAACCAGTATTACACACTAGTAAAGAATTTCAACTGTCTCGAATGGGCTAATAAAGTGTTGCGTTTTTATTTTGGCATTTCATAGAAGGTCTTTTATAAATATAAGAGCTATTTCAAAAATGTTCGACTCAAGTTGAATCCTACTTTAGATGCCTCTCATATCTAAAGGTTTATGGAATTTAGAGAAGGAAGGGATAGAAAGAAAATACAAAAAAATTATTAAAATTTTCTCGTGGAAAGGTCTTTACATAAAGAAGTAATGGCCATTTAAAAGTCGAAAAATTAAAAATTAACTGATAATTGCTCAAGTTTTTTCATTAATTTTATTTTTTTTATAAAGTTTTTAACTTTCAGATTCAAATTAATACAAAATGCAGAAACTAGATTTGTGTGAAAGTATCATTAAAAAAGGAATTTCCATATCGCTGCTTAGTGAATAGTTGTAAGGAGGTTTATAAAAGAAGACAAGAATGGAGCAAAATTGATTATTAATAGGTTTTTTGTTAAAGTTCTGCCTATTATGGAGGCTCTAACTTTTCTAAAACTTCGGGTTCTGATGAGATCTTTAGCCAGATCGAAATACTAGTATCAACCTAGCTAATATGTTTGATTTGCTTTATTTTGGTAAATATACGGAGGTTGAAAGCTCGTTATAAATTGAAAATAACAAAATTTTTCCATTTTTAAGATTTCGCAGTTTTTTTCATGTGCCTCCGTTTAATCGAATTGAGTTTAGAGAACAGTAATTAAAAAATGGTCTAATTGCATATAGTTTGGGGGGGGTTACCAATGTGATGTCGGAGTACCAATAAGGAGATACGAACATCACATACGAATTGGCTAAAAAATTTTGAAAATCAATGTTATTATGTCTGACGTTCTCAATTATATTTAAAACAGGTTTTTAAAACTGTAAATCGGAAACGTCAATAAAAATCCTTACTTCGTCCATGTACTAAAAATAGTTGTCAAGAGAAAGAAATTTAAGAAAATTGTTTATAATTTTGATATAATTTTTATTAAAAATAAAAATTATATTTTTTTCGACCTTTAATTGTGCAATGAAAGTGAAAATTATTCAATTTCGAGGCCATACTCTATATTTCTTTATTAGGATATTGTCCTAACAAATAATCTATAGAGTTTTTGTTTTTAAATTTATTAATTGACCACTTTCAGGAATGTGTTGATAGATCTATTTCGGGATTTTTCTTCTTCGAGCTCATATATTAGTTCTCATTTAGAGAGAAAACTAGTTTATATGAATGCTCAATATTTTGCATGGGACTGTTACCTCTTTCAAAACGCGTTCTGATTATGGGAACCTAGAAAACATGCAGTTTTTACAGATTACCTCACAAACGAATTGCATTGAGCGAAACTATGGAAAATTTTTATTTCCCACTTTAACAAAACTAGCGGATTTTTGGTCTATTGCAACTTAAGTACAAAGCGAATGCCATGGTCATAATTAAAAATATCTTCAAAAAATACAAAAAAAAAGTAAAAATTTTTAAAATTCAATGAAATCAGGGTTGCATGAGTCTGAGCGAGGACCTTCGGTCAGACTAATGCTTATTTTAAATATTTATCGAGCCCGAATTTTCAAAAGTTATATGGATATTAATTTTCAGTCTGGTTTATAACCGAGTGAGGTATAAGGGAATGGAATTCACGAGTGGAATAGGAACACTAACCACAAAGAACAAAATGTAATAGAACGGGGAAGGAAATTTGAATTTGGAGTGTGCTTATTTATGATCTCACATATTAGAGAAAACAATTAATAAGTTACGCTGTGACAACTTACTAAAACTAAATCATTCTAAAAATAAATCTACGCTACATCAGTTGGATTATCGGGCCATGTTTCGTAGGTAAACCATGGTCCAATTCCGAAATCCGATCTGTGATGGTAAAACTTGATGTAGCATACAATAGATGAACAAAATTCAAATCTGATCTTCAAACTATTTTCCCATCTACAAGAAAAGAGGTTGTTGGGTGCATAATTAAAACAAAATTATCATTCTATATATGAAAATTTGAGTCTGCAATTGAAAGTTAATCCAAGTGGAGGGAAATCCGCAAGATTGGTATTGGCCAGAAAGGCTTTTCTGCTGATGGTCAATATATTGATGTAAATAATATAAACAGGAAATTTGCGGATATCACTAACAGTTTATCAACTTCAACTGTTTACGATGATCTTTTTTATACTCAAATTTAAAACGCTTTCTACTTTCGTTGTGTTGAACAGTCCGAGCTACTTAAAATTATGTTTGCTGTTAAATGAAACACTGTTGGAATGGATGAAATGAACCCAACTTTTTTAAAGACTCTTACCCCTAAACTATTGTCATGCCTAACATATGTATCTGTTCAACACTATATTCACTAAATCAACATATCCAGATGGATGGAAATTGTCGAAAATAATACCAATTCCCAAAGCAAATAATGAATTTCGACAAATAGCCATTATTCCGTTTCTATCAAAGGTTATGGAAAATCTTATATTCGTGAAAATTAATGAATACCTGATGCAAAACAACTTATTATCTGATAAAGAATCGGGCGTCACTAAGGGAAAAGCTGTATTACAGCATTGGCGGACGTCGCCAATGTGACTTTCTACACATTTAGGATGCCAAAAGTCCAAAAAAAAAAAATGTTCCAGATCGCTATGAATTTTTAGCATATAGTAAACAAGAGTACTTATGTTACGAAAATGTATTCAAAACAAAACGAAAAAACAACAATTAACATGATAACAGTTATCAAACTTGTGTCACTGTGGCAAGTGTAGTAAATCTGTTTATAGTTTTCATTTTTTGTTGAACTTTGCGGTGACATTACTTTTTTTTTGGCAAAATATTTTTACAAAAGTCTTTTTGCTTTAATTAAGTTGGAACCTTTTCTATAAAGACTGGTAAGTTTCTGAAGCTTTACCGTTATTATTTTAATTTTTAATCAATGAAAGTATGCAATCACTAAAAATTGAGTGATTTCCAAAAATGTTTGTTTTTCGATAGAGAAAAACTTGCATGATTCTGTAGAATTCTGTTAAGTGATTGTATGGAGATTGAAGGTTTATATATCTAGTTTCAGATTCAACAATAAGTGTTTGCTTCTTTTTGCTCCTTTTTGCGATATTTTGATTTTCCGCAAGAAAAAACATGGCAGTTCCACGAAATGCGCTCTTTGATGTTTGGCTCACAAGCAAGAAAGAAGACAAAAATGATGCCGTATATAATCACATTTGCAGTACAATTGGAAAAGATGATCACCACCATAAATTAAAAAAGTTTGTGATCAAACTTTCTTTTGATTTTCGGTCAAGATGGGAACATGCTGCTAGAATAAATAGCCGTTTTTGGCAAACAAAATTCTAAATGGTTGTCAGAAGATCTGAACTTTTCAGATTATATTCTTGATGTTGGGGCAAGTACACCTCGCGATATATCGAAGACAGGAAGGCCTGAAAAAAACTTTTCTGAATCTTCTTTGCGCTCAAAGAAGCGAAAAGCTAAGGAACTTATGAGCAATACTGCCAATTGTTAATGGCAGCGGAAACGACACTGAGATCATCTGGAAAAAGAAATTCTGCAAAAATACTACAAGACTTGGCCGTGACTTCTCCATCAAGAGGCACTGCATTAAAGAAAACTCGATTATCTAATGAGAACATGAAAATTTTGTCACCAGATCAAGCACTTGCGAGGATTATTGATACATGGTCTTTCAACAAATTATTATAACCTTATCAGGCCGCATACTTCAGAAATAAGCCAGAAAATATATCCTTCATACAATTGTGTAAAAAAATCAAAGGCTTTATGCTACCCTGAACAAATAACCGTAACGGAAACTTATGCTGAGATTGGATTGCAATCGCTAATTGATCACAGTCTAAAAAGATTGTGCGCTGCACAAGAGGAAGTGTTGCTCTCCCTTCGCGAAGTTGGAGATGTAAATGCAATTATAAAATGGGGATGTGATGGCGCTGAACAGAGCATTTACAAGCAAAAATTTTCGGAAGAAAACCAATCTGATAACAGTATGATTTTAATTTCAATAGTTCTCCTTCAAATGTATACAACAGTTAACGAACGAAAGATTATAATATGGACTAACCCTGCTCCATCTTCTACAAAATACTGCAGGCCGGTAAAATTTATATTTACAAAAGAAACACGAGACGTTATTTTAAGGGAGGTTAAATATGTCCAAGACCAAATTTCGGATCTGCAACCTACAACAATTCAAACAGAGAAACTAAACTTTAAAGTGAAAAGTACACTTATCTTGTGCATGATTGACGGCAAAGTTTGTAATGCCCTGTCGGCATATACATCGTCTCAAAAATGTTATATATGTGGGGCTTCACCGAAAGAGATGAATAATTTTAGTGCCTTATCGGAACGACAAGTTGACTAAAGCATGCTTGCTTTCGGAATTGCCCCTTTACGTTCGTGGCTACAATGCATGGAGTGTATGCTACACATCGCTTATGGAATGGAAATGAACACATGGTGTGTAAGGGGCGAAGAAAATAAGGAGAAGATGAAAAAGAAAAAAGAACATATCCAAAATAGATTCAGAAAGGAAGTTGGTCTTTTAATTGATATGCCAAAACAAAAAGCAGGCAATACAAATGATGGTAACACGGCGAGAAGATTTTTTGGAGATCCTGAAATAACGTCCGACATAACAGGAATAAATATAAATCTGTTGAAAATATTTCACACAATACTTTCCTGCTTAGGTTGTGGATTTCAAATTAATTCTGTAGCTTTTGACCGCTTTGTCACAGATACCAGAGAACTGTACTTATCAGGATATGCATGGTACAATATGCCAGTGAGTGTGCATAAAATTCTTTTTCATGGAAAGGATATAATATCGTCTTCCATTATTCCTATTGGTCAACTTTCTGAACAGGCTCAAGAGTCCAGAAACAAAGATGCAAGAAATTATCGACAACTCTATACCCGAAAAACATCTAGAATTGAAAGTAAATTGGATTTGTTGCACAGATTACTCATATCGTCAGACCCCTTTATATGCAGCTTGCGGAAAGCGACTAAGACAAAGTGACGAGCATTACCAAAAGAAGTTATTATCTTATTATCCGTACCGGAATATGAAAACGATATTGACTCGGAGTAATTATTTTTATTTCCAGATTGCTTTTTTTTTAATATGAAATTTAAATTTGTTTTCAAAAATATAGATTAATCATCTCAAAACAACTACTAATTGAAGGAATTTGTGTGTATCTAAAAATTTAGTGAAATTAAAATTATTTTTATTTCTTTCCGCCCCAATAAGTGCTATTAAATTAGAAATTATGGTATTTTGAAAATACACCTTATATGGGGGGTGGCCAAAAAAGTGGGCGGACCACGCCCATTTTTTGTGTCCAATTCTATATCGATCTCATAATTATTATTGCTAAATTTCATTGCCATATCTACTTTTATTTGACTGTTACGACTTTTGGCATCATAAAAGTGACAAAAGTCACACTGTGCGTCGTTGAAGATATTAGAATGGATCTTGATCTAAATATGCCAGACAGAAAAATACAATAGGCACAGTGTTGGCAAAGTGACGGCAACGGTCGGTTATACGTTAGCATAAAATGGGATTAACAACATTGAGAGTATTGTCCTGTTACCCGATTGATAACAGAGGCCAACCGTTGGTTTGAAAGAACTTGCGACTGTTGGCATAACGTTGGTAATTTAAAAAATGTTGTGCTTTTAAAATAGCTTATATTAAATTAATTTTGAGAAATAAGTATAATAAATCACATTTAAAAAGCAGCAATACAGTTCGGTTATAGTAGCAGATGCAAATGTGTGAAAGATAACAAAATATTAAAAAAAAATTTAATATTGGCAAAGAATTTTGGCAAAACACAGGCTTTGCAAACAAAATTATGTTTTCCTAGTTCAAAATTAGTTGTACCTGTGGTAATTTTTTAACACGGAGGGTTTTACAAAAATAGCAATGGTTTGCCAGTACTATTTTTGTTGCTACTGTTGGCTTTTTCTACTTGGGTGGTTTCATTTCTAAAACTTTTGGATCATAGCAAATCTTTAAAAGCGGTTTCACTTTTCTTCATCCTTCTGCAACCTATCATCATCTGATTTTACAAAGTTCAGTCATGTTCTCAATATTAATCAGGATCTATCAACTGGGCTTTGATAATGGACTATTCCTAAACACATCTAAAACAAAATATATCCTCATCTCTAAACTCAGCAACATATTTGAAAATAATAACGCCATAAAAATTAAAGATACTGTAGTCGAGTACGTAATCATTTCGCCTAATCTTGAAATTACGTTTAATAGTCAGCTCACCTGGTCTAAGCACATCAATTCGTTTGTTGGTAAAGTCTATGGGATGTTGCGAAACCTATGGGCTGTCCAAGAATCAACACCTTTAAACATACACTTAGAATACCATGTAGGTAAAGACGACTGCAAATGTAGAGACAATAGTTAAATTATTAGACGAACTAGACTCAACATTACTTATTAAAAGCGAAGAAATTATTAGTGAGAAGCTCAAAAGTAGAAGCAAAACAATACACGTAAAGAATCTATCAAAATTAAACGATGAGGCAAATAGAGAATACAAAATTTCTCTAAACGAAGATTGGTTTGTTAATACAACAACTAAAAATATACCAACAAATGTTCAGTGGCTACTCTCATTAGGTCCTAAGCATGCATTACCAATAACTACAACAACTTTCCCCCTTTTCAAATGCATAGCTGATGGAGAAGACGTTATACAAACAATTGAAATTAAAGAAAATCAAGAGATAGCGAGGAACAAATTTACTTCTCTTATTGACGACCACATAAACAAATCTAAACTAACACAAAGGGATAAGCTTGTATTAAGTACAGTGGGTGAAACCAAACAATTTTGGACAAAAATAAAGATATTTTAATCTTAAATTCAGATAAAGGTAATAAAACCGTAGCTTTGAATAAAGAAGATTACGATAATAAAATGAAAAATATTTTGTCTGATATGTGTACGTATAAACGTTTGAAAAAGGACCCAACTACTATTTTACAAAATAAAAATAACGTTTTAATTGATAAATTATATAACTTAAATATAATTGAGCCAAATTTGAAATTTAAACTTTTAAATAAAACAGCTACAGCACCTCGGATATATGGATTACCGAAGATCCACAAAGACGGAATACCATTGAGGCCGATATGTTCCTCCATAAATTCGCCAGCATATGGATTATGCAAATACATGGTTTACATTTTGAAGAACTTAACCAAAGATTCAAAATATAACGTAAAGGACGCTATTGAGTTTAAGTCCAAAGTCAATAATATGAAGATTGAAAAGGATGAAGTTCTTATATCTTTTGACGTAATCTCGTTATTTCCCAGTATTCCAGTGAAACCTTGCTTTAAAAACCATAGAGCAAAAATGGACCACACTAGAAAAATACACCGATATACCAAAACAATTGTTTATGGATATTTTAACCTTTTGTATAAAAGACACAAGGTACTTTAGATACAACGACAAAACTTATGAACAACGCAAAGGTATGCCTATGGGCTCACCCGCTTCCCCTGTCATTGCAGACATAGTCATGGAAGAGCTGTTAAATAATGCTGTGGGCAAGATGACCAAAAAACCGAGGATTTTAACTAAATTTGTGGACGATCTTTTCGCAATATTAAAATGTGACGCCGTGGATGAAGTTTTAGAAGCCTTAAACTCTTTCAACACACAAATTCAGTTCACAAAGGAATTAGAACAAAATAATGAGTTGCCATATTTAGATTCTTTAGTTATCAGAAAAGATAATGTACTCAAGATTAAGTGGTACCGAAAAAAACAGCTTCTGGAAGACTAATAAATTTTCAGTCTAAAACACCCTAGAAGTATGATTATAAATACGGCCACCAATTATATTAGGAGGGTTTTAGGAATAAGCGATTATACATTCCATAAAGAAAATATAAGTACAATTACAAGTATATTGTTACAAAATGAATTTCCTAGAAAACTATAAAGAAACTAGTAAACTACGCCAAAAACAATGAAAATAGAAATACTGAACCACCAACAATAAAAATATATAAATCCACAACTTATATACCAACATTTTCTGAAAGACTCAGAAACTCTAACGTGTATGATAAGGAAAAATATGAATTAGCATTTAAGACAGATAATTCTGTAGGAAAACTTTTTAGCAAAACTAAGGATAAAATTAATAAAGAGGATCGATCGAACTTAATATACAAAAATTAGATGTAACGGTGACGGGTCCAAATTTAATGCAGCAAGGCATACGTTGGCACAACAAAAACAAAATTAAAAACGAGATTATCTTCCACAAATCAGATCTAAAAGCTGTAGAGAAACCGATTGAACAAAAAACTTGCACTCGCTGCCCACTGCGCCAAAAGTGGGCACATACCAAATTTAAAGACACTCAGATATTACAAGAAGAACGACATTACAAAAACGATTCACTTTAGAGATGCTTCATATAACAGATTTACCCGCAGATATACGCTTAAATTATAAAACCGACATAGACAAAAGCGCTCAACTTTACAGAAACACAATACATAAACACAAACGATTAAAACAGAGATCAGTTTGACATAACTTGCAAAGCAGACAAGAAGTGGTTACAACTCAGCGCAAATAGCGTTTTTTTGTTTAATTTTTAAAGTAATTATTAATTTTGTTATAAAATTGTGTTTCGTTAATAACATTGTTTTATTTGTTTTATATTTTTTAACCAGTTCCATGATTATGGTTAACGACGTTAACCGAAATATCGGAAATAAACATCAACAAATTAGAATTTAAAAATGTTAAATACTTGTGTTTTTATTTAATAATTTTATATTGATTCATGACCTTAAGCCGAAAAAATCCTAATCAACAAACGAAATTTTAATTGAAGAAGAGGACGACTTACATTTCAGTAAATTCAACTAACTTTTTCATTTGTTTTTACTGTTCAAAAAAATTAACCACATAGGCAGTAAAAAATAAACAAATTGTTTTATTTTCAAATAAAAAAACACGGTAAAAATTATTGTAAAATCATAATAGAGTAATTTGATGTGGTTTGTTTTTTAAATGAACTACAATTGTAGTCAAAACTTAAAACTTTCTTCTACAAATAACTGTTTATTCACTTAAAAAAGCAAGATGCTGTATTAGAACTCAAACAACAATAAATATTTAGAGCAGAATATTTTAATATATGCTTGCGAACTTTTTGCTGACGGTGATAGTGATGACTACCATAAAATTAACATCACATATAATAATATCACCAGGTCCATAATCATAATAGAATTTCCCGGCTTTTTCGTATAAATTTCTTAACATGAGTTCGAAAATTTACTAAAATTCAGGACCTAGTGTTACGGCCACAAAATCAATCGTTGACAAACACCCAAGCTATCTCAATTGCATCCAAAAATTTTGCCAGATCGCCTGGGGGCAAGAAAATAAGCACAAAAAAGTTAAAGTACCACCTCTTTTCGGAAAGAAAGTTCCTTACTTATACTGTCTTGGAACAAGCTCCCTAATCATATTCATATTATAAGCCACGCAAGCACGTTTAATAATAGGAGCTATATAAATAGTATGTCTAATTTATCATCACCTTTACTTACTTTATATATTATGTTCACTACACTCTAATTAATTTCTGTTGAAATTTACCCACTTATAGTAGGAACTATACTCCTACTATAAGTTGGGTAAATTT